>QLTV01002677.1:2265115-2281610 GCA_003457575.1 Thermophis baileyi
CACCCCCCCGCGAGGCCCTCCGGAGGCCAGAAATGGCCCGTTTCAAGTTGGACCTCCGGGGGGGTGGGAAAGGCCATTTTCGCCCTCCACAGGCTCCTAGAAAGGCTCTGAAGCCTGGGGAGAGCAAAAAACGGGACTTCCGGTCCAACCGGAAGTCGGAAAACGGAACGTTTCTGGCCTCCTGAGGACCTCCGGGGTGGGGGGGGGAGGCCGTTTTCGCCCTCCCCAGGCTCCTAGAAAGGCTCTGAAGCCTGGGGAGAACAAAAAAACGGGACTTCCAGTCCAACCGGAAGTCGGCAAACGAAACGTTTCCGGCCTCCGGAGGACCTCCGGGGGGAGTGGGGAAGGCCATTTTCTAGGCTCCTAGAAAGGCTCTGGAGCTTGGGGAGAGCAAAAAACGGGCCTTCCCCACCCCCTCCGGAGGCTGGAAACAGCCTGTTTCCCGACTCCCAGTGGGCCCAGAAGGCCCGAAAATCAGCTGGCCGGCGCGCACATGTGCGCCGGACCTGAGCTCGTGTGCCCACCGATATGGTTCTGCATGCCACTTGTGGCATGCGTGCCATAGGTTCGCCATCACGGGCATATACAATTAAACAAATGAACAAGCCAACCATTAAATGGATAATTCAACTATTTAGACCAGTTTAAAAACTATGTCAATATTAACGGATTTCTCAAATATTAATGTTGATAAGCATAAAGATGCTTAAAATGTACATCTAAAACTCAATGTTAGCACTAATAAACACTGCAAAATATCTTAAATTATTTATAACATACTAAAGGTTTCTATCTTAAGCCTAACGCTTAATACTAAAGTCTCCATTATATCGTTATAGTTATTTATGCATATTAAAAAACAAAAAGGAACAACTTTTTTTTTTTTTTTGATAAGCATAAAGATGCTTAAAATGTACATCTAAAACTCAATGTTAGCACTAGCCCCTACTAGTTTTCAGTGTTTATAAGCATTTAGGCCCCCTTAGAAACCAACAATTCCCCGTCAAACACATTACGAGCACATTATGTCCTGTTCACACATATATTATTCCACAGCTAAAAAGGTCAGCTGCTGAAAATCAATTAACATGATTATTCCTCAGTAAAGGGGTTTGTAGGGAGATCTTCTAAGCCCAAATGGAAGTGGTGATCTACCCTAATTTCCTTAGCCCTCTGGTCACCCTCGAACTACATGTGTTCCTGGAAATGGAAGTCTAGCCGTGCATGTCTCTCCAGAGGTCAGCCATAAGGGAGAAACCCTTTATAAATAAATAACGTTCAGATTTCAAAGATTTCTGCAAGATAATCTGTTTAAGGCTTTCTGTGGTCTCTATAATGATGATCTCCAATAAATAACATGGGGATTATTGAGGTGCATGCATTCTCTGCCCTAAATTGGAAAATAATGCCCTTCTGTAGTCAAATCATTTCAGGTGGTAAAGAAACTGAATTTTTTCCAACCCAGGGTCCATTATAATGAGTTGCCAAAGTTTGTGCAAAGACCAAAACGAAGGAGATCTGGATACTTTGGCTTCCAATGTACGTTACTGGTCTGTCACACTCAGAAGTCTCCTATTGCATATCAGTTATAGAAGGATCTATGCTACGGCTGGCCCCCATGCTGTGAGGAAGGCTCTGGGGGCCTAAAACATGCATCCAGTCTTGACAGCTCCCTAAAACTTGTCAGGTTTCCACATCGATCCTTTTATCATGCTATTTAGAACTGCTCTTTTTCCCTCAAGTGGATGAGGTACAGTAAATAGGACTCAAAGCCTGTGCAGAAATAACTTCAAGAGGGAAATGGAAAATGGGGTTTAATTCAGTGTGATTTGCTGGGAAATCTACTCAGAGCAAGGCATTTTCAGGTATCCTCTGCTAATTTCCACTCATATTGCCAAAAGACAAGTGTGGAGGTCCAAACTGGCTCAGGCTTTTGCGCAGGGCCAGAGGATTTTGCGTATTCAAGAACGGAGGGAGGAGGAGGGAATGGAGGCTAAGTAGTCAAAGGTCAGCTCTTTGAACTAATTGAACTTGCAGTATTAATACAGGTAGTCCTCAACATATAACTGTAATGGAACCTGCCCATTATGGTTGTATTTTGTAACAGTTTTAAAATGTGACCAACCTGATTTTAAGATCTTTTTTGCAGCAGCCATTAAGCAAAAACAAGTGCTGGTTTTTGATAAAACCATAATAAATTGTGGTCACATGATCACAGGATGCTGCAAATGACCATAAATGCGACCATGTTGACAAGCGCCTGAAATTCGGTCATGTGACCATGGAGGGCGCTCAACTGTCTGAACTTTGAATCCAGATGGTAAGTCTCCTTTTTTGGGTTGGTCATAAGCCAAGGACTACTTGTAATGACATTTCTCACTCTGATTGGTTTGTCTAGCCAGAAACATGCATTTCTTCCCACCCATTTCTTTTCTTTTCTTTTCTTTTCTTTTCTTTTCTTTTTTTTTTGCCATTGACTTGCAATCTTCTTTAGCCTCAGTGTTAAAAGAATCAAAGTTTCCCCCCCCCCCACTTGCTATCATCTGTTTCATCTTTCCCAAATCTTGTGTCATCTTGATAATGTGTTGGTATGGCCTGCAATGCTATGTAGAATATGACACCTCAGTATTAATGTTTAGATCATGAATAAGCAAAGTGAATTATTGTTAAAGGTTTTTTCTCAGTTAGAAAGGTATTTCTGGTTGGTTAACAAAATTTAATATGCATCTACAAAATCCAGTTGTGACTACTGGACAATATCATAGCAAAGTAATTTCAAATCACGTTCTCATTTCAAATCAGTTTTTGCAATATGGATATGACTAGGTTGATTATAAAATTGAAGTCCCCTTTTTGCTTTAACTGTGAAAAATCTTACTTTGTCGGCTTTGACGACTTCTTATACACCAGGCACAAAGATGGGAAAATGCATACAGAAAGCTGTTTCTCTTGGATCAGAAACGTGTCAGAGAAATAAAGATGCGCTGTTTCATTTTTCCAGCTCAGTGTTAACAAATTCCACTTGCTTAGAACCCTTGTGTATGATTGCATTCACTTGACCATCTGTCCCTTATCTCTTTGTCAGATGAGGCCCTCTCTCGGAACTGCGGCATTCTGGTGCACTGCTTGGCAGGGATCAGTCGCTCAGTCACCGTCACTGTAGCCTACCTCATGCAGAAGCTCAACCTGTCTCTCAACGATGCCTATGATCTGGTGAAGCGAAAGAAGTCCAACATCTCACCTAACTTCAATTTCATGGGGCAGCTGCTGGATTTTGAGAAGTCCCTGGGGCTTAGCCAGGGCAGTCGGCGGCCAGCCTCAGACCAGACCTGCTTCTTCACCTCACCAACCAATGACAGTGTCTTTGAGCTGGATCCTACGTAGGAGCCAGAAGGGTGCTACGTTTTTGTCATTGTCCACCAACACCTCCTGTTCTTGGTTCTATCTGCCTGCCCTGGTGGCAGAGTCTTCTGGGACCAACTGAATACCTCACACTAGAGAGGGAGGTGCCTCTTTCAGGAACAACTGCTACTTCCAGCAAAGGTTCTCATTGCCTTTTGGGTTTTCTGAAATATCAACAGCAATGGTGTCCTTACTAATCTTTCAGCGAGACTGACATGGCCACACCAATAACCAAAGACACTTCTCCTTCTCCCTTTCTCCCAAGAGCTCTGTACAGACCAAGAAACCAACACTTTTCTGGGGGGGCCTATTTCTGGAATGTTGGGTCTGGGCATCTCGAACTTGATCCAGATTACTCTCTTTTAAAATTTAAATATTTGAAATGGAACATGTCAGGGCTGGAACCTGCCGGTTATTAATGATGTCGATCACATATTGAAGGTTTTATGGTTTTCTTGTGTTTCTCCTTCTCCAGCCATTATGCAGAAATTAGGCGGAGGCCTGCAGCTCTCCCATAAGAATCTTCTGCAGGCAGGACTTTTGGTGAGATGATAGCGCATTCACCAGCTGATGTGTTAAGTTCCCACTCCCAATACCTCCAGTGAACATGGCCAAATGATGACCTCTTAACTGATGAAGGCTGCTCTAGAATCATTTCTTTCAGTTTGAGAAGTGAGATGCAGGAACGTAATTCTAACATGGTTATCCTGGAATGACCAAATAATATCATATAGAAATTTTAATGCAGAGTCCTGTGTTTTAGAAATGAAACCACAGAATTTCCCAGATCTCTTTTGTTAAGATCAGGATGAATCATAGAATTGAGGAATCAGTGTAGCAGCTTATATAAACATAACCTCTGGAGATATCTTAAAGAACCTTGACTAGGTCCTGTGGTACAGGAACTGCAGAAATGGGTTTGAGAATCTGCAACTTTTAAGTTTTTTGATGCTAGGTGTTTATGTCTACAGACTACAAAAGTTCCAGTGTCGGACTCTTTAAAATCTCCAGAGCTGTATTCCAGAATTGGAGCAGGTTCAAACATTTGTATGATAACCTTAACTCTCCCATTATTCCCAAAGCTATAGATGCTCTCATCATCCCCAAAGCACCTCGTTCAAACCTCTGTGGTTCGTTCAGGATTTAGGCAGAGGGAAATAAAAATGGTGGGGGAGAAGCTTTGGAACAGAATCACGATGGGAAGACATAAGTATTAGAAGCAAAAATATTGGTGTTACACAACCCGGTCTTTGGTTGTGGGAGAAAATAGAGCAGCTCTGCATTTTGTATCTGTATTTGTACAAATGGTGAGTTTGTATGTGTGCCTTAATACTTGCATGAAAGCAAAGAGACCTGCGAATGTGTGTACTAGGCATTGTTTGCATAGTATCTGCCTGAAAGGGTTAATTTGTGCCCAAATTTCAGTCAGGACCTTTTCAGTATTGGAGCTCAATTCCAGGATCCTTTGAGTTCATAATAAAAAGATAAAACCTCTGAGCATTGGGGGGGGGGGAATGTGTTACAGAGGGACAGTGTTTCTTACTTAACAGAGTTTATTAGGAAGAAAACTGCAGACTTGGTGATTTCAAAATTTTCAATAATTATCTAAAATCATTAACCACTACGTGTACATGATATGGTCCTTTTGGGCATGCTGAAAAGATGTCCGAGGTATTCTAGTGATCTGCATTTAAGGCTTTTATTTTAGCTCTGTTTAGAAGGTCCACAGGAGTCCAGAAGAACATTTTGTCTGCAAAATTAATCTTCCCGAGAGTCTGTTTTCTCAATGTTTTGCTTCCTTTTTCAGGATTTTTCTGGCCTTTGAGGCTATGAGGCTAGGGGCAATGCTTGCTTGAAATAATTTGAAATTGCTGTTAAGTGAGTTTTGGAAACATGGGGCTTCAGTGACCCTGCAATGCCTTACAGGTTTTCCCTCTGATGAAAATAAATTAGAATAAATTGAGAATAAATTATGCAAAGCAGTCAAACTGGCCTACTATTATGCAAAATGACTCTTATGCAAATTTGACCAACTAGCACAATTCAAGGTGATTGCAGTATTCAGGTTTGCTCACAATTTGGGTTGCCTGAGCACTGAACTTTATGTTACTGTCCATGCAGGTTACACATAGTTCTGGCTCCCTGCATGCTCCAAAGAGTCTACTTGAGTCTCTGTCTTGGGTCTCTGTTTTCAAGTGAATGTAAATGACTGGAGATGGAAGGGGAGTGGACAGGAACTGCCATTACCATGGACAACAACAACAACAGTTATTTTAATAAAGCGGGACTTTAAACAACACAAACATGTGTGGATTTATTGGGAGACTTGAAGGTGATGCAGTTTCGAAGTAGCCCCTGACCGTTTTGCTTTAATTACAGACACTGATGTAGAATTAGAAACCTTATTCTACTTGTGTGTAGGCACCGTGCGAGGGGGGGAAAAACAGCCACCTTCTGCCAGCTCCCTGAATCTGAGGGGGCTTCCAGAGGAAGTTTTACTGGGCAATCAACCCTGCCTTACAAAAGAAATTTTATGAGCTCGGAAGCTCATCTGCTATTTGTAGCCAATTGCAGCTACTTTTTGTTTGCTCTTTAACAACAACAAAATACCCACTAATGGTATAAAAACAGAACGGTTGCAGGAATTGGGTATGCCTAGTGAAAAGAAGGGCTAGGAGTGACACGATAACAGTGTTTCAATATCTAAGGGATTGCCACAAAGAAGAGGGGGGGCCAACCTATTCTCCAAAGCACCTGAAGACAGGACAAGAAGCAATAGATGGAAACTAATCAAGGAGAGAATCAACTTGTGTGTTCCATTACTGGAGGCTTTTAAGAAGTCGCCTGTTTGGAGTGGTATAGGGTCTCCTGCTTGAGCAGGGGGTTGGACTAGAAGACCTCTAAGGTCTCTTCCAACTCTTTTATTCTGTTAACTTCACTTAAACTTTCTGGTTCACAGCAACAAACATCTTGTGAGAGAAAATCATTTATTGTGGTTTCACAAAATCGATTTTTAAAAGTGGAAGGCACCACAGTCTCATAAAATTTGGGAATCCTATGAGATTTGAGTTTTATGAGAAGTGGCACCCAGAATCTGAGAAAGTTGCCAAATGTTTTATAACCACCAAGTCATAAGATTCAGTGGTATACCCTTTGACTGAAATAATAAATGTAGGAAGCGCCTAGCATATAGAATAGTGTATCTATATAATAATTAAAAGGGAGTATACCATCAATAGGCTTAAAAAAGAATTGACAGCTGGTATTAGTATATTCCAAAATAATCTTTTCACCAGGAAGCACAACAGCCAAGAAAATTGTATTAGTCCATAAGAAGCAATACAATTTTAATGGTAAACTCAAAAAAGGACAAACTCAAACATCTACAAAGTTTTGATTAACCTTTCAAGTTTGCCAGATCTTTTCATTAGAAAAGATGCTGCCAACAACAACAAAGTGGGAATGACGCAAGGAGAGGAGGGGATGGGAAAAGGCTGCCTTGATACTGAAAATGACCTGGTTAGAGTTTTAAAAGAGAATCAAGAAGCGTGTTCAAAAAGTCTTATTAGACCGTATCATAATGTTATGGCTAAGATTCCCATAATAATGTTCTCATTTTTAAAAAAAAAATGTAATGTGTTACTTGGATTTATTTCCAGAAGCATCTGTAGGTTAGGGATACCCAAAACAGATCAGGATACTGTAGATGTTTGCATAAAATGTGTGTATGCTGAGATAAAGAGATATATATCAAAGCCACTGAAGAAATAACCATTCCAAATCTGAAAGATAAGCCAGATTTGGAGAAAAAAAATCACCATTCTGGTTGTTCTTGTGCAGAACCGAGGATGCCAGGTTGCTCTTTGCCAGATGCAGCAAAATAATTTATTTATTTATCATTTATTTATTTATTTATATTTTATTTTATTTTATTTTATTTTATTTTATTTTATTTTATTTTATTTTATTTTATTATTCCACAATAGGAACATCAGCCAGAAACATCTATTATTTTATTTTTTTTTTTTTTATTTTTTATTTTCTTTTATTATTTTATTTTATTTTATTATTTTCTTTTATTATTTTATTTATTGAATTTATATTGCCGCCTATTCACGACTCAGGGCGGCTTACAGAATATAAAAAGCTTAAAACTTTTTTTAGCTTAAACTCTTTGTTCAAATTGCTTGGATCCTTGGCTTTCATGGTGAGAGTCTAAAAACGGAGTCCCATAATCCTTCCTCACTGACTTCCCAGAGTAGCAAGGGGTAGGGGTTGTCATCCAAGATGATGCTGACCTCCCAGAACAGGTTTTTTTTTTGGCAGAGAGAGACCTTCCTGAAGATGCCATTCCTAACAACAACTTCCTCCAGGAAGATGGTACTTCTCTGGATTTTCAGCCACTTGAGTGGGAGAAAGGATATTACACAATGGGTTGATTCAGAGCGCTTCTTCAGGTCCTGCTACATCTTGTCATGCCTCTGTTTTCAGATCTCTGGCTGGCAATCAGTTACCCCTCTGTTCTTCCCCCTTTTGGTCTGGGAGAGGGGCTCAATCCTGTTCCAGGCATCAAATATCGAACAGAAAAGGCAGTCCCCCTTTTCAGTTCAGTCCTCACCCAAGCTTCCTACCCTGGTTCTCCCCACTCTTCCCATCTGTGTCTGCTACATGTATTTTGGCTTATTTATTTATTTATTTATTAAAAAAAAAAACCTCTCTCTTTGACTCTGTTGCTTAGTAACCAGTCTCTTTTCTGTTCCAAGAAGAGGGTGGAGTGGGAGGAAAATTAGTTCTAATCCTGGAGGATGTCCATATTGGACATTCCCTCCCTCCGCCTATTTTCTTTCCTTTGTTCTCCCCCTTCCTCAGGAGGAAGAGGTCCATGCCCATGTAGGCTTCATCGGGCATTATCGGCAACCACATCGGGCAGGAGTTAGAGTCAACATGAACTGCAGCATTGTCCAAGTGCTTATTCCACCAGATTATAGTGGGACAAACTCCCACGGCTAAAAATAAATAAATAACCGTGTGGGAAAAACAGCGCCCAGCAGATTCAACAGCTAAGCCCACTGCTCACTGTGAGGCAGATGTAATCTGAAAGGCCCACCTGATAAAGAGCATGAGGCAACGAAGAAATATGGATTTGAAAATTCATCTATCAAAGATAAAGCTAAATGCACCAGACACTATGAAACTGGCAGGGAGTTGAGTGTTATATAAGTATCATAAATAAATAATGTGCTGTAAATTTTAGGTAAAACATCCATGGCAAAAAATCTAGATCAAATAGATGAATACTGTATGTGTACCTTGACAGAACATTTATTAAAGGTGAGAGAAAAAAATGGAGACATTTTAAGGTGTGCAAATACTAATAGGTAAGTTTAGTATATGAACTGTTGCAAGAAATGAATATTTGTCAAAAGAAGTGAAAATGGCTATCTATTAAGGCAGTGATTCTGCCTATCTATTTTATTCTATGGCAGTGAGAGTTGGGTGTGTCACAAAAGTAAGTCATGTGCAGTGAGAAGGCAGCAATTGGGTGTGCAAGATGAAGAAGCGGTAGGTTCAAGTATGAATGGGTGGTGCATGATTTTGGAAGTAGGTGGTGGTTTGGTCAAGTAGAAAAAATAGGAGAGAATTGCAAAATGAATATAGGATGAAAGAGTGAATGGATCAAGAGAAAATTGTGGTTGGTTGGATGGAGTGAATGAGATCCTCAGCAAGAGAGAGGTGAGAAGTTTCAAGAGCAAAAGGCAGTGTGTGATGTGGGGGAAACAAGGATCATTGCAAGATTATAAAGCTATGGAGAGGTAGAATGGAGTTTGAGGTTTTAGGGTTTATATCTCATGCCTTTAATTTCTTAGTTTTAGTATTTCTTACCCATTTTCTGTGCTCTGTATACTCTCCCAAAGGAATGATATGCTGGATACTGTATACATCTATGTATCTATGAATGCAAAGAGCCATAGTACAGGTAGTCCTTGACTTATAGCAGTTCGTTTAGTGACCATTCAAAGTTACAACGGCACTGAAAAAAATGACTTATGACTATTTTTCACACTTACGACCATTGCAGCATAGTCACATGGTCACATGATCGAAATTCAGACGCTTGGCAACTGACTCATATTTATGAGGATTGCAGTGTCCCGGGGTCATGTGATCACCTTTTGCAACCTTCTGACAAGCATAGTCAATGAAGAAGCCAGATTCACTTAACAAACATGTTACTGACTTAACAACTGCAATGATTCACTTAACAATTGTGTCAAGAAAGGTCGTACAGCGTGGCAAAACTCACTTAAAACAGACGTCTCACTTAGCATCAGAAATTTTGGACTGAATTTTGGTCATACGTCAAGGATTACGTGTACTATGACAGCTGGAGGAACTTCCCAGCTTTCCATCATCCAGATGTATTAAAGTGCAACACCTAGAAATTTCCCATAGTAAGGAATGGGGAGTTCATAAAATGCAAATTGACTGAAGAAGACTGAAGAGCAGTGCCAGGAAAATGGTAACATCTTGTCATGAATCTTTATGTACAGGGACTGGCCCTGGGCTATGAAGTCCAAGTATATGGAGATCATAGCCTTCTGTATCATTGAGGCAGCTTGGGAGAGACCAGCACAGTTCCATCTCTGACATTTTAAGCTTCACAACTAAAGTATAGAGCTTTGCTGGCTGAGGAATTCTGGGAGTTGAAGTCCACAGGTCTTAAAGTTGCCAAGGTTGGAGACCCCTGATATAGAGAAACTCAGCTGGCTTCAACTACAATGCCACAAATGCTGTGTGTCTCCGTCGCAGGCTGTATTTCTGCTGTATCTCTATTAAAGAGATAGGAAGTCCAACCGGAAAAAATAAAAGCTGCAGCCTTCGTAGGGATTGCGAGAACTAGCTGTCCCCAGGTCTCTCTGCCTCTCTCTTCCACACGCACATTTATGGTTCTCGGGCTAGAAGCTTCCGTTCCCACCGCCACCCTTCCCCTGTTTGCAGTCCCTTCCTGCAAGCTGTTTCCGAGGGATTAATTCACTCACTTTTCTTCCTGTTCGAGGACAGGAAGGGCAGCTTCCTATTCAGAGGAGATTGCTGTCGCCTTAGTGGTCATTCTTATTCTTTCTCTGTTATTGTATGCTGTGTGTTTTAGTCCTTATCATCTGTCAACCTCCCCCCCCCCAAAAAAAAGCTTTAAATACAGGATATTAAAATTTTTACAGGTGGAAACTTTATAGAATTGCCCTAATGGCTCTTGCGAGCTGGAGATCTCCTTGGGTGGACCTAAGACCGAATTATGTAACAGTTGCCCTGTTTATCCTGCAGTACAAAGAGTAGCTTGAAAGGTCTCCCTTGATCAGATGTTATCCCTACCATATCCTGCATCATTTCTTGGCCTCCTTTCCTTCCCTCACTTGGTGCCATCCAGATGTGTTGAATTTAAGTCTTAGAAGCCTTAACCAACATGACCATCAATAATATCTGAAATATGTGACCAATTAAGGGCTGCCGTATCTGGGCTGCAAAATCAAGGCCACCACTAGATGGCAACAAAGAGACAGTTTTCTGCGTCTCTTTGCTGACCTCTAGTTGTCAGTGCAGGAATCCTACACAGATCGCTGTCTAGCTTTGGCTTGAACACATGTCACGATGAGGAGCTCACCAGCTCTCTTGGCCCCTCACTCTATTGCCAAACCATTGTTAAGATGGAGGGTGGGTTCTAAAATTTGGTCAGAATCCACCTTTCTGCAATTTAAATCCTATTTTCTGCTTCCTGTGTTCCAGAATACAGGAGAGCAGCTCTAGACCTTCTTCTTTGAGAAAGCTCCATCTTGGTGGAGTGCCATCATAGCCTCCCTATTTTTTTTCACAAGGCTAAACATATCCAACTCCTTTGATGTCTGTATTCATCTACTGTGCACTCTGATTGGTTGTTAGCTCTCAGTTAATTTACATTGCCAGGTAGTAAACCTGCCAGGTCTCATAAATTCTTGGCAACAAAAGCTAGTGAGAACATTATGTTTCATTGAAATTGTGTAACCAGAAGACTTGGATGATGGAAAGGTGGTTATCTGGAGGAGTCCTTAAAGTCTTTTTTGAACCCAGAGATACCATCATTTGGAATATATAAAATCTGTAATTTGAAATCCCCAACAAGCCTTGGTTTGTTACACAGCTGAATGTAGGGTAGCTTATTAACCAAACATTTTGCCTTACCATGTCATGCAAATGTAACCTTTATGGTACTCATAAATGTTATAGGTGGCCAGATTCTCCCCATCACTTTGCTATTTTTGTTTTTTTTCTAGAAAACCTGCTTTCAGAATGGAAATGCAGCAGAGAAAGTGAGTGCATCCAGAGGTGGTATTCAGCCGGTTTGGACCGGTTCAGGCAAACAGGTAGTAGCGACCTGTGGGTGGCCACCCACCTGGCCCAGCGCTATGCTGTCTTGTTTAGCCACATTTTCAAGCCACGCGCATGCGAAGCGAGCGTGCACGTGCTGGGCAGGGAACTTATGAGAATCCCACCTCTGGAGTACATTACTTGCTCAGCATTTCCTGAATGAACTCCTGCTGATTTCCCTCCTTGCAGGTTATTAGATGGTCTGGTCCCAGGACAAGTCTTGAAGGATAACATGAAGCAAGGAAGTAGCAAGGGAGGAAAAGATTAAGCACCATCCCATTTGCCTGTCATCTGTCAGACCATTTTGAAGCACGTCAAAAATGCTGCATTACCATTACATACATTTGAGGATGTGTTGGCTTCCTTCCTTTCTTTCTTCCTTCCTTCCTTCCTTCCTTCCTCCTTCCTTCCTTCCTTCCTTCCTTCCTTCCTTCCTTCTTTCTTTTTCTTTCTTTCTTTCTTTCTTTCTTTCTTTCTTTCCTTCTTTCTTTCCTTCTTTCTTTCTTTCTTTCTTTCTTTCTTTCTTTCATCTGTCTTGACACCTGACAACTACATGGACAAAATCCTTGCAGTTTTCTGGGCAATATTTTCAGAAGTTTGCTCTTTCCTTCTTCCTAGGGCTGAGAGAAAGGGACTGGCCCGAAGTCACTCTCTCTCAGCTTCATGCTTAAAACTAGACTAGAGCTTACAGTCTCCTGTTTCTATCCCAATGCCTTTAACCAGCATACTAAAGTGGTTCAGATAGATGATAAATTAAACCACATTCACTTGATCAGTTCTAAAATTCAACATTTTATGTTAAAGCAGTTTCAGAAATCCCTTCTAGAATAGGGATAGGCAACCTTTCAACAGCTGGGGAATTCTTTTTGAAGTGTATTTTTTTCCCAGCAAACAAGAGCCAAAATGTACAAAACAATAATCCAATGATGCCACCATAAAAGGAAGGATTTGTGGCTCAGTGTCCCCCATTTTAAAGGATGGGGCAAACATTTTATAGTTATATGATGGTATCAGCATTTAACTTATTGATTTTATCTATAGTTTCCTATCAAAATCAATGGGAAATTATAGCACCATAATCCTGCAATTTGCCATTGCAATGGTCAGATTACCCTAGGGAATTAAGCAGTTTGCTAAATCCTGCATATCTTTCCTTATATCTTTATAAGCACTAGTATCTTAATGATGCCCATTGAAGAATCATGTGGCATACCAATTTAATATATTATTATGGTTGGTTGCAGAGTCAGCCAGATGTTTAGACTGGATTTGGCATTTTTGTCCATCTAGCAAGTCCTTCCCAAGAACCTAGGATAGGTGGATATTGTTGTTTAATCATACTAAAAGTATCAGCACAGGATGTAAGCTGTTCCAAGTGGACCCACTTTCTACAATTGACTGATGGTGATTTTGTCAATGCCGATGGTGTCCCAGTGGTGCTCCAGATGTTTGGGATTTGTACCCACTGCACCTATTCCTATTGTTACTGTCTTTGTTTTCTTTTGCCACGTTGTTCTATTTCTGTCTGCATGACTTTGTGTTTTGTTATTTTCTCCAGTCCCTTCTCTTCTATTCTGCTGTCTCCAGATACTACAACTTTCACTATCCACACTTTGTCTTATTATTGTTATTGTTATAGTTGTTAAACCTGGGGTGTTATGTGGCAAGTGCCCGTTTGTTTGAATTCTAAAGTTCCAAAGAACTTTAGCATCTTTATTTTCTGTTACTTAGTCTATTTTGTGGTCCTATCAGTTCTTGCTTGCAAGCAAATAGTATTTCTTGCAAATCTTCCAATGCACCATTGTTGCTACTTTGTCATGTCCTTGTTTGTAGTCTCTGTGTGTGATCTTCTTATAGCAACTAACCAGGCGATCCAAGGTTTCTTCAGCTTCTTTGCAGAGACGGCATTTGCTGTCTGTTGCTGTCTTCTCAGTTCTGGCTTTGTGTGCATTTGTTCTTAAGGCTTGGTCTTGTGCAGCCAGACGTAATCCCTCTGTCTCTTTCTTCAATTTTCTTGCTCTTACCCACTGCCAGGTCTAGCCATTACTTCCTTTGCCTGCTATTTTTTTTAATGTACTGGCCATATAACACTTTGTCTTTCCATGTGTCTTTTCCGTTCTTTATTTGGTCTTTCTTGTAGGCCAGTTTGGTCTCTCCAGAACTCAGTAAGCTTTTAATGCATCTTCTTCACTATTCTTCAGATAGCCTTCCAATGCCATTTTTATTTCTTCAACTGCCTGGTGTACTTGCAACATTCTACAACCACCTATTTTTCTGGGTAGGTAAAGCCTGTCAACATTGCTACATGGATGAATGGCATGATTTATTGTCATTATTTTTCTGGTCTTCCTATCCAGGGCTTTGTTGTGGTCCGCCAGCGGCCTGCAGAGCTGGCAGCAGAGTCAGACAGCAAGGAGGCTGGGGAGGAACATGGGCCAGTCCTGAAGTCTGGAGAAGGCTCTGCGTCGGAGGCAGAGATGGGGCCCGGGCCATCTGGGAGGTCTGTGCTGACTCCGGAGCCTCCAGAGGCTGACATCAGCGAGGCAGAGGAACAGGGGGAGCCTGTTCCCAATGCGCGCATGCGCAGAGCTGCCAGAAGGCAAGAACAGTTAAGGAAGAAAAGGACTACTCAGGAGTAAGGCTTGGAGATGATTGGCCCCTCCCATAGGACATAAAAGTGTAGCAAACGGATGTGAGCTTGGCAGGAAGCAACTTGGTTCAATTCTGGTCGGTGTAACTCAGCAGCTCCGTTCTGACTCTGACTCTGTGTTCTGTTTGGCCTTGCAAAGCTACTTGCCAATGAGGTCTTTGGCAGCGTGTCAAGAGAGATAACGGTGGGTGCTTATCAGCCTTCTTCCGAAAGACTGTGGCAGACTTCTGTCAGACTAATTAAAACTGTTTGGGACTTATTACGGCTGTGAATGAAAATAATTCACAGCCGTTGAAATAAAAAGAGGTTTTTTGGGACTACGTTTGTGATTTATGATTTATCAGGAAGCCTAGGTCAGAACAGGCTTTTAGTTCTGCTTGAGTTCAGTCCACTATTCCATCAATATATCTAATGACTGGAATTGCCCATGTGTTAACTGCCTTGGTATTTCTGCCACTGAGTGTGGATTTTGACCTCCTTCACTCTCATCTCCTTCACTCTTCACTTCTAACCTTTTTTTTCTTATTTCAGTTTGCTTGATGGTGTCAGCTTGAAGGATGCCCAGGTATTTGTAGTGTTAATCTTCATCCAGACTCTTGAAGTTATTTCCATAGAGGATCTTGATTCCTTCAGCTTTTACTATTTTTCCTCTGTTGATGATGAGGGTGTCACATGCGTCCAGTCCAAACCCCACTGCAATATCTTGGCTGTACATTTGAACAGTGTTGAGCAGTGATTTTATTTCAGATGGTGCTTTTCCATACAGCCTCAGATCATCCATGTAAAGGAGGAACCGTGTTTTCCTGAAAATATGACCTACCCAAAAAACAAGCCCTAGCCCAATTTTCATGCCTGCACCTAATATAAGTCCTGCCCCAAAAATAAGCCCTAGTTAAGCCCCACCCACCATCTGGTTATATGAGGTGGGGTGAGGCACATACGTAAAAATCAAGCTGGGGTGGGAGTGGAACCCCGATTACCTAAGGACCACGACAGCCAGGCCTCCCATGCCCCGACACCTGCGGTGCTGTTGCCTGATCTGTTCTGCGGCCACTCGTGGCCAGACACTGCATGGTTCATCGCGCCAGTGCACACTGCTCGTGCATTCAACAGCACAACACCCCACGCAGCCTCCTGCCGAGAGTGGCGACACTGGCATGATGAGCCACATGGCATCTGGCTGCAAACGGCCACAAGCGGCCACAGAAGAAATTGGGCAGTGGTGCAACAGGTGTCGGGGCATGGGAGGCCTGGCTGCGGTGGTCCTAAGGTAAGCGGGTAAGACATCCCCCCAAAATAAGACCTGCTGCTTATTTTGAGGCCCAAAAGAAAGTAAGACTGGGTCTTATTTTCGGGAAAACACAGTAGGATAGCTTGACAGATGTTTTGGATGTTTAATAACCGTGGCTTGACTTGTTCAGTATTGTTGATAGAGGAATCAGTGCAATAAAAACAGTAGAGGTGATTGAGTCTTTTTGAAAGATTCCTCTCTTGATATTAACCTCTCCAAGTCTATCACCATTGAGCAGTAACTGTGTCTTCCATTGTGCCATTGGTCTTTGCACAAAGCTTGTAAAGTTTCTACTGACTCCTGTTATTTCTAGGCACTTGATTATCCAGTCATGTGACAGGAAATCAAATGCCTTCTTGTAATCAATCCAAGACTGAGCATCTACCTCCTTCATCCGAGCTGCATTCCTGTTGTGTTTCTTTGGATTGTCTCATAGCCGCGCTGAGAACTGTAATGTTTCTTCTTTGTTTAGGTGTTGACTGGTTCACTGAAGACTCTCCATTGATGGATTAGTAAAAAAAAATCTAATTGGAGAGACTGCCTATAGTGTGCAAGTCAAGATTTGTATCTGCTGATCAGAGGTGGTATTTGACCGGTTCGGACCGGTTCACGCGAACCGGTAGCGTCAATTTGGACTGGTTCACTGAACCAGTAAATACCACTCCTGGGTGGCCCCGCCCCCACCTGCCCGGTCGCCCGGTCGCTGCTTGCCCCGCCCACCCGCTCGCCACTCGCTCGCCCTGCCCGCCCAC
>QLTV01002677.1:2285253-2297745 GCA_003457575.1 Thermophis baileyi
CCCGTCCCCCTCCTCTCTGTGTTATCCCCTCAAATATTGGAACATTGCTATCATGTCTCCCCTGGTCCTTCTCTTCGCTAGACTAGCCATGCCCATTTCTTGCAACCGCTCTTCATATGTTCCAGTTTCCAGACCCCTAATCATCCTGGTTGCTCTCCTCTGCACTTTCTCTAGAGTCTCAACATCTTTTTTATACTGTGGTGATCAAAACTGGATCCAGTACTCTAGGTGTGGTCTTACTAAGGCTTTATAGAGTGGTATTAGAACCTCACTTGATCTTGATTGTATCCCTCTGTTAATGCAATTTAGAATTGCATTGGCTTTTTTGGCTGCCGCCGCACACTGTTGGCTCATATTTAATTGGTTGTCCACTAAGACTCCAAGATCCTTCTCACAGTTACTGCTATTAAGCCTGGTTTCACCCAGTCTATATGTGTACTTTTGGTTTTTCTTGCCTAAGTGTAAGACTTTACGTTTCTCTACATTGAACTTCATTTTGTTAGATAGGCCCCAGTGTTCAAGTCTGTCAAGATCCATCTGGATCTTGAGCCTATCATCTAGGATGTTTGCTATTCCTACCAGTTTTGTATCATCCGCAAATTTGGTAAGTTCCCCTTCTATTCCCTCATCTAAGTCATTTATGAAGATATTTATTTATTTCATTTTATTATGGTTGCATTAATTATACTTTTGACAATGTAAAGCAACCACCCTGAGCTTCACATAAAAATAAAAGCCTTTAAATAAGACCAGACCCCAAAAATCCAGATCACCATTTAAAATAAAAACATGATGAGATGTGAAAAAAATGGCCCAGACTTCATTTGAATTTATACTTTATACTTTACATAAATGACCTTTGTGATCATATTATAAGCAGCTGCGTCCTCTTTGCTGATGACGTAAAACTATTCAACACCACCGACAATGCTGCTGCCCTACAAAAAGACCTTGACTATGTGTCACAATGGTCAAACAATTGGCAACTCCAAATCTCAACCAATAAATGCTCTGTCTTACACATTGGCAAAAAAAATCAGAACAAATACAAGCTGGGCGGATACAACCTCGTAGACGACCCTCACTCTGTTAAGGACCTTGGAGTACTCATCTCAAATGATCTAAGCGCCAGAGCTCACTGTAACAGCATTGCCAAAAAGGCATTAAGAGTTGTTAACCTAATCTTGTGAAGCTTCTTCTCCAGTAATACTGTACTGCAAACTAGGGCATACAAAACCTTTGCTAGACCAATTGTTGAATACAGCTCATCTGTCTGGAATCCGCAGTGTATATCGGACATTAATACAATTGAACGAGTCCAGAGGTATTTCACGAAAAGAGTCCTCGACTCCTCTGCTCACAACAGAATACCTTATGCCACCAGGCTCGAAATTTTGGGCTTGGACAACCTACAACTACACCGCCTACGGTCTGACCTAAGCGTAGTACACAAAATTATCTGCTACAATGTCCTACCTGTCAATGACTACTTCAGCTTCAACCACAATAATACATGGGCAAACAATAGATACAAACTCAAGGTAAACTGCTCCAAACTTGATTGCAGAAAATACGACTTCAGCAACAGAGTGGTCAATGCCTGGAATGCACTACCTGACATTTACATCCCCAAACCCCCATAACTTTAACCTTAAACTGTCTACCGTGGACCTCACCCCATTCCTAAGAAGTCTGTAAGGGGGTGTGCATAAGCGCACCAGCGTGCCTACCGTCCCTGTCCTACTATCCCCATTTATTCGTACCCATTTCTTATGTTCATATTCATGTTTATACTTATACCTGTTATCTTGTACATGTTCGACAAACTAAATAAATAAATAAAAAATAAATGAATGCTCTCTGGAACAGCTCAGCCTTCAACAGTTCCCTGAGTGTAGTTAGGGAGGGGGTCCTCTCTGATCTCCATTGGGGGATTGATCCAGAGGAGAGAGAGACAATACAGATTCAGAAATAGGAGAGAGAGAGAGAGAGAGAGAGAGAGAGAGAGAGAGAGAGAGAGAGAGAGAGAGATATTTTGAGAGACCCTTGTCTTCATGACTGTTCAAAGTACACAAATCCATTCTTGGTATCTCAACAGGTACAGTGCTGATAACACACCTCAGAGCTGTGAAGAGCTCTAAGTACACTTGTTTCTGCAAATCAAGCTGCTACTAAAAAGGAGATGGCAAAATCAGACAGTGTTTTTCCTGTTCAGTTGGCAACTTTATTCCCAGATTTCCTGAGGGCTTCCTGGCTCCTGCTTCAACTGTACAGACTCTGCAAGGGAAGAGGGGGGAGGAATAATTGCATGAGGCCCCTCTTGCTTCTCTTATTCAACACTTTTAGTCTCCTTCCTTCTATATGCCCACACAACAGGCTGCAGCATCTTTTTCTGCACTCCACAAATAAATGGCAGGGATAAGCACTCTAGAGCCCAGGCAGGGCAGGCAGGTAGGGCCACTGAGGTGGAATTCAGTCCAGGAGGAGGAGGAGGAGGAGGAGGAGGTTGTTTTGCGCGGTTCCAATGAATTGTGTGGGGAGGTGTGATTCAGCCAGGAGACAAGAGGGATTTGTCATCAGCAATGGTTGCATAACTCTCTTGGCATTGCCAGCAGCCTCATAACACCCACCAAATTAGCATGAGACGCCAACACATCCCCAGACTCTGAAAAGGGGCATGTCTGCCATCTACTGGAAGACAGATGAACTCTTTTTTTCCTCTGGTCAATCCTGTCTGATTTTTGGACACTGTCTGGACAAGTCCCTGCAGTCCCTGCAGTTTTCTTGGCAAGGGTTTTCAGAAGTGGTTCACCATTGTCTGCTTCCTAGAGCTGAGAGAAAATGACTGTCCCAAAGTCATCCAGTTGGCTTTGTGTTCAAGGTGGGACTAAAACTCAGTTTTCTGGTGTCTAGGTCTTCCCAGTCTCTAGGTCTTTGTGGGCGGGGGTGGGGGCGGATGGGAAGACAGGTGAACTATGCTAGTAGACAAATTGGTCAACTGCTTTCTCTCTCAATCCTGCTCCCCAGCTTTCTTCACAGAATAGTTAGGTTTTTGTCATGCTGCCTCTCTAGTTTTTTTCCTAATTCAACTTGCCTTCCCACAAAAACAGCCATGATGTTAGAAGCTGTATCAAAAGTGGAGTCAAATCAGACCTGGTTATTACTTGGCTGTGGACAAAAATTCCAGGGCTGCCTGTGGGCTAGGCTGCAACATCTAAAGAACATTGCAGAAAAAGCTAATGGGAAACCCCTTCTCTGTCGTTGCTCAGGAACCTGTACAACCATGTCAAAACATCAACAGGAGTCAACTTTGATACAACGGAGACTTTGTCTTCAGACTAGGTTTCTCAACTTTGGCAACTTTATGTGGACTTCGACTACCAGAATTCGCCAGCCAGCATTCCAATTATTCTGGGAGCTAAAGTCCATGAATTTTAAAGTTGTCAAAATTGAGAAACACGGCTTTAGATCACAAAAGGGTAGTGGGGGAGAAGCATCTCAGGTTTGGGATGTAGTCTCAAGAGGCAATAGCAACCCTGTAAACAACAGTTTTACAGCATAAGGGTGGAGCAAGGGTGACCTATATGCAGGACCGAAAAATCTGCATTTACAATGGATTTTTTCTTGCTCCATATCCTTCCAAATGAAAGTGACTATTTATTTATTTATTTATTTATTTATTTGTCTGTTTGTTTGTTTGTTTTTTGTTTGTTTGTTTATTTATTTATTTATTTTGTCAAGCATGTATATGATTACAGGTAAAGTATAAATATTAATATGAGTATATAATAAGTACAAACATAGTTTTGAGTACATATTTTTCGAGTACATATTTTTCGAATACATGGGGACTTTAGGACAGGGATGGTAGGCACACTGGTGCTCTTATGCACGCCCCTTACAGACCTCTTAGGAATGGGGTGAGGTTTAATCATTTAAATTTAAATTTAATCATTTAAATCTATGCTTTAATCATTTAAAATCCTATAGGTTCAGGGTAACTTTAGCTTTCATCCTTGCCAGCATGGTCCAAGTAGATAAGTCCAATGTTCCTAGAGTATATCATGTGGAGAAGGGCTGATCCGTTTCAAAAAATATACCGTAAATGTCCCTTCAAACATGGCACAACTGTTGAACTTATTACCATCTACTTAAGAGAAGAAAGGAAAGATGGGGGGAGGGGGGAGGAAGGAAGGAAGGAAGGAAGGAAGGAAGGAAGGAAGGAAGGAAGGAAGGAAGGAAGGAAGGAAGGAAGGAAGGAAGGAAGGAAGGAAGGAAGGAAGGAAGGAAGGAAGGAAGGAAGGAGGAGAAAATATAATGTACTGGAATACTAGATGATGCCTTTTGGATTTGTAACACATAATATATTATGCTTTTGTATATGCCACATTAGACTTTTATAGTTGCATTTCTTATAGTTGTATTTCCTGCAAATAACTTCCTGGGACAAACAGATGCTGTTATTATGGTCTGCAAAATATCTGGCATTTGTCAAAACATATGTTCCTGCCAGAGCCCTTATCAATCCCCTTCCTGCAATCTATGGGGGCATAGAACATATATCTCTATGGAGCTATAAAACTCACCCCTTTGATCTGTGCTCTTTCACACCAGGGGGCTAGGTAGCCACAAAGGTGAATACAAAGAAGATGATCAGGAAGAGATAACACTAATGATGCTAATTGAGAGGCTCTATCCTGTCCCAGGGGATACACAAATCTGCCAGAATTGAAGGTTTAACTGTTTTTATTTGTTTATAACATTTTCTAAAAGTATATAAGGATTTACTTTGTCTCTGTAGCTTGTAGCTCTTTCTTGCATATTCTCTTGTGTGTGTGTGAAATGGCTAACCTATGATCATAGAATGGCTAACCTATGATCATAGAATAAACACAGATTCTAGCAAAACAGTACTGGCAAAGGATAAGGAAATGGATAGAAGAAATAACAAAACAACGCATAGAAATGAAACCGGAACTATTTTTATTAGGGATAATCACAGGAAATCAAGACAAGAAAACGCAATATTTAATTTTACATATTATCATAGCAGCAAGGATATCATTCGCTCAGATGTGGAAGAATAATAGCATACCAACAGAAGACTGTGTGATTAATAAAATTCTAGAATGTGCAGAGATGGATAGGCTTACTAAGGCAATAAATGATGAAGAGGAATCAGAATATTATAAAATATGGGATGATTGGTATAAATGGTTAAATAATAGAAGTAAAGGTTAGAAAACTTGATGAAACTTAAGAAGGTATAAAAGCAAGAATGTAGTAAGAAAAGGTGCTAAAAAATGACAAAAAATGTAATCCTTGTATTAAAACATTACCACGGTACAACAGATACACTAGTAAGATGTAAGGATGAATTAACGTGTTAATATTTATATATTATATGTAAATATTATATCTTTATTATAAGCTGAAAAGAGGGACAATTGAATAAGAAAAACATGTAAATGAATGTGGGATAATTGTCTAATAAGCAGATTGTAAAAATCTTTTTTTTAACAAAAAACGTTCAATAAAAATTATTAAAAAAAAGAAAAGAATAAACACCGATTCTTTTCTCAAGCCTCCGTTTAAGTTTCATTTTTGGCTTTTATGGGCTTAAGCGTATTATCGGACCTTACAAGACCTTGTTTAACTTCTATTTATTCAGCTGCTAACAAACCTATGCAACTCACCCTGTAGATTTTAAAATAAGAGGTATTTAGAGACTGAAACCAATATAAACAGAGGATCCCATAACCCAGGAATTTGCTGGGTTGAACCATAACAAGCAAAGTGGGTGTCAAGAAGCCATCAAGTCGTCTCTTGTTCATTTATTCTCAGCTCTCTTTGTCCGTCATTCTTCTCCTTGTGTCATGACAAGCAAGTTGACAGGTGCGTTACGCAGCGGGTGGAAGTGGTGAACAGATGGGACAGAAGGAAGGATGGGAAAATATGGAGAGTAACTTTCCAATTGCAGCCTACCCAGGAACTGGGTTTCTCTGTACATACATACAAAAAAACCCAAGCAACTTCAGATACTTTCTGAAAGGAAAAAAGAAATATTTCCCAGCTAACTCTAAGCTTACATAACCCAGGAGCTCTCAGGTAGGAAATTGCTTTTCTTAATATATTTGAGTTTGGATCACATACAAAACCACCCATGTTGGCCAAAACATGATTTTATTCTATAAATATCTTAATTCTTCTTTACAATCATGCTTTTTCACATCTAAACTTTGAGGCTAAACTAGAAGTTACAACAGGTCTGATTCATACTTTGTACTAAACTCATAACATCCATGATTTGCAAATTATATTGACTGGATTCATATATGTACTAAGCTACAATGGAGTTAGTTAGGCTGCTGGTGGTGAGCACCAGGTCCATCTGAAATAAGACCTCATCCATTTACAGTGCGGGGGGGGGGGTGGATCAACAAGTGAATCTGGTGCATATTACTGACACGTGGTTAAATGAAGTTGGAGATCTAGTCCATCAGCAGCCTTTCCTGAGCTCCTAGATCCATGATGGTGAACCTATGGCACGCGTGCCACAGGTGGCACACAGAGCCCTCTCTGCACGCACGCAAGCCGTTGCCCCAGCTCAGCTCCACCGCGCATGTGCCACCAGCCAGCTGATTTTTGGGTCTCTACACATGCATGGGGGGGCGCATGCGGGAGATGTGCGTGCATGCACAGGGGTGGGGGTCACACATGCATGCGTGGGGGAATGCGCACATGCGCAAGGGGCAGGGAGAAGCGGGGCATGCATGTGGGGGGGTGGGGGAGCGCAGGGGGGGTNGGGGGGGGGGGGGGGGGGGGGGGGGGCGGGGGGGGGGCTGTGGGGGGGCGGGGGGGGGGGGGGGGGGGCACAGGGGGAGCATGGGGAGGATTGGATACCACATGGGCAGGATCGTGCATGACGACTAAGGTAATGTCTTGTAATATTATCTGGGATTCAATGATGTTCTGGAATCTGAGAAAATCAATAGCATCCTACGTACAGTAGTGTGAGTTTCGTCGTTTGTGGGCTAGGGCAAAGTACATTTCATCTATTGGAAACTGCTTAGGATAGTGTTTTCTTGTTGACAGCTGTAGGCAAGAAAAGGTGCCATTGATCCGTCTCAAGCTCCACTTCCAAGTATTTGTCATGAGCCATGCAGATGAAACCAAATAAAGAAAAGCTACCAAATTCTCTTCTCCCTTGACTGCACTCATTGTGCTGGCTGAGCTTCTCTAGCCATTGCCATTGAAGAGCCACATGCAGTTCCAAGGATTGTATTTAATGTCATATCTTGGCCCAAGCTAAAACCCATCTGGATAAGTTATTTCTAAATTACTTAAGAGATTCTTGAGGGTTTCTAGGTTCTGAGAGAAAGACTGGTTTGCAATCAAAGTTGCAATTGTCTAGGGAATCAAATCCATTGAACACCATGGCAACATTTGCCCAATCCATTCAGCTGGCTTTCTCCAGCTTGAGCATCAGGGTTCTCATTTGGCCTGTTTGTGCACATTGGATGTTAAATTTGCTGGCCATAGAGGCCCACCACCGGATAGAAGGAAGCTGTTGCAGTGGGCCAATTGGAGGTTGCCCACCTCCCTCAGGCTCATCCTCCAGTGATACAGAATAGGTGATTGTCTTCTGTTGTTTGATGGAAAAGACCGTATTTTGGACAACTTCAGAATGGTAAGCTGCCCAGGGTCACTTGGTTGAGTTAGGCAGCTATAGAAAATGAATGAATGAATGAATGAATGAATGAATGAATGAATGAATGAAGGAATGAAGGAATGAAGGAATGAATGAATATGACTTTGAGACAGCTTTAGCTTACTTCAGTAGCAAGTCCCTGGGATGGAGGCTCTTATGTGAATATAGATCCCTAACCAACAAGCTGGCCACCACATAGCTGGGACAAGGGAGTTGTGTGGATGAGCTCATAGCCAAGCTGCTGCTATTCTCCAAGCAGCAGACTGAGGGGAAAGAAGCAACACTACCCACCATCCCCAAAACACGTATGTACTGTTTTTGATAGCCCAGGATGTTTTAACAATTGCAGCTGGATGAATTGCACAATGGGACACCCAGCTTCCAGCTTAATTCATCAACAGCCTCAACAGAAATAGGCAAGAGAATGCATCAGCTTGCAAATGGAAGTTCAGTGTCAGCCTGCTAAAACTTGTTCTTATGCATGGAGAGCATTCCAACCAGCATATCGATTGACTCCCCAGATCTTCTGGAGAAGGAAGATGAACCTCTAGAACTCGTGAGGAAGAAAGAGATTACCACTGTTTCGCTGAACAAAGACAGGCGTTCCACAACCATATTCCTGTTTTCACCAGTTTATTTGACACATTTGTATAGGGGAGGGAAGCATGAAGGAAAACGATTCTCACCCATCCCACAAAGAATCTTGAGAAAGTCTCCAATTCCAAGCAACTCAGCAAAGCAAACGTCCAGTCCAGCAGGCAAGCTACAGACAGGTGGTGCAAAAGGTGGAATATAACTACTGGCCTTGCTACCTGTTTCCCTGTCAATCACTGTCTTTATGTTGGAAATCTTGTGGCTACCCTATTGTTTGGGGTGGGGGAGCATCCATGGCTCCGTTTCAAAAACCAGGTCTCATTCCACTTACAGTGGATGCCAGATGGACCTTCTTAACATGTGCTAGCAAAACACTTGCTAAAATATCATCAGAGGAATTTCTTCATCATCCTTTGGTCATTAATACCTCCCTACACCTACATGTTTTGTTTTTTATTCTTTTTTTCTTTACCACAGATAATCCATTTAGCTAGAAACAGAACAGAAACACTATTCTACAAAGTTAAAAAAAATCTTCTGTAGTTCTTCACTCTCAAAATTTTTGAGAAAATGCCCCAGTTCACTTACTCCTATATTCCAGAATTGTGATTATTTTAAACGATAAAACTAAAATTTCAAAGCACATTTGCTTTTTTTATATAACTTGCTCTATATCTCACCTCTAGTGACCTTTTTCCTCTTTCCCTTTCAAGATAAAAAAAAAATAGTTTCCTACATATGTATGTAAGCAAATAGCCACTATGTCTTTACTTTTTAAAATGTTCCTATTTGCTCCTTTGGAATATTGACGTAGAAGAGGGAAAAGATGCGCACAAGCCTTCTAGTTGGGGATATCAGGATCCCTGCTGTCTACAGAACATTTTGTTTATACATTTAACAACCTTAATGGACCTCTTAATGTTGCAGGTTAACCCTTTTATTGTTGCCAAATGTCAAAATGCCTACATTACACTAGGAGGTCTTTACTGAAAACTTGATAGTATTTTGAGATTCTGGCATAAATAAAAAACAGTGTGCAGGTGTGCAAAACACCAGCACATGTATTTTCAAAACAACCAGAGGGTCTCAGGGAATAAAGGCTTGGTGGGATGGCCTGTAGAAGTTTGAGAAGATCCTGTCATAAGTCTGCTTGCTAATGTAGATGGGATTTTTGCAATGAAACACTAAAGGGAAACAGACCACGTGGATTCATATTCCAGTCCTACGAAGTACAAAACCTGAAAAGCAATGATATAATGGAAACGAAGATTCATGGATGGAAGCCGCCTAGATGCTGAAGCCATCCTACAGATGGTGGTTCACTTCTATTACAGGAAGAGGGATACTACAGTAATAGTTTTAATTTTGATTAGCTTGGAGCATCAAACTCCTCCAGAAGTCCATTTCTTCTTCTGACAGGACCCCACTGGCTCTCTTTTTCCATCGAATTCTGACAAGGTCTTGTCTTACCCAGCCTAGCCATTACAATATAAACTAAAAACCCCACCAAACCCAGATGTGAAGATTCAACAGCAGGTGGAACAAGCTTTGTTTTGTATTACCTACAAGTCAAGCATCAGATTGGGCAGTTGCTTCCCAGGCCAAGGAAATGCATCAGCTCACTGCCTTGACCCATACTTTGGGCGTCACACAGGCTCTTCTGAAACAAGCAGCTCGTTTTTAAAACATTGCATATATTCGGCAGTGATCTTATCCATCCAAAATCTCACTCACTTATTTTAAATGGTTACAACATTGCTCTAAGATCAGAAGGAAGTTATATCCTTTGGGGAGTCTGGCAACACCCAGGCATACCCTTCTAAGGCTCCCCAAGCACCCATCGAATTTCATTTTGATCCTGATTCAACTTGAGCTAAGATAGCTCAGATTCAAGATACCTCAGGAGAAGCCCTCAACTTTGCCGTGGCAGCTCCCAACTCCCTACTGGAGAAGTCCCTTCTCTTCCAACAACAGAGTTGTCGTGTTTCACTGTATTCCTTCGGCGACACCAGCTTTTCCTTCTGTGGAAAGCTATCCTTCTATGACTCATGAGGACAGGAGGAGAAATAGCTTCTCAAATCAATTTTGAAATTACCCCAAGGCTGAGAGTTTTATTTTCCCGCCACCGCGTTCTCCGCTGATTCTCCAGTAGGTTGCTGGCCTCGACGGCTGACATGGATGGAAGTGAGGTGAGTAACGCAGCAAGATTGCAAAGGCTCCACCGGCTTCAATGGGATGACCTCTGGCCCCAGGCAGGTTGCATTTGACCCGGTTCAAAGCAGGCTGGACAGTGATGCTCTTGGCTTGATTGAACTCCTGAGCCCCTCGGCGCAGAGATATCCCCAGATGGGGGGGGAGCACAAAATGAAAGGATACCCCACACTTGGGGGGAGGGTGCTGACGCAGCGTTGTGGCTGTGAAGCCGCATGCAGGAGGGTAGCTCATGCAAGGCAGTGGCCCAGGCTCTTGAAACACCTGTGGGACAAGAAATGGGTTAATTCTAATGTGCCTGCTGTGGGAACAATCTCTAGAAATTGCCCCCCCCCTTGTTGCCCTGCTCCTAGAGAGGCCCCTGGCCAGCCTTCCTCAGATGCATCCTATCTGTTTTGAAGTCCTCCCTCTGAGCCCCGTTTTTCTTGTGCAATTATAGATGAGTAACAGATGCATTTTGCTATTGTACAGGTGGTCCTATTGTACAGATAGTCCTCACTTAGAGACAATAATTGGGACTGGCAATTCCCAGTGAAACCTCACATGACCGTGACAGGCTTATGACCTTCATTTCACCTTCTGTTGATAAGTGAAACTTCACGTGGCATCCAGCTGGTTACAAAGCATTAGAAATGGTGATCGCGTGATCATGGAATGTTACGATGGTCATAAATGCAAAGGGTTTTTTTTTTTACACCATCATAACTTTGAATGGTCATTAAATGAGGCAGTTGGTAAGTGAGGCTTACCTGTAATAAAACAGCTGAGCCTGCAAGCAGCTCATGGAGCCACAGGTGCCTGGGCAAGTGATGGCCTTTTGAGTGAATTGAGAGGATCGAGAGAGAGATACTGGTGTAGATTTTCATAGCTGGCATGAATGAAGCAGTGGTGAGCTTTTGGACTGAATGGCCATGGTCCAGTTTTGTTTTGTTTTTATCCCCTGGCAAAATATCAGAACAAAATAAAAGCAAAGTAAAACTGGACCACAGTCATTCAGCCCAAAAGCTCAGCACTGGCCAAGAAAGAACTTGTAAGGGGATACTCTTTTTTCTTAGAGGGGAATACAAATTGTCCACTAAGAGCCATTTGGAGCAGAATGGCATTAAAATAAACAATTGTACTGTGCTTGTTCTTAGTAGAAGTTAATAGTTATCATGTCTATAGATTCGCTTGAACTATGTTATAGGAGTGGCACAATTGTTAGATTGTGGTATTGCAGGCTGACTCTGCTCACTGCCAGGAGTTTGATCCTGACCAGCTCAAGGTTGACTCAGCCTTCCATCCTTCCGAGGTCAGTAAAATGAGGACCCAGATTATTAGGGGCAATATGCTGACTGTGTAAACCACTTAGAGAGGGCTGTAAAGCACTGTGGAGTGGTATATAAATCTAAGTGCTGTTACATATAGCAATAGCATTTAGAGTTATATACCGCGTCATAGCGCTTTATAGCAGTGGTGAGTTGCTACCGGTTCGCACCGGTTCAAGGAAGGAAGGGAGAGAGAAAGAGAGAGAGAAAAACCTGTGTGCTATTATTTTTAATTGTTCCATTATTTATTGTATGTTAATATTTTACACTGTCCCTACACCTAGAGCAGCGGTTCTCAACCTGTGGGTCGCGACCCCTTTAGGGGTCGAACAACCATTTCACAGGGGTCGCCGCACACGTTAGCCCGCCATCTTGGTACCACTGTCACTGCAGGGGTGAAAAGGTCACAGGTTCGGCCATGCCTGCGGGTCGCCGGACAGCTGGTAGCCCGGACGCCGTCATTTGGGTTATTTTACCCTCTGGGCATGTGCAGAATGCTTTGCGCATGCTCAGAGGGTAAAAGAACCCAAATGGCGGCGTCCGGGCAAAGTCTCCCGCTTCCACGCTATCAGCTGTCCGGCGACCCGCAGGCAAGCCCGAACCTGGAGCATTTCGCCCCTGGTGCCACGCCCCCTTTGTCACCTCATCCCGTGCGGGGAGGGGGTGGGG
>QLTV01002677.1:2304155-2319440 GCA_003457575.1 Thermophis baileyi
CCTACGTTTCTGGCAAGTCCCAGAGCAGAGTGATAACAAACCCCCACACATACCTCAAGCAGCCTCTGGCTGCAATTAGTCCAGCCTAGTGCTGTGTACACCAGGACTGCACAGCAATAAATCCAGCAGGGCAAATCATGGAGTTCAGGAAGCAAAAGATCCAGGTAATTAGTCCAGAACGCCAGAAGGAATGCAAGGACTCTTGGAAACTTCAAACGTCATCACTCAACACTTCAGGAACTCAACGTTTGTTCCTGACAAATGCCCCTCCCCACAGCGTCTCCTTAAGTCTCATTCCCCAGGTGTGCCTTGTGAAGATGGGTGGGGCACTCTTCTCTCAAGCAGACTGCTCAGTCTGCGCTGTTCTCGCCTTCTCTCCACTCTCCGTGCTCTCGGATCAGGAGGGGGTGGTCCTTGCTCCTCACCTGAGCTCTGTCTCTCATGCTCATCCTGCCCATGTTCCTCCCTGTCTACAAGCTGTCCTAATCCTGAAAGGCCCTGGCCTTCCCCATTTTCCTCTGAAGCCAATGAAGCCGCCCCCTCAATCTCTGTCGGCTTGTCTTCCCCTGCAGATTCAGGCTCCGACGGGGGCATGACAAGCCATTTGTTGTTACAGGAGCCAGATCAAGGTGCTCAACATTTGTCCACACAGTCAGAAGTTGAATCCAACATATGGGCATCTAAGTGACTAATCCTGTAATCCTATCCTTGTAACCCTATAATCAAAGTGCAGAGTTATTTTCCAGACTATAACTGTAAGATTCCCATGTAGATTCAGTGCATTGCTCCAGCAACTCCCTGTTTTGGTTAAATGTAGTACAACCCTTGCTTTTGTTGTCAGTATTTAAGACAATTGCCAGTTGCAAAGTCTTGTGCTAATTGTCATCTCTTCTTGACATATCTATTCTCAGCCCACCACCCATGTAGCATTCAAGCAGCGGGAGGAAAGAGGAAACAGTATCCCCAATCTCCTTTTATTCTAACTCAAGGCCCCCAGAAGCTTGAACAGCATCTTCCTAGAGATAATAGCAATAGCAATAGCACTTAGACTTATATACCGCTTTACAGTGCTTTACAGCACTCTCTAAGCGGTTCACAGAGTCAGCATATTGCCCCCAACAATCTGGGTCCTCATTTTACCCACCTCGGAAGGATGGAAGGCTGAGTCAACCTTGAGCCGGTGAGATTTGAACCGCTGAACTGCTGAACAGTCAGCTGAAGTAGCCTGCAGTACTGCACTCTAACCACTGCGCCACCTCGGCTCATAAGGATGGTGCCCTCTTTCCTGCAGTTACGGAAAGCTTGGGAAAATCTGGCCTTGGTCCCAGACCTGGGGTTGATGTATTATTGTTAGTCTAGGACAGGGGTCAGCAACCCGCGGCTCTGGAGCCGCATGTGGCTCTTTCATCCCACTGCTGCAGCTCTGTCGCTCAAAATATGTGTCACAACTGCCAATGTGCAACACCCACCAGCACGCAATTTATTGAGCTTTTCGACCCCTGGTAGGCCAACCATGGATAAATCCAAGAAAAGAAAAGTTTCAGAAGAAAACATCTTTAATTCAACTATATATCCTAGTTTTGTGGCCGCTCAAGAAATAGTCAGGCACGGGAAGAGTTTTGTGGCTCCCAGTGTTTTCTTTTCTGTGGGAAATGGGTCCAACTGGCTCTCTGAGTGTTTAAGATTGCCAGCCCCTGGTCTAGGACCCCTGTTTTGTTTGCATTTTTTACTGTCTGTAAGTTATTGTAGTCTGGGCTGTCCATTTGGTTTAAGGATTTTATCTGTTGTTATAGGGTTTTTTTTTCTGGTTTTGTGTACCACCCAGCATCTGTTGGAGTTAGACAGCTTATAAATGCCAATAAATTTCAAAAATAAATAAATAATAGGTTTGTGTATTCCTTAACTGGATGAAAGTCATTTTTAGCTCTCCCACTTGTAAATGAGCAGATGGACTGTGAGCAGATGGATTAGGAATCGGAATATGCTACGAAAATATTGCAAAATCTCAGTTTGTAGGTGAAAAAGGGAAACAGAAAAAAAAACAATTGGCAGCCTCTTTAGAATTGGAAAAAAACGCCCCCAATGGTTCAAAACCCACTGGAGGATAAGGTTTTGGGTTGCAGTTTCAGGTCCTTATATTATCCCCTGCTCAAGAATAGTGGAGCAAATCAAATGTTGCAAAAAATAATAATAATAATCACATGCTCTATAAAACATTTGCATAATGTAGTCCAAGGGTGTCAAACTGGCGGCCTGCGGGCTGGATGCATCACACGCAGGCCACACCCACCCCAGCTCCACAAATGGGAAAAACATCGCGAAACATCACGTGATGGCAATATGACACGGCGAGTTTGATACCCGTGATGTAGTCTTTCCTTGTCGTGGATTGTTATAATTGAACATTGAATTCAATTATCAATTTTCTATAGGAAAGGCTTTGCACATCTACACAAAAGTGGATATTAACACAGAACATGTTGGGCCCCTCACCCTTCCCATTGCCACACTCACCAACATAGCCAGGGGTTCCACAAGCAGTAGACATGATGCCATCAGCCTCAATTTTAGACAGCCCGAAATCCGTAATCATAATCTTGGCATCTTCAAATGGTGTGGCATATAGGAGATTTTCAGGCTGTTTGGACAAACAAAACAGAGTAGTTACATACATCTTATTTCTTCCTTCCCTTAAGGACCTTAAAAGAGTTTCTAGTTTCTACACAACCAAAGATAATAAGAGTAGAGTTTTCCTCCCACTTGCACTTTTTTTCTGCCTCTGCCCTAAAGGCATTGCCTTCATCTCCTGGCCACCCCATGACTGGCAGAGGCTTAAATTGTCCTTAGCTATACTGGCATTAATGTAAGTTCCCCCCCCCTTATTCCAACATCTTCAGTTGGCCTTCAGGGGTGCAAAAGAGACCCTTGTATAGATATGTCTGGCAGCAAAAATTCAGAGGAACATTACACAGCAGCAAAGAGATTTAAAAAAACCTCTGTGTGTCTGTGTGTTTGTGTGTGTGTGTGAGAGAGACAGAGGGAGGGAGGGAGGGAGGGATGTGTGCATGCACATGCATCATCTAATGCTATTTTCCCTTCATGGATCAGTAAGGGGGTTTGTGCATTCCAATAATACTGTGAGCTACATCATTGTGTAATTTCCAGGTGTGTCATAAACCAGGGATCATAACCAAACCCAATGCACCATAGAAGGAAATAGCAACCCACTCCAGTATTCTGCCAACAAATGGACATTTACAACCAGGAGAATCTCAAAATAATACTGGACAATGACCCCCCCCCCACACACACACACACAAACAATTTGAAAGGTACCCTACAAGGTATTGGGAGCAACCAAAGAAGATAAGCACAAAGAGCACTGGAGTTTATGATTTGACAAAAGCCAAAAGGATGTTCAGCTGCTGATGTATCCAAAGCAAAATAAAAATCTGATGCTACAAAGACATGTGTATCCCTGGCACATGAAATGTCAGATCTATGAACCAGGGCAAATTTGATGCTTTCAGAGCAGAAATATTAAGACTGACATTGACATTCTGGAAATCAACAAAATGAAATGGACTGAAACGCATCACTTCACATTAGTGAGACACCATATTTTTTGCCGTGGGCAAGAACAGAAGAAATGGAGTAGCCATCACTGTTAACAAAAGGGTGTAAAAGCCAATGCTTAGATACAACTTAAAAATGATGGAATGATCATAAATGAGTCCAAGGCAACCCAATCAATGTTACAAGTGATTCGAAACTATACTCCAACCATAGATGCAGAGAAAGTTTTATGGCAACATGCTGCACCAAAAGAAGAGATCATACTAAAAGGATCCTTTGTCTTTTTTGTTGTTTGGTTGGTTCCTTTGAGTCAGTCTTGATTCCTGGTAACTGCTTGGACAAGTTCCTGGAGAGTGACTGGCCCAAGGTCACCCTGTGACTTCATGCCTAAGGTGGGACTAGAACTCACTGTCTCCTGATTTCTAGCCTGAGGTCTTAGCCACCAAACTGGTTCTCAAAACGCTATGCAATACCATCTGGAATAATAGGAAAACTTTTCTCTGTGTACAAAACAAAGTAGGAGAGAGACTAATAAGAATTCTGGCAAGAAAATTTAATGTTTATAGCAAGTACCTCCTTTCCAACAATCTAAAAGGTAACTCTACACATGGACATTACTGGATGGACAACACCAAAATCAAATAATGTATTGTAGACTATATACTCAGTAAACAAAAACAGACTTGGGTCAGCACAAACAAGACCTGGTGCTAATTATGGCACAGATTACTACTCCCTCCCTACAAAACTACAACTTAAACAAAATAATCAGACCAACAGTTTTCAACTTCATGAGTATGCAGCAAGGGTAAAGAATAGATCTTGCAGACTCAATTTGATAAACAGACTACATGAAGAATTCTAGACAAAAATCTGTGAATTTCTTAAAGATGTAACAAACAAAAGTATCCTGAAATGCAAAAAGCAGAACAAAGCCAAATGGCTGTTCGATAATATTATCCTGGGGGAAGAGCTGCTCTACTAAAACAAGAACCAGAACAATAGAGGCCTGAGTTTGATTGTCTTTATTGAGATACCTTCACTGTCATTGCTGAGCCCCAGCCAAAGCAAATTGGGAACCCCAAGTTTAAGTCACTATATAGAAACAGGGAGAAATGTGCCAATCCATAGAATGTAAATCATTACAAAGTATAGCTCAGAAGTGGTGTGGTGGCTTAGCGGTTAAGATGCTGGGCTTGTTGACCAGAAGGTTGGCAGTTCAAGACCCAAGTACCACATGATGGAGTGAGCTCCTGTTCTTGCCCCAGCTCCTGCCAACCTAGCACTTTGAAAGCATGCGACTGCAAGTAGATAAATAGGTACCACTTTGGTGAAGAGGAAACAGCACTTTGTGCACCTCAGCATATAGTCATGCTGGCCACATGACCACAGAAGCATCTTCAGACAATACTGGTTCCCTTGGCTAAGAAACGAAGATGAGCACTGCCCCCCCTAGAGTAGGACACGACTGGACAGGGAAAACCTTTACCTTTATCTTTAGTATAGCTCACCATCTTAATCTTACTAATGAGGTAAGTATTTGGACCCAAACCTTGAAATGCCATATGATTCCTCTTTTTCCCTAATTTGCCCCACCGAGCAAAGAAGCTGAGCCTTCTGCTTATTCCCTTTATTGTGATAAGGGGCCTTACTTCATGCATCCCCTAGCTTGGTGGATTTAGTTTATATCTTCTTATCCACTTCTTATCTCAGGTCAACAATTGTTGGTTTCAGTGTGAGAAAGCTTTCTACATTCCTTATTTGTTATTTGTATAACTTGGGTAAATATGCCACACCATCTTAAACCAGAAGAACTGGTCTTTTGTTTTCTTTGTGAACCAAGAATAAAATTCCAACTTCTAAACTCCACAATACATCAGAACAGTAGTGGGTTCTAAAACCTGTTACTACTGGTTCGCGTGCGCGCTCGCGCGATGTCCCGGGCAGGTGGGCGGAGCCTCCCGCCACCGCTGCTACTGGTTCACAGAACCGGGCCAAACCGGGAGCAACCCACCGCTGCATCAGAAATAACTGAAGGAAAGCAGAAAGTAAACAGCAATCCAATGCTAAATTCCAGAAAAAGCAGCAAAAGGCAAGGAATTACCATATATCAGTAAGCAACACAAAGAAACTGAAGAGAACATCTGAGTGGGAATGAAAAGAGCTTTATTTTAAAAAATTACATAAAACAAAAAGCAATAGCACTTAGAGGAGGGGCGTCAAACTGGCGGCCCACGGCCCGGATGTGTCACACGCAGGCCACGCCCACCCCAGTTCCGCAAAGAGGAAAAACGTTGTGAAATATCACGTGATGGCAACGTGACGCGGCGAGTTTGACATCCATGATATACCACTCCATAGTGGTTTACAGCACTCTCTGGTCAGTTTGCAATGTCAGCCTATTGCCCCCAACAATCTGGGTTCTCATTTTACCAACCTTGGAAGGATGGAAGGCTGAGTCAACCTTGAGCTGGTCAGGATCGAACTCCTGGCTATGGGCAGAGTCAGCCTGCAATACTGCATTCTAACCACTGCACCACCACAGCTCATAAAAGGACCTTTTGTAAAAATATGAGCATGAAAAGATAAAAGAAAGATATACTGGAGAAGAAACATATCAAGAAAAGATGGTGCAAGTATATAAAAGAACTTTAAAGAAAGTTCCCCCAAACAATAAGATATATATACAGGTTTGACCACTGTGTTGAAACTAGATGTCCTGGAAAGTAAAATTAAATGAGTCCTAGGAAACACTGGTAACAATAAAGCTGTAGGAGATACAGCAGAAGCTTTTACAATTTTATAAAATGATGCAGTTAAAGTAATATTTGAGGTTCTTAAGCAAGAATGGAAAATAGTGGAAAAGATTAATTTATATTCCAATACTTTAAAAAAGTGATGTTTTAAGAAATAGTCAAACCACTGAATTGGACTTATCTTATACGTTAGTAAGATAATGTTCAGGATTCTGCAGTTCAGAAATCATACATGGGCCAAGGAAAAGGTAAAAGGATAAGTTGGACTAGAAACCACATTACTAACTTCCAGTGGATAATAGAAAAGGTAAAGACATCTATTTTTGTTTATTGATTATACGAAGGCCTCTGACCATACAGACCACAACATAGTGAATAGCCCTTGAAAGGATGGTATACCTGGCCACGTCATCAGCCTATAGAATAATCTGTACAATGGCCAGGAAGCAACAATTAAAACAAATGATAAGGAAACAAAACTACCCATAATTGGAAAAAGGAGTATGCCAAAAGTGCATGTTATCATTTAACTCAGGGGTGTCAAACTCAATTTCATTGAGGGCTGCATCAGTGTTGTGTTTGACCTGGGGGACCACAGCCAACTCACCATGGCCAACTCGCCGTAGGACAACTCGCTGCGGGACAAAAGTTACAACAGGGGTGTCAAACTCGATTTCATTGAGGGCCGCATAAAAGTTGTGTTTGACCTTGGGGGGCCAGGGGGGGCGTAGCCAGCTCGACAGCACTCGTGTCAGGTGGCCCGAGCGCTCTGCTTGTGATGGCCCGAGCGCTCTGCCAGAGAAAACGGGCTCCCAAGCTCTGTTTTCGGCTGCCAAAGCCTCCTGCAACCCTCTGCCAGCGAAAACAGAGCTCAGGAGGACCTGCGTGCGGCCCTCCCGAGCTCTGTTTTCGCTGGCAGAGGCACCACGGGCCAGTTCTTCACTGTTTCCAGGGTGGCCCTGTAGGCCAGATCTAAGCACCCCGCAGGCTGGATCCAGCCCCCGGGCCTTGAGTTTGACACCCCTGATTTAACTCAAATGCAGAATAAATTGAGGAAAGCTATGGAAGATATTGTAATTGGAACTGAAAATTTTGGGAGAAACATTAATAATATATGCTTCCCATCAATCGTATTTGATGGGAAGCAAAAAAAATTTAACAAATTTCTTGTTGAAGATGAAAAAAAGTAAATACAAAACTCTGCTTCTCACTCATAAAAGGCAGTCTGCTTCTCACTAGTAAAAGATTGGGGGTGGGGAGGGAGGGACAACTAAGATTGCAAGAAATGCCGACCCCACAAAGCAGAGAAAGAAGTTAAAGTAATCACAGACTTTATCTTCCTTGTTCAAAGGCTCAAAAGCCATGAACCAAAGAAACATTTACTACTTAGAAAAAAGCCTATGATAAACCTGGATAAAATACTAAAGATAATATGTATTGCAATGGCCATGTTCTTCCCAGATGTAGCATATTGCTGTGAAAGCTAGGCAATAAGGAAGACTATTCAATGAAAAGATGACACTCTTGAATTATAGTGCCAGATAAAATTGTTGAGAATACCTTGGACCACAAGAAGAACAATTCTGTGCTAGACGAAGTAAAAACTAAAACTTTATTTTAGATCAGAGACATAATGCCAAGATAGGAGATGTTGCAGAAGAACCCATAGACTTGGAAAAATTGAAGGTATTAAAAAAAAGAGGCCAACAGAAGATAAAGTGATCAGAGACTATCAGTGCTGACAAAAAGTTCTATTGATAGTAACAGCCTCGTTAATCATCATGGAGAGGACAGAAACTGATTCATTCTTCCAGGCCTAACACAAAGCCGCCCATAAGAATGGGATGCTTTGCTAGATCCTGACTAGGCCTCAATCACTTGTTTCAGATCACAGTGGCTCTCCAGACTAGCAGTGGTATTGTACCATAGACTAGTGCTCTAAACTGGACAGTTATTGGGATGAATACCTTCATCACTATCAAACCAAAATATTGCATCTCCTCCATTTCCTAGGAAGACAGATCCAATGTCAGCATGCAAATGTGGGACTTCCTCTATTCTGCATTCATCAATCAGCACAGTACTTTCAACATTTTTTCCATGCACACCTGAGCAGCAGCCATTTGCTTACAAAAGGGGGAAGACTCTGCTGCAGCAGGAGCAAAATCTGCATCTTACTAAGTGACAATTGCACCTCCATTCAGAAGGTTAATTCAGGACAGTGATTCTCAATCTTGGCAACATGAAGATGGACAGGTTTCAAATCCCAGAACTTCCCAGCCAGCATGGCTAGCAAGAGAATTCTGGGAGTTGAAGTCCACCCATCTTCAAGTTGCCAAGGTTGAGAAATGCTGATTTGGGGGATGGAATATTTTCCATGTTATACTCTGATCTTTCCATCCTCCCCCACTTCCTTCTTCCAAATGGCCTATCCTGCCAGACAAAAAAAAAATTGACCCTGAATCTGGTTTCTTTCTCTGGGGATCACCATTTCTTGCAGGAAACAGCTTTGCATTGCTTTTAGTTCTGCTGACTAAATTCTGACTCACAGATTGTAACAGAAGACAGGGTAACTGCAGTAACACATTACAGTGAATTTCACATTCTGAATTGTGGTCATAGTGCAAATAAGATTACACTTGAAGAGAAAATTAACCAGGAGAATTAACCATTCCTGCCCCTTATTCCCTTTCAGTACCTGAGTACCTGCCTAATTGCAACATTAAAAGCGGAGATTTGTGAGAACTCCAGAGAGACTAATTATCCCACTCCTGATCCTCTCAACTGCCAGCTTTGGGCTAAAGATATCCCTCACAGCAAAGCCTCACATTTGCTTACTCATTGCAAAGAGCTGGCACGAAGTCTGGTTAAGATAAACCTGTCATTTTTTTTTCCTAGACAAAAATTAGGTATACAAAATTCAGCTGCTTCATCCATGTAGTCTCACTCTTAGTTTACATCTTGGTTATGCCAACATGTGGCAAAGAGACAAAATCCAGGAGCTGATTTTATAGATAGGTTACCCATTGAAGTAACATATTCAGAAATTTGTAGGTCACATTTTAGAATAACCTCTTCTCTTCAGCACTCATGGTCAAGTACTTTGGCTACTTTACACACATAGCTAAGTACCTTGGCTATATTACAAAATCTGTGTTCTCATTGACATCCTAAAAGCAAAGCTGCTTCTGTACAACACACTGGGCCAGTTTAACACACAACATAACCCTGGCTAATTTTAATTCTCAATTCAACTGAAGCTAAGAAAAATATATATCATGTGTTCTATGTTCTATACAGGGGTGAAATGCTGCCGGTTCGGGCGTGCCTGCCGGTGGTCGGAGAGCCGGTAGCGACGGCAGCGCGAGGCTTCGCCACCCGCCCGAACACCGCCATTTGGGTTCTTTTACCCTCTGCGCATGCGCATGTGCAGAGGGTAAAAGAACCCAAATGGCGGCGTCCGGGCGGGTGGGCGAAGCCTCGCGCTGCCGTCGCTACCGGCTCTCCGACCACCGGCAGGCACGCCTGAACCGGCAGCATTTCACCCCTGGTTCTATATCATATCCACAATTCAGGAGTCTAAGCAGAAAAACTCTCTGGAAACTGGGAAAATGAGATTAAATTTTGCATGGTGGAGAAAAAAAATCAATGAAAGATGGAGTTCAAAAATGGGCCAAATCCAACTCTGAATGGCAAAGAACAAAATTCAGAACAAATTCCCCCAAAACAACCCTATGGAATGGGTAAGGCCTGGAATTAGGCTGACTGCACCATTCTTAAGCCTCTTCCCATTTCCTCCCAGTGATGTAACTCTTACAACAAAAGGTTGGAAAGAATTCCAGAAAGTAGGCTTTTTTTAAACCTTGTTTTTGGTGGTAATGGCAGCTTAGTTTTTGTGCCAACACAGACCCCCCTCAGGTAGTTTGTAGTTCAATTTATTTTGGAAATCCAGAAAAATATGTCAACTCTATAACCAGGCTAAATCCCACAGGTGCTTTTTTAAGAGGCAACTGGACTTTCTGGTTTTTTCTTTGAAAATGTTTCACTTCTCATCCAAGAAGCTTCTTCAGCTCTGACTGGGTGGTGGGGAATGGAAATATTTTTACTCCTTGCAGACAGCTGGTCATTTGCATTCTTTTAGCAAGTCCTTAAGGTCCCCTGGAGGTTTATCTGTGTCCTCAGGATCACCTGAGTGGTGCAAATGGGTGTGGAGCCTTCTTGGAACTGTTGAAATGACTGTATTGTAGATTGGAGATAGATGATATCATATCCCTCCCCCTCTGTTGAGAGAGGGTGTTCAATTTTGACATAGATGGCCTCTTTGACCCCTCTTTCAAACCAGCAGTCCTCTCTGTCCAAAATGTGGACTTTGCTGTCTTCAAAAGAGTGGCCTGCGTCTTTTAAATGCAGATGGACTGCTGAATCTAATCCTGATGTGTTTGTTCTCCTATGTTGTGTCATGTGCTTATGAAGTGGTTGCTTTGTTTCCCCAATGTACAGATCTGCACATGGCTTGCTGCATTGTACTGCATATACCACGTTGCTCAGTTTATGTCTGGGTGGACAACCCCAAAGGCTACATATAAATGTCTATCAGCAAAGCATGGCTCCTAGTCTTGGGGGGGGGGTCCTCTCTCTTGTATAAAGTTGGGACCTGTTGGACACCCCAAAGCATCCCAACATACTCACTTTGAGATCCCGATGAACGATTCCCAGATCATGTAGGTAATTCACAGCCTCTAGCACCTGCCGGATGAGCTGGCTGGCATCCTTTTCTGTGTAATAGCCTCGTTCGATGATGCGGTCAAAGAGCTCTCCGCCTGTCACCCTGCACCCAGGAGAGAGCTGATTTACATTCACACTCTTTCAGCAAGAGGAAGAATCCAACTATCAGGAATGATTTTCTTTCCCAATTGAAAAGGGAGGCCAGGGAACCTAATGTGCAGCTTATATGGGTAGTGTTGGTTGATTTATTTTATGCCTTTGAGTCAGTTTGGTGTAGTGGTTAAGACATCAAACTAGAAACCTGAAGATCAGAAACTCTAATCCCACATTAAGCACAAAGACAGTGGGATGACCTTGGGCCATGGAAGAAGAAGGGCAAACCACTTCTGAAATCTTGCCAGGAAAATTGCCCAGACAGTCACTGGGAGTCAACAATGATTCAAAGGCACAACTATATAATATATACATACATATATATATATATATATATTTGGTATGGTGAACTCCAGAGCTTCTGTTCATACCAGAAAAAGGTAAACTGATCCTACAAACTGGGATCCTTTATTTGGCGGGTTCAAGGTGCTATCTCTCTCTCTAGTTCTCTCCTCCAATTTCATTCTTACATGGACTTGGAATAAAACTAAGTATCTCAAATATCATTTGCTCTTGATTCTCCGCAGAATTGCCTTCCCTATGTTATCTGATTATTACGGCCAGCCCTTCCCAAGTTGCCACCCTTCAAATGCAGTTCCTCCAATTACAATCAGGATTGCACCAATCAGAAAAAGATTGATTTTAGTTGTAACCTCATTGGATGCAAGGACCTTTTTCTTTGAAAGAACTACATGCATTGTTGTGATCTACAAAAGAATTGTAATGCCATTTTATATCCTTCCAGAAGTAGACATTTATCTCAGAGGACAAATTGCCCACCCAGAGGTGGGTTCCTACCGGTTCGATCAGGTTCTTTAGAACCGTTAGTAAACCGGCAATGACGTCATGGAGCCGGTTCTGTTGGTGTCTCCGTGGGCGCCGCCATCTTGGATTTTGCTTCTGCGCATGCACAGAAACTATTTTTTGATTGCTGGGGGGGGGGCCGACCGGCGCGACCCTGAGCGAACCGGCAACAAAAGGATCCAGAACCCACCCCTGTGCCCACCCCATACCTCACAAGTAGAAACATATTCATAGGATAGGGACTTCTACTCACAGCTGCATGGCCAGGTACAAATGAGTGGGACTTTCATAAATATCTTCCAGAGCAACAATGTTCTCATGTTGAATCCTACAACAAAAATTAGGAGATGGGAGAGTGAAGGGCAGCCAACACCCCAAGAATCTACCCTCGCCTTTTCAGAAAGGTATGTGTTGTCAAGCACCAGGGAAATCAGGAGATCCAGGCAATCCAAATGTGTATAAAGATTTATTGTAAGCTCAAGTTCTCTACAAGAATCTGAACTACTAATGGTCAAGGGAAATTAGTGGGAGTTAAGAAAAGAAAGGAATTCAAGGTGGGCTGGACTTAGATCTCTTGTGGGCACGAAGGGACTCATGACTGATGATGCATTTGACCCAGAGGTGGGTTCCTCCCGGTTCGGACCAGATCACCCGAACTGGTAGCAACCCGCTGGTGACATCACAATGACGTCATGGATCCGGTTCGGTCGGTGCCAGTCCGTGGGCGCCACCATCTTTTTTTTTAAAAAAAATTTAATTTTTTTTTTTTTGAAAAAAAAAATTTCTTCTGCGCATGCACAGAAGCCAAGTTTCCGGCACTGCGCATGCATCGCCATCTTGTTTTTGGCTTTTTTTTTAAAAAAAATTAATTTTTTTAATTTTTTTGTACTATGCATGCTCACGTGCGCGCGCCCGCGCTGTGCGGCCACGCGGCGCGGGAGGAAGCAAACCGGCAGCATGGTAAGTTAGAACCCACCCCTGGTTTGACCCATCCCTTGGGCTCAGCCTGGTCATCTCCTACATGTGTAGGAAGCATAATGAAAGCCATGTAGATACTCCTAAGGCTGAAAGTTTGATTAGAGTTGGGTGAAGCCCTACTCAGATAGGAATCTCACTAGGGACTCTTCTCTATAGTTAAAGATTGCTCTCCACCAATCCTTGAGCAAAAAAGTATCCTGGCATAAAACCTGCTGCTCCCATTGCCAACCACTAGCCAGAAAATGGTGCTTATTTACTAGTGCTTGTTTATTACATAGAGAGCAAGTTAAGGAGGTTGATGGATTTCTGTAGTTTGGCTTCCCTCTTCTTCCACCAAACATTAACAGCTGGTGAGAATCTACCAGTTACACTCTTTAACTGGGATGGGGCAGAGGAGGAAGCAAGTTCTGAGAGGTGGATTATATAGCTACCAGCTGTACACTGGGTTGTGAGAGGTGGCAGAAAAAGGAGAGAGCAGATTCTGATGCTATGGTAGGATTAGAAATTTAGAGGGTAAAAAGGCCAGCTCTCCCCAATTAAGCTGACTTCTCTCCCAGTTGTGGTGTGGAAATCACCACACAGCTCTCCCACATTTTTCAGCAAAGCCAAAAAAAAAAGAGCTGATGGGAATTGGGGATAGCTTCATGGTGCAGCTGACGGGTGTGGATGGGTTGGGTAATAAGAGAGTTTCCCCAGTACTTATTATTAGCTTATTATTAGCTATTTTCAGGTGATTTTTAGACATAGTTTTAGTGCTTCCCTGAAAGATCAGTAAATCCAGGTTTAAAAATAATCTAACTGCTAATAATGGAGTGGGAACTCCACATGGTGCAGTAGGAGTCTTTTTCCTAGTGTTTCCCCCTGCCCCAATTCCAGTACCTGTTAGCTGTTAGTTGGGCTGATCTATTTTTTTAAACACAGGTCTTTTAGCTGGGGATCAGTTTGGAGACTTGATGGGTAGAGAAGCTAGTTTAAAAGACCCACATTCTCCTATTACTGTCCTCAAATGGACAGAATGGCCCCAGAATATAGAGAAGGACCAGATGGAGGGGTCATACCCCCATCAGTCTAAAGTTGCCATTAGGTATCGGGCTGATCCTGTCCATTACGGTGTCACTAAATGAATGTTGCCTAAGGGAGAAGACCTTGTTAAGGATGACTTAAGGCCACTCAGATGTGGGTTGGCAGTGAGCTGAAGGAGATCATGACCAAAACAAAACAAAACCCATAACTGCTAGGACATGTTTATTCCATGGTTAAGGACAAATGGGAAAAGACGATAAGTAATCTTGAGACAATTACTATCGTTAACTTTAACGTGGCTAGAGAAATTCTTAGGAAAAGTACATCATTCTGAGGTTCTTGGCTGAAGGCTAAAATGTGGAATAAATAAAATTATCCCTGCAAAATTCACAGAAATGCCTGCTAAATGTGGTTTGCTTCTTATTTAAGCCCAGACATTCCCAAAAGTTAAAAGAATGGAAAAGTGCACTCAAGTGAAGGAGATCAAAACCATAGGGAAACCGCATTCCCTTACCCAAAGAGAAAAGGCATTGCCTTCTGAGTCCAGAACTGTGATAGGTTGGCCTGTGCAAAAAATACTTACAGGTCAAGTTGCCACTCTGATTTTCCCTTTGCCATACCGCTAAAAGGACAGACAATGTTATCTCTTTTCCATGTCTGGAAACTGGACTCTCTACAAGATGAGTGAAATATCATCTAGACTTGCATTAAGTTATTATTATTATTATAATTGTTGTTTCTGAACAAAATGAAGTCCCAATACAAAAATGGATCCTGAGCACTGAACCAGGAAATTCATTTTACATCCTGGAACAAAAGTGCAGAAATGCAAACTGACTTACTTTTTGAGCACAACAATTTCATTCTCCACAGCTGCTTCTTTACCTCGCAGTGCTTTTTTAGGAATACATTTGAGGGCTACAAGACGCTGAGATCCATGTTCCTGGGCCAAGACCACTTCTGAAAAGGCCCCTCTGTAAGAATAAGAATTAAAGGAAGACAGAATAGAGGCATGTAAGTGTAAGTGTTCACAGCTACATAAGCAGTCACTAAAGTTCCTTACAAAAATCCAATATAGTTGCAATAGCAATTCAGCAGTATACACATAAGTCTGTTTCAGGGGTGGGTTCTAACTTACCTCGCCGCCGGTTCGCTTCCTCCTGCACTGCGTGGCTGCGCGCGCATTGTGCGCCGCATGTCCGCACCACATGGCCACGCATGCGCAGTGCCGAAAACTCAGCTTCTGCGCATGCGCAGAAGAAAATCAAGC
>QLTV01002677.1:2319600-2365039 GCA_003457575.1 Thermophis baileyi
GGACCGGCACTGACAGAACCGGCTCCGTGACATCACCACCGGTTTACTACCGGTTCTATAGAACCGGTGCGAACCGGGAGGAACCCACCTCTGGTCTGTTTATGTACTTTATGCCCAATTAAATTACCGTAAGTGTGATTTCTAGGAAAGCTGGGTTTGGTTTGGTTTGGTTTTTTTGTTTTTTCCTTAAATTCCTTGGAACCTTTTACTGGACTGGATGTTAAGCAAAAACAGCATTACGATTGTAAGGGAAAAAGCGTTGCCATGCCAACCAACGTAATTCTTTTAATTCCCTGCAGATTGTCTGAGTTTAGAGTTGCTACATGAAAAAAAAAATGTTCAGTTTGCTTCAAACTGTTCTGGGACAAAGAAGCAATTGTGTGTTCCGCTTCAAAATATGGAATCAGTCAATAGAACTTTGCCTTATTTTTAAAAATGGGAGAGGGGGACAGAAGGAGTAGTTCAAAGGGGGGGAGGTTGTTTTGTTTTGGGGGAGATTACTGTTTTGCTTTTGGCTTTTTGCAGGAGGGAAATCATTCAAAGTAAGCGAGAGTGACCATTAATACGAAGGTGGTAGAATCTTTTGAGACTTGCTACACAGGCTCCCCCAAGGGTCTTCAACTCCTCCCCCTCCCCCCCCATCTTTGCTCTACCACACACCAAACTGGAGCTAATTCAGGTATGTCTGATGATCCCTTGGTTGACGCTTTATGTTTTTGGAATAAATCGGCTGAAGCATCTCCGGTATTGAGTATGCAAACTGGTAACATGCATATTTTTCAGGGCTGGCTGACTCCTAGTGCTGCAGAGAAAACAACAGGGAGGCATTCCCTAGGACAGTGATGGCGAACCTTTTTTCCCTCGGGTGCCGAAAGTGCGTGTGCGCGCGCTATTGCGTGCGCACACATGCCTGCACCCATAATTCAATGCCCCCCATGCCCCGCCCCCCTGTGCATGCGCGCGTGACCTCCCTGTGCTGCCCCACCCCCCGTGCATGCGTGCATGACCTCCCCATTCCCCCACTCCCCCATTTCCTGACTTCCGGTGGGCCCAGTAGGCCCATTTTTCGCCCTCCCCAGGCTCCAGAGGCTTTCTTGGAGCCCGGCCCCCAGAGGCCCTCCAGAGGCCGAAAACGCCCTCCCAGAGCCTCCGCGCAAGCCGAAAATCAGGTGGCCAGCGCGAACATGCGTGCTGGAGCTGAGCTAGGGCAACGGCTTGCGTGCCGGCAGATACGGCTCTGCATGCCACCTATGGCACGCGTGCCATAGGTTCGCCATCATGGCCCTAGGAAACCTGAGCAAACAAAGAAGCCCCATTTGATGTCCCTCCTGAAAGGGATTTGGATTCTCTGCCCTTCATCCAAATTAAAAAGCTTGGTGCATTTGGTTAAGAAAGGGTTAACCTGTCTTCTCTCCCACCACCCTCCGCAAATTCCCTCTGGCTCCTGGTCTATTATTGTCCAATGCACGTCAGATATGTCCGAGGCCATCAAAGCCAATGGGATCGCAGTATGCAAATGAAGCAGATCGGGCTGCAGCATTCCTGGGGTCTGCAGAAGAGGCTTCCAGGAGGAGGGACCACATCCAGCCGCAGAGAGAGAGAGAGAGAGAGAGGGAGAGAGAGAGAGAGAGAGAGAGAGAGAAAGAGAAGATGGGCTGGCGGGGCAGGATGAGGACCTCAGGGCAGGGAAAGCAGATGGGGAGCAGTCAGCATCATGCTAGGGATGGAGAATGGGAGAGTGGAAGGCAGATCTCAGACCTGCAAACACTCTGCAACGTTGCACATGTGAGATTATCTGCTACACGGCGGGGGAGGAGGGGGATGCTTCTTTAGACATATATTTAAAATCACACCATCTTTAGCATCAATCCAGTGCTTAATACTGGAGGGGTACCGAAGACAAGGAGGGAAGCGTGGTTTAACTGCATGATAGATGTGCGAGGGTAGGATGCGACTGGGAAAGGAAAAAAAGAGAAATGGAAATGGGTGGAGGGAAAGCAAAATGACTGAAGCTATAACAGCCTCCTTCAACCTTGCATCCCAAGACTCTGAATCCTCCAGACGACGTGGCCTATGAGATCCCCAAAAATTCGTCTTCCCAAGTTGGGGAAGGGGAGGGTAAAAGTAGAGAAGGGCTAACCCAGAGCATGGAAAATAAATATGTCAAGAAATGGAGGGTGAGACGAAGCCCGCAAGGGCAGGATTCCCAGAGCAGGAGAGGGTCGATGCAGATCTCGAGCCAGCCCTTCCTTTTTACTCACGCGCCCAGCTTCTCCTTGATGTCGTAGACACTGGCAATGTCTTCCACTGTTTTCTTCCAGCCTTTCCCAAGAGGCATTATGAACAACAGTTCAAAGCAGGCTGGCCAGAAAGAGCTGGGGATAGGGAGGCAGAGAAGAGGAGAAAAAAAAGTCACAAACAGAGAGGGAAATTTGTAATGGAAACATCTAGAAAGGGGTCAGCCTGTTCCCATGGCTCCTTGGGCCAGAAATCTCCCAGCCACTCCTCTCTACTGTATGATACTGAAGAAGAAATTTTGAGTCTGAAATGGAGATTTAAAAGGCAACACGCAAATACATTTGGAGCTACACGTCACCAGGAAGTTCAATCTCAAGTTCATTCCAAATATTCTTGAAATAAAAGGAAAGGCAGTTTTCTGAAGATCCCATGTTCTGTTGTGCTTAATAATACCTGAGGAAGTCTCCCCCATTTCAGGGGTAGGATCTACAACCACATTATCTGCAAGTCTTTCCAAGAAGTTGTCCCAATGTCTGGAAAGTGCAATTTATCACAGCTGAAGGCCACCAGACTGCCAGAATAGTAATAGCAATAGCACTTAGACTTATATACCGCTTCATAGTGCTTTACAGCCCTCTCTAAGCGGTTTACAGAGTCAGCATATTGCCCCCAACAATCTGGGTCCTCATTTTACCCACCTCGGAAGGATGGAAGGCTGAGTCAAGCTTGAGCCGGTGAGATTTGAACTGCCGAACTGCAGCTAGCAGTCAGCTGAAGTAGCCTGCAGTGCTGCACTCTAACCACTGCGCCACCTCGGCTCTTCTAAGATACAGTTGTCCTGTGGTGTGCTCTGTCCAAATGGTTTAAGGTTTGATTATAAAGGCACATTTGAACCGAGCAAAGGTAGAGTTCTGTTCACATCCTGACAATTAAGAAGATGCTCCCCGTGGCCACATAACTGGGGCTGTAGAAAACATGGACCCTGAAGAATTTGAAATCAGAAAATCCCAATCCCAGATAATTTTGATCTGCAAAATGCCATGAGTTCCTGTGGAGTCTAGTGGAATAAAAAAATAATTAAAATTTTTTTTTAAAAAAAAATAAACACCACATTTGGACCACTTTGGCAACTTTTGGGGTTTCTTATTCAAGCGTCAATAGTGCCTACAGGCAATAGGAAGTGGAAATTTGTCACAGTGGCATGAGAGGTTTGCCAACTTCAGCACATCCACTTGTAGTTCAGAGCATGAGAACAAGCCAGCCTGGAGGCTGTTTTGTCAAGTAAAAGCTTAATATAAACTCTTAAGTAAAGCTGTTCTAGAGAGTAAAAAAATAATTACAAAAACAAAATGGTTATGAAAATCCAGCGTCTTTGACTTTTCTCCCTGATATTTAGGAAGAATTATAAAAAAAAATGAGGAAGTAATGCCAGATTCATTTAACAGCAACAAATGATAATCAGTGGTTACAGAAAGAAAATTGTACAGCGTAAAAGCTGATTAGCTATATTATTTCTGAGTATATTATCACCAATCATTATTCTGTTTCTTTAGTATAATTTACTAATAAAATGTAAAATAACCAGCTTACTATTTACGCATCAGAGATGCTAGGAAAGAAGTAATTCAATCAATCAACTTTTATTTGGTTATAGACCAACAAAAAGACAGGTAATCCTCGACTTAAGATCACAATTGAGCCCAAAATTTCCATTGCTAAGCAAGGCTGTTAAGTGAGTTGTGACCCATTTTACAAACTTTTCTGCCACTGTTGTTTAAACGAACCACTGCAGTTAAGTAGATCATGCAGTCATTATGGAATCTGGCTTCCCACATTGACATTGTGTGTCCAAAGCTGGCTGGGAAGGTCACAAAATGGTGATCACATGACCCCAGGACAACACAACTGTCATAAATACACGGCAGTTGCCAAGCGTCTGTATTTGGATCACATGATGCTACAACAGTTGTAGGTGTGAAAACCGGTCATAAGTCTCTTTTTTCAGTACCATAAAAAGATTGTAAGTCAAAGACTAGCTGTAATTCACTACTAGACCAGATGGTCTGATCATCTGTATTTGTTTTCAGAATTAGACAGAATCTGGTTAAAATCTTGAAAAGTTCTCTTGTACATATTTCCCACTACAACAGAGAGATGTCCACTCAACTGAACAGAAGAAAAATTGATCTGGACAGATTTATTAAGAAGTGTGCTTAGGCTGTCATTTCAAATGAAGAACGTATCTTTTCAAGTGATAAGAACAAGCAGTATTTCACACTTTTATATTCTATTTCCACATCAAACTTTTGCTTTTATAATCTCTATGCGTGCATTTCTATGAATGCGTTCATGTGTGAGAGACAGAGAAAGAAATAATTGCAGCTACTTAGGCCAGCTTTATTATAAACCACAATCACTTCAGGAAGGAAAAAAGAGAGACAATATACTTCTTTTATCCCTTAAATCACTGTCTGAAACAGCCCATGTAAAGAAAACAGATCAATGTCCCCCCCCCCAAATGAATCCTTCTACCAGGGGTGAAATCAGGTTCTGACAAGTTCTGGAGAACCGGTAGCGGAAATTTTGAGTAGTTCGGAGAACCGGTAGCGGAAATTTTGAGTAGTTCGGAGAACCGGCAAATACCACCTCTGGCTGGCCCCAGAGTGGAGTGGGAATGGAGATTTTGCAATATCCTTCCCCCTGGAGTGGGGTGGGAATTGGAGATTTTGCAGTATCCTTCCCCTGCCATGCCCACCAAGCCACACCCACCAAGCCACACCACGCCCACCAAGCCACGCCCACAGAACCGGTAGTAAAAAAATTTGGATTTCACCACTGCCTTCTACATGTGCCAAATTACATAATCCCCTATGCCTTAGAGGGCACCAGGTTGGAGAAAACCAATCTGGGAAAAGAAGAACAGACAAGATGGGGAAAGCTCTTATTATGGCGTTTTTCCTTCTCTTCTTTCAAGAAGTTTCAGGAAGAAAATATTAAAAAAAACCCACTTAGGGTCAAAAGGGAATTAAACTTCCCTCCTGTCCCATATGCCCCCATCTATAGGTTTCTCTCTTTCAGAGTAAATCAAGTTTGATGGGCAGGGGATAAATTAAGTCAATGCAAAAAAGGAAAGAGTGGCCTGGCCAATGGATACATTTATCTCCCTCCCATCTTGTTTGCTCTTCCATTATTTGGGTCCCTGAGTCGAGCGACGTGGTTCACCCTTTCATGCCCCCTTTTCAATTTCCCCAAAGGACTGTAAGAGTGAAGACAAGGTGTGCTTTGTGCCCTTGGCAGAGGGCTCCTTGAGCCTCCTGCAGTCCTGATCTTGAGCTGGCAGAGACTAGAAAATGTCATGCCACCTGCCTTTTTTCCAGCCCAGAGTTCTTATGCTACAGAAGTCCCTCCCCGTTGCTCCAACCTTAATAAAGCAGAGTGTTTTTTTTAATAAGCCTTCACTACTACTATTACTTCTTTTGAATCTATTCAAGAATGTATTACCTAAAGGAATTAAGGCTCTCACTAACTGGATGCATTTTTTTTTTTTATCCAGAGCAGAGTAGTTTCCGTTGGGAGTTGGCAGATGGGATGTGTGCATTTGTCAACTAGAAAGCTGCACCACTGGTGCCTCAGATAGCCAGGGTGTGCATGAATGACAGGCAATTAATATGTGTCGTGGAAGTTGAGCCATGCATTAAAAAAAAAGAATGATACTTAATGCAGAAACTGGTTGTCAGATCACGAAACCACTTCTTTGAGAGACACCACTTGATTTTCCCATTTGCCCACTGGATGCAAAATAGACGTGGAGGACTAGTGGCCTTTGGGACAATAAATCTGATGAGTAGCTCACTACAGAAGAAACTTACTACAGGTAGTTCTCGACTTACAACACTTCATTTAGTGAGTGTTCAAAGTTACAACGGCACTGGGGAAAAAATGACATGGCCATTTTTCACACAACGATTGCAGCATCCCCAAGATCACGTGATCAAAATTCAGACACTTGTCATATTTATGATGGTTGCAATGTCCAAGGGTTATGTTATTACCTTTTGTGATCTTCTGACCAGCAAAGTCAATGGGGAAACCAGACTCACTTAACGACAGTTGTTTCTAACTTCACAACTGCAGTGATTCACTTGACAGCTATGGCAAGGAAGGTCGTAAAATGGGGCAAAATTTACTTAATAGCTGTCTCACTTAGCAACAGAGGTTTTGGGCTCAACTGTGGTTGTAAGTCGAGGAGTACCTGTATAGTTTTTTGTTTTTTTTACAAAAACTAGTTGCTCACTGCTAACCAGAAGGCCTGGTTAGCCATGCAAATGGCAGGTCTTCCTCCTCCAAGTCTGATTGCTATCCAGCCTCCCCCAACCGGGATTCTTCCTTCCAGATTTGCTAGGTAGAGAATTCTAGGACTCATAGTCCAAACTCATTTGGAAGACCCCAGGTTGAGGAATCCTTTCTTATACTCTTATATTCTTCAAGTAATTATAAATTTTTGTACTCAGTTTCTATATGGTTATTTGGAACTGCTTATTGGTCCTGGAGAATTTCTATGTTTAACGGCAGAATCATATAGATAGATAGATAGATAGATAGATAGATAGATAGATAGATAGATAGATAGATAGATAGATAGATAGATAGATAGATAGATAGATAGATAGATAGATAGATAGATAGATAGATAGATAGATAGATATACATACATATATATACATATATATACCAGTATATATACACATACATACACATACACACACACAATATACACATACATTTTTACACACATACATGCACACACATATATATATATACCTATACCTACTACATACATATATACACATATACATATACATTCATACTGTGTATATATACATATATATGTATGTACATGTATGTGTCTATATATACATGTATGTGTGTGTGTGTATACACAAACACAGAGAATATATGTGCACACATATCAGTGTGTCTTGACTAGAGTTCAGTTAGTCTAGGAAGGAAGGTTGTTTGTGTGCCATGTGTGATGTTTATTCCTTCGGCCTGAGGTGAAACTGTCTGAATCCATATAAAGTGTATAATATATTGCACTGTGCTTCATATTCCAATGATATGGTATGTTTACACGATGTCAAAAATATTATCGTCTTTAGAGAATGGGAAGAAGTAGGTGAAAATTACAAAAGCTACAGTCTGACGAATGCAAAAACACACATAAACATGCAGGCATTTTCTTTTGTTGCTGTTGACAATACATGGTTTTTACAATAGTTGAAAAAATATTAATATGTGCAGTAAGGGCAGTTACCCATCAATCCTTGTAAACAGTGCTATGTGTCTTCTCGAATCTCCGATGGAACAACAAATGTTTCCATGCAAAACAAATAAAGCATATGTGTGCTTGCTCAGGCATGCACACACTTTGTGACAATAAGGTCTGAGTCTGCATAAATGGTTGACAACCTGTTGCCATTTGTGTACAAATACCGGCATGAAAAGGGAACTGAAGAGGGATGAAATAGGATGAAAAGAACAGAGGTGCAGAAAGGAAATGTGGTGACAGATGAAAAGAAGGGAGGGAGGAGAGTTGGGGAAAGAGGGATATATTTAAGGTAAAGGGGCATTCACAAAAAAGGGAATGTTATGGAGATAATTTTGCGAATGCTATGGAGTTACATACATCATGTTACAAGAATGGAAGGAGGATATGCAGGGATAGAGGGAGTCAAGAAAATGGATATACAGACTTAGTTGAGTGAACCGGACTGATGAAACAGAGATAAAGCTTGCTAGGGCCTCCACTTTAGAACCGCAACACGTAGGCTTCCAGTAACACAGCTTAAAATGAAGTATTTCAGATTCGCACGACCCACCCACCCCTCTTTCAGCCAATGGTACGGCCACCTGTTTGGAAGCCCAGCGCAACCAAGACGAGCGCTTTCCATCCCGATAGGGGGGAGGGAACCATTCCAAGAGGCCCCCGTCGTTTTCCTGCCGAAACAACGACTCGGCAGCGGTATCCAGCGCACAAGTCTAGTACAACTTTACAGCCGGGGCAACCCAAAGCATTTTGCGCTAAAATAACTGGAAGAACTGACTTGCCGGCCAGGCGGGTGTATAGGGTTACAGCATTGCTTTCGTTTACGCACCCTCGCGAAGGATCTCCCTGCTTTCCGCCCACCCCAACTTCGGACGTGCGTGTGCGGTTGCAAGCACATCCCTTAGCATCAGCTGCCCTTTGATTAGGATGGGAAGCCACGAAGAAGCGCATAAATCAACCCAGCCTCAGGCGAAGACAAGAGCTGTGCGCCTCGCTGCGTCGCGTCCCGTCCCTTTGAATCACCCGCAAGACACCCCGCTTCCCCGTCTCCCCTTTTCCCGGGTCCTCCCAGCCCAGGTGTTCTACCTCTCCCGGTTTCACTCTCTCTCTCTCTCTCTCCGGCGATCTTCCTCTTCCTCCACCCAGCCCGGATCCGCTGCAATCCGGGCTCGTTTACATTCCTTAGGTGTCTCTGCATCCCGCGCGCTTCCCAGCCTGGTGGTGCAGGCGAGTGGCTGGGTGGGGCGGTGAGTGGACCGAGCGAGACGCGCGTGTGTGCGTGGGCAAGCGCGGGCGAGGAACGGAAACCGACCCTACCTCGCCCCCCCCCCAGTCCGATTTGTCCTCTCTCCCTCGTCCTTCTCACTTACCTGCTTCAAAGTCCTGAGCCCCTTGGAGTTAGCCCAGGCCACGGGCTGCTGGCAGTCCCCCTTCCCATCCTCTAGCCCGCACTTTGCCTCTCCCGCCAGCCAGCCAGCCCGCCCGACCCACCTCGCCACGCCACGCCACGCCACGCCACGCCTGCTGGCTTACTCCACCCTTCTACCCCGTCTTCCTTAGGCGTCTCTTCACCCCTGCCTTGTAAGGCAATAACAGGCGGACGTGGGCTTAGGGAAGCGGCTGGAAATCAAGCGAAGAGGGACACCAGTGGTCATCCCGCAGCTGGACTTCTCTTGGATCTGCAGCCTGGGAAAGACAGCAGGGACCGCAGATAGGCAATTTAGGCACGTCCCTGAAGTAAAACCTCTAAGAGCAGAAGCAGTGTATCTCTGAATCATGGGGGATGAGGTAGTGTGTGGTGGTATAAAGAGATTGGCTTACAAATCAGGAGGGAAACCAACCTTCCTGGGTCTTACCTTCAGCTAACTCAAGCTTTCTCTCTCTCCCAAGTATACTGTGATTGAGAATAATACTGCAGATCAACTTTACAAGATTCTAAGCAAGGCATGGGAGATAGCCCCTATCTTGTCACCTTCTGTGAGATGGGCAGCCATATAGATGTGATTTATAATTAAATGAATAAATCTATCTATCCACTGGCCAACTCTAGGGCAACCTGGTGCCCTCCAGATTTCAGCTCCCTATAATTCCACAGCTAAACTGGACGCCACCGCACTGAGGAAACCTTCTCAGAAATATAATAAAACATATAAAATATTCTGATAGTTACTAATAGCAAAATGCAAGAATTGCTGCTTTCAAGAACTAAATCTGAGGTTTAATAACATGGGATTTTTAATATTCTATTTTCTTGGAGCATGATGTTTTCAAAAGCTCTGATTTTTGAAATTCCAATTGACTTGGGGTCTGATGCTGTCAGCTTGAAAGTGTGAAGGGACAATCAAGGCAATATATGTATAGAGTGACACTGAAAAAGAAAGGGGAGAGTGAGCACCCTCAATAAGTTACGGGCCATCCAAAACCATACTCTCCCATTCCCAAGACAGTATCTTGTAGGATGTCATCAAACTGCACTCTGCCAAATTGTCTTTTAGGCCCCAAGAAAATTTCCAACATTAGAAGAGTGCAAGAGAACCCTTATCAGGAAGACAGAAAAGTCAAGTTTCTTGCTCATTTCTGCTCACCTTGGCTTTTAGCGATAAAGAGGGTAACGTGCTTGATTGTCTACTGAGATCAAATAAAAGTGTTAGACTGGATGCAAATCATCAACACGTGTTAAGGCAATGAATAGAATGAAATGTAGAAATGTTATATGGACATGACTGTAAATTTCAGTGTGATTTTTCTTGTATTAGTCTGTTTTAGGAGACTTTTGAATAATTATGTGGCATCAAGATAGACTTTCTCCTATCCCCAAGCTAGTCCTTTAGTCTTCTAATAGTGCACCCATTATTGTTATAATTTAACTCTATCCACCATGCGGCTGGTCATCCTCTTCTTCTCTTTCCTTCCACCTTCCTTCTCCAGAGAGCTATGTCTTTGCACAATGTGTCTGAAGAATGAGCCTGGTTATTTGTGCTTTGAGTGAGAATTCGAGTTGATTTGTTCGATGATCCATTATTTGTTTGTTTTCTTAGCTATCTACAGTTTTCTCAGTAGTCTTCTTCAACTCTAAGGTTCAAAAGTGTCAATATTCTTTCTATCCAGCTTTTTCAAAGCCCAACTTTCATTTCCATTAAGTGTCAGAGGCGTCTTAGTGCCTTAACACCATTGCCTGCCCAGTTCTGATCTTTGTAAATATAGATACATCCCAGCATCTGAATATCTTTTCCAAGGCCTTCAAAGGCTCCATCAAGTGCTAGTCTGCAGCATATTTCTTGACTGCTGCTTTCTTTAGTATTGAAGGTTGATCGTAAAAAGCAGAAGGTACCCACCACTTCAATATCTTCATTGCCAATTCTAAGGCTGGCTACTGTACTTATTATCATTAGTTTGGTCTTCTTTACATTTATAAAGAATGTACTCCCATTTTTTTCACCATGGTCTTTGACTTTGACTTTCATTATTAGACCCTGCAAATCATGGGACTACAAGGAACCATTCAGCTGAGCTAGATAAGCCCCTGTCCACAATCTGCACCCAGTTCCACGAAGCTTCTGTGTGTCTTCAATTATATTTATTTGTTGGCTTAATAACTGATATTCTGCTTTTCTTTGAGATCGATGCCAGCATGCAGAAATACTTGCTCTCCAATTTTTCCACAACATCAATCTTGTCAGACAAAGTGGCCTAAGAAAAAATGACTGGCCCAGAATCATACACTGATTCCAGGATTGAGGGTGAACTTGAACCCAAATCTCCCGGATTGTAGTCTCTTACATTAAGTACTACAACATCACCCTGACTTTTTATCAATAGACCTTTCCATTCACTACCAACATTTGCTGCCAAAACCATGTCAGCAAATTTTGGAAGTTAAATTCCTTTGACACGGCATCCACTTATTTAAAAGAATTAGGATTAACTGAGAAAAGTTGACATTAAAAAAAACAACAACCAAGGATGATGTATATTGAAGATGAATTAAATGCTACAGAAATTTCGAAGCTCTAATAATATATGCTAAGAAGGTGCAGACAGGGTGTCATGACAACAGCCCTAGCATCCAGTTATGATACACAGCTTCTAATTATACTGGGTCCACTAGATTTGTCATAGCTCATACAGAATGGTAATTAAGGGGGGGGGAAGCAGCTGAAATATCTTAGTTGAGACATTGCTCTCCTCCTTAAGGAAGGATGATGAGGGAAAGGATATTTGTGGTTCTGTAGTCATAAGGACAAGGTGAGTTTATAACAAAAAACCGCTAGATGGCACATTTGCCTCACGGAGATAGGCAATCACACTAGATAAGAGTACATTGCAGTACATACTTATTAGTCAGGCGGGCTGTGTAAATATAGAGAGATGATGATAATGATGACGATGATGATGATGATGATGGCATCTAGTGATGATTTGCATGGGCAGATAGGATACCATCATAAATAAAACATCTTGGACAGAGTCTGCCTGTTGCTGAAGCATAGATAATTGGCTTCCTCTCCTTTCAATCAGATATCCTTGTGGCCAGATTGCAGGAGGGAAGGTACTCCAAGGATATTGCTCAAGGCCAGCCCTCTCTAATTTGTCTTCCCTCCAGATGTCTTGGTCTTTGCTTCCCCCAATTCCCAACCAGGCAAATATTCTGAGATTTGCCGTAAAAAACACATGTAGGGTGCCACATGCAGGGAAGTTGGACATTCAGCTCCTTTGCATGAAGATCCTGGACCTTTCAGGCTTCCCCCTCATGTGGAGAAACATTCCCACCTGAACATTTTTTTCCCCTCATTGTCTGGAATATGGATTGTACAGCAGGTTTCCCACCTGGGATGCAAGTCATGACCAGGGCAAGGACACAGCTAACCACCTCTGGGGTTTGAAGTCCACACATCTTAAGTTTGCCAAAATTGTGAAACACAGACCTGTATATTAGCATGTGCATAAATAAGCACTGAAATACTATGTTATATGAGAACAAGTATGGTATCATGCTTAAGGTTCTTAACTGGAAGTGGGGAAACACTGGTTCTTGTCCACCCTCAACCTAATAAGGTGACTTTACCTTAACCATTTAAATATGAGCCAGCAGTGTGCAGCAGCTGCCAAAAAAGCCAGCACAGTTCTAGGCTGCATAAACAGAGGGATAGAATCAAGATCACGTGAAGTGTTAATACCACTTTATAATGCCTTGGTAAGGCCACACTTGGAATACTGCATTCAGTTTTGGTCGCCACGATGTAAAAAAGATGTGGAGACTCTAGAAAGAGTGCAGAGAAGAGCAACAAAGATGATTAGGGGACTGGAGGCTAAAACATATGAAGAACGGTTGCAGGAACTGGGTATGTCTAGTCTGATGAAAAGAAGGACTATGGGTGACTAGATAGCAGTGTTCTGATATCTCAGGGGCTGCCACAAACAAGAGGGAGTGAAGCTATTATCCAAAGCACCTGAGGGCAGGACAAGAAGCAATGGGTGGAAACTAATCAAGGAGAGAAGCAACCTAGAACTAAGGAGAAATTTCCTGACAGTTAGAACAATTAATCAGTGGAACAGCTTGCCTCCAGAAGTTGTGAATGCTCCAACACTGGAAGTTTTTAAGAAGATGTTGGCTAACCATTTGTCTGAAGTGGTGTAGGGTTTCCTGCCTAAGCAGGGGGTTGGACTAGAAGACCTCCAAGGTCCCTTCCAACTCTGTTATTATATTATATTACTTTAGGCCAGTCACTCACTATCAGCCCAACCTCCTTCTTAGATGGGAAAAATCACAGTATCACAGGGCTGGAAGGGACCTTGGAGGTCCAACCCCCTGCCCAAGGCAGGAATCCTTATACCATCCCAGATGAAAACCTCTAGTGATGGAGGACCACAAGAGACATGCTGTGTTATAGATTAATTGTTCTTACTGTCAGGAAATGTCTCCTTAGTTCCAGGTTGGATTGCTCTTTAATGAGCTGCCACCCATTTCTTCTTGTCCTGCCCTCAGGTCCTATGGGGAATAAATTGACACCCCTCTTCCCTGTGACAGTCCTTCAAGTATTGGAAGACAGCTATCATGTCTCCCCTAAGCCTTCTCTTCTTTAGGCTAAACATACCCAGTTTCCTTAGCCGTTCATTGTGTGATTTAGCCTCCAGATCCCTAATCGTTTTTGTTGCTCTTCTCTGTACTCTTTCTAGGACTTCGGCATCTTTTATCGTGGTGACCACCGGACGCAGTATTTCAAGTGCTACATATGCCACTTCACTCCTCTATGAAAGGCATGATATAAATCTAATCAATACAGCATAACATTTTCCACACTGCAGCAAGTGGGATCTGAAACAGCCAAGCTTGATCAGGCCTACAAGCTCTGAAATCAAGTATCTGCTTCTCTGTGCATCCCTCATGTGCTAGGAGAGAGGGGGGTGAGGGAGGGAGGGAGGGAGAGAGGCCCAAAATGGAATGGAATGGAATTCAGCAAGGTTTCTCTTCCCCACCCCCAGTTGCTCTTCTAGGAGAGGGAGAGAGAGAGAGGGGGAGGGAGAGAGAGAGAGAGAGAGAGAGAGAGAGAGAGAGAGAGAGAGAGAGAGAGAGAGAGAGAGAGAGATTTTACAAATATCTGGGGCAGCCAAATTACACTGAGTCAAACCAAATTCAGCAAGTGCCTATCCTTGGCAGTAAAATAGAAAAATAATAAAATTGTGTAATAACAATGTCCCACCCTTCTATGACTGCCAAAGTCAGCTGCTTGAGATGGCCCCCATCTCCCTTGTGTTATGATAGGTCTTTTCTGTAGAATTAAAAGGCTGGGGAAGCATGAAGTTAAGTAGTAAAGAGCCATTGAGAATGATACTGTGGCCATTGTGTGATTTGTTCCAGGGATGAATCAAATGTCACATATGAAAAAATCTTTAGTTGAGTGATCCTTTGCCTCCATACTACTAACAGTCCCAGTCTCTCCTTTTTAGGTGTTTTTCTCATTAAAATTGGCAGAATTATACCTCTATTGGCAATGAATATCCTGTGTATATCCTGTGTATATCCATGTATATCCATTCTAATAAATTGCTATTCTCCCTTCAGAACCGGAAATAAAATGAGGTAGGCCTCTTGATCAGTCTTTGGATCCCCAAAGAACTCCAGAATCTTGGTTTAATTTTCTGTGACCCTTTTAAATGGGAAATTGATGCAAGATAAAAAGGGAAAGGGAAGGAAATGATCAGAAGAGTTAAAAAGAATTCTGTACTTGATATCCAACAAGAAAACTGAAAGAAAGGAGAGAGAGGTTGTATGGAATTGCGCTGGGGGCTGAAACCTGATAAGCAATGCAGAGAGCCATGAGTGGATCCCCTGAGATTTAAACTTCTGTGAAAGGTGACAAAGCTGAAGAGATCAAGTGACACAGCCAAGGTCACACAAGCAGTAAATGGTAGCGCTTGCACTGTCTCCCTTTCCCTCCTTCCTGCCATGCTTCTTCATTCATTTCCTTCCCTTAAAAAGCTCTGGAGTTATATACTTTGCTGAATGCAATCAAAAGCAAATCAAAGGGCCCTTGCCAAAAGTTTCTGTCCCACCCAGAAGGCCTGCCAGTCAACCCCAAGCCCCAGAAAACTTGCCATTGGAATTGCTCGTCCCATTTGCTCTGCAACCCAGTGAGCACAATCCGACTCACCACCTGGTGATTTTTTTTCCCTCCATGTGCAATAGGCGGTGAGTATCTGTCAGCTGAGAAAGATCTGTCTTCAGGCACACAAAACAGTGACACACAGAGGCCATGACACGTTTCTTTTTATATCTAGTAAAACCAGAAGAATGGTATAAGCTCTGAGGAGAAAAGAGATTTTATTTGGCAAGAGATAAAATCATACTGGGCACCCTTTTGAAGGCACATCGGTAATTGATTCCTATTTTATTATTTCTGTGGAGACCATCAATCCACATGGTACCATTAGAGAGACACTTCAGCAAGAGGGAAGTTTTCACAGCGCTATGAAATGTTTGCAATCAGCGCTCTTCATTAAGGAAGGAGAAAACAATGTGAGGAGATGGGAAAGAGTAAATAGAGGCTCTCCTCCGTATGACGGCCTCACACTCTACATGTGTGTGTGTATGAAGGAAGAAGGAAGAGAGGGAGGGATCCTTCTCTTGCATGCATCGTTATCATTATTTTATAGGTGATCATCTAGCAAGTTATTTAATGACGCAATGCTTTCAGGACTTGGAAGGGCTGGGAGATACTCCCAATTTGAGGGAGGCTTGAGCAAGAGATGCTACTGTTACCCCAAGGTAATAGTAACACTATGATTGTGTTACGATAGTATTAACATTATTGTGACCAGGATGGCAATGATTTATCCATCCAGCCTTGGTAACTGGGAGCTGCCATTTAAATTTCCCATAGTACACCCAGATTTCTCCTAACAGCATCATCCCAGGATAGTTGGGAGGGGGGGGATGATTAAATTTTTCACACCTAAAGCCAACAGGGAGGGTAAAAAATGGAAGAGAATTAAAATGGAAAGAGTTGCTTGATGGCAGTGAGCTTTATAGGCAAAAGACCGACCCCCCTAGGCTGCCTGAGCCAGATGCTACATTTGGCTGGAGCTGGACTTTGTATGGATTGGGGGATGATTTTGAGGGTTCCTGGCATGGAGTTAGAGTCCACTTGGACTCTAGAGGGTGGTACTATAATGGCCCTGGGGCAGCGCCCACAACAAAGCTGTCCGTTCAATTAAATGGGAAGCTTTAATCAGAGAAGAGTTAATATCCTGTCCCTGCACCACCACCACACCATGTTATGACAACCACAAGGAAAGCAAACAAAGCAAGCACAGTTTAATTTCCCAGTCAGTTGGCAACTATACATGAATAGGGCCACTGTCCTCTTCCACAGTAGGTGGGAGGTAGAGAAAAATGTCTTGGTTAGGAAAGACAGACTGTGGGCATCCCAGAGGGTGAAGCTTCCCCTACCCAAGGAATTGACAGCAAGGGACATCTTCTGCCCAGTTGGCATCCTTCCATGGCATCATGTGCCTAAGTTTGGATTTCACGTTTAAAGCAAACTCTCCCAGGTGAGGTTAAGAGGCAATTTTGCCTATTCAAAGAGATTTGACAGCGTGTGGGGAAAACAGTGATTAGAGGCGTCATTTATCTCAGACTGAAGGCCACCATGGTTGGGAAAGAGACCAGGGAATAACCAACCACCCCATTATCTCCATACACCCACACATTCCATGGCACAACAGGCAGGCATACATTCCTCCCAGCTTACGAGCAGTTATAATCATACAAAAGAAAGTAAAACAGTCTGATCAGGAAAATTACTCAGTTTATAAATTGGCTTCCTCCTAGACAACCTGTAGGGTTTTATGATCTTTTGTCCCTCTCCTACCAGACCTAAGAAAGAAAAATAAGAACTGATCCTGATCAGTGAAGCAGGGTGATACATGGATGTACCAAGTTTAATTTGAATGTCTTGTGCTTAGGGAAACAACATATTATGGCAGAATGTTTTTTTTTTAATTTTCATCTTCTCTGAAAATGGGGAAGGGGATTTGTCCCCTTAGGGGACAAATTGACTGGGCTTTGAGAGAAATGACATCCTGAATAAGTGCATCCACTTTCATTCCAATGTTTTATATTTAGCAGCTCTATAGCCAGCCTGATGGTTTGCAGTATAGGTTTAAAAAAAGAAAACAAAATATATGAAGAATAAAGACTGGAGACCAAACCCCGCCCCCCAAAGCCAAATAGCAGAAAACCAAGCAAAGAGCTTCAACCTATGTCCTAGCCCAGGGCCCATGAGAATAACCAGGTTTTAAACAGTGTGCAGAAAATCAGAAGGGTGGGAACAATATAATATTATTCCACAGGGCAGGCACTAAGAACGTGCACTTCTTAAATTCCCGCGCACTGCTTAATGGATGGGACCTGGAATGGGCCCATCCTTCAAATGTATAGTCAGTTTCTTAAGCTCCCTTGAAAACAGGTAAATTTTTTGAAATGGTACTTGAATGTTAGCAATAGCAAGACCCAGAAACCCTTTTTGGCTTTCATTAAAATGTTTACATTTATTTATTGTTAACGTGGATGTTTTATATGGATTGTTTTGTCAATTGTTTTGCAAACCACCAAGAACCTGTATTTTCTTATTATACATATGTAGAATTAATGAATTAACAATATAATTTCATAGAACAGTCCTGTGCATGCCTACAAATGGTAAGCCATACTGTACAGGAAGTCCTCGACTTATACCATTCATTTAGCGACCATTCGAAGTTACATCACTGAAAAAAGTGACCAGTGCTCTTGATCATCACAGCATCCCCATGAGCACGTGATCAACATTCAGGTGCTTGGCAACAGGCATATATTTACAACAGTTGCAACATCCTGGGGTCATATGATCACCATGTGCGACCTTCCCAGCCGCCTTCCAACCAGCAAAGTCGATGGGGGAAGCCGGATTCACCTAACGACTGCATGCTTCACTTAACTGCAGTGATTCACTTATCAACCATGGCGGGGGGGGGGAAGTTCATAAAATCGGGCATGAATCATTTAACCGTCCTGCTCAGCAATGTAAATTCTGCTCCCAACTGAGGTTGAGGAACTGATCTTTCCCTCCTGACGACTCCCAGAATAAAGAGCTTACTGGATTGTTTGCTGGGAATGATTTAAGGGGCAGTCCAACAGGCCAATAAAAGACCAGATTAGGGAAAACTCTTTTGGGTTGATTAGAACTGCTGCCCTAGTCGCCCCCCCCCCAAGATACATTTTTGAGAAAAGCCGTGAGTTAGAGGTGATGGATTTGAGCTGCTGTGATTGATCAACAGATTTGATTATGTCAACATATTACACCCAGACTATTTTCAGACAACATGCTTACACATGAGATTCCTTGATCCCTGAGATTGTATTATCTCAGTATTATCACACTGAACCCTACGATACATTTATTGGCTGATCTGCGCAGATATGAGGTGAAAATCTGTTTGGTTCATCTAGGATCAACGTGCCACATGAATTCAGCCACAAAGCAAACAAATGGAAGACTGAATGGGCCACTTAAACCAAAGTATTGTTTATGTAGGGAAGGAAGCGCTAAGAACACATGGTAGAGGTTTATGAGTGGTGTAGAAGGAAGGCGGAAAGAAAATATTTCATGCTGTCAGGTGAGTGGAATGCAGGTTGTCAAAATGAAATTGATGGGCATGAGTAACACAATCCGGAGCAGATAAAGCAAAATACTTCTTTATGCAATATATTTATTTCTACAGATTACTTCCCTGAAATGTCGTAATGGCCCCTAGCTTAAATAGTTTTAAAAAACAGGATTGGACACATTCAGAGAGATTAAACTTATTAAAAACTGGAAGTTTTTGTCTGTGGCCAAAGCTCACATAAAATACAGGTGGTCCTCGACTTACGACCCCAATTCAGCCCAAAATTTATGTTGCTAAGTGAAACATTTAAATGAGTTTTATATTTTACGACCTTTCTCGCCGTAGCTGTTAAGTGAATCACTGCAGGTATTAAGTTAACAGATTAACAGAGTTGGAAGGGACCTTGCAGGTCATCTAGTCCAACCCCCTGCCCAAGCAGGAGACCCTACATCTGCCTCTATCTAGGATCGAACTCACAATCTCCTGATTGTGAGGCAAGAGCTCCACCTCTAGTTTGTATCTCGGTTGTCAAGTGAATCTGGCTTCCCCATTGACTTTGCTTGCCAGAAGGTCACAAAAGGTGATCACATGACCCCAAGCAAATGCAGCCGCCAATAAATATGAATCAGTGACCAAGCATCCGAATTTTGATCAGATGACCATGGGGATGCAGCAACGGTCATAAGTGTGAAAAGCGGTCACAAGTCCCTTTTTCAGTGCCGTTGTAACTTCGAACAGTCACTAAACAAATGGTTGTAAGCTGAGTACTCCCTGTATTCAATCTGGTACAAGCAAACTGAGTTGGAGAGGGCAGAACATTTGCTGCTCTTACCCAGATGGCCAACTTTCTGGAACCCAGATCATCTCAGAGAGTGGCCCTGGACTCTTAGGCCAGGGGTGGGAAACAGAACCTGGGAAGCTCCCACACAAGCAGAGCTGAAGAAGATTTGAGAGGCTGCCACAAAGAGGAGGGGGTCAACTTGTTTTCCAAAACACCAGAGGGCAGGACAAAAAACAATGGATGGAAACTAATCAAGGAGAGAAGCAACCTGGAATTAAGGAGAAACTTCCTAATAGTGAGGACAATTAACCAGTGGAACAGCTTGCCTTCAAAAATTGTGGGTGTTTCATCACGGGAAGTTTTTAAGAAGAGACTGGACAGTCACTGGTCTGAAACGGTATAGGGTCTCCTGCTTGAGCAGGGAGGTTGGACTAGAAGACCTCCAAGATCCCTTCCAGCTCTGCTCTGATTGATTGAAGATAGTCTTTGCTCGGCTTCTGTGGCTGGTCTTGGCAGATCCAGTTTAAATCTGGACTGAAGGGGGGATGTCAGGGGAGCACAAACGCATGGGGGAGCATTTTCCAAAGCTCCCCAGCCACGTCATCAGGTGGTGGCTATTCCCCACCCATTCGGGTGCAAGAGGACGTGTAGAGAAGAAGCATCTAAGGAAGCGTGCTTTACTATTTTTCATGCAACTTCCTGCAAAAACGTCTTGCCGTACGGTGCTGAGTAAGGCAGCCTGGTTAATGGGGAGAGGAAGTGGAAAATTGCGAAATTCAACAGAGTAGTGAATACTGTACATTCATAACAGCCTACTGATAAAAGAAAACTGATTATGTCACCCACAATTTCATGAACTTTGTTTGGTCAGAGGCGCTTTAGGCATTCAGACTGTGCCATATGTGGAAATGCTGGCACACGTATTACGAAGAATAATTCCAACATTACTCAGAAGGTTAGGTAAAAAGTTCAATTATTGTTGCCATTATTTTGATCAGGATAATTATTGTTGGTGAAGGTGATTACAAGTAGCCCTCGACTTACAGCCATTTGTTTAGGGACCATTTGAAGTTACGGAAGGTTGAAAGTTACGACGACATTGAAAGTTACTACGGCACTGAAAAAAGTAACTTTTGGCCAGTCCTCACACTTACGACCATCAGAGTCCCCAAGGTCACATGATCGAAAGTTGGACGCTTGGCAACCACGTGTAATTACAACTTTTGCAGCACCCCCAAGGTCATGTGATTGTCATTTGTGACCTTCCCAGCCAGCTCCTGAGAAGAAAAGTCAGTGGGGGAAGCCAGATTCGCTTAATGACCGTGCAATTCATTTAATAACTGCAGTGTTTCACTTAACAACTGTGTTAAACGTCATAAAATAATTCACTTAAAAGCTGCCTTGCTTAGCAACAGAAATTCTAGTCCCAATTGTGGTTGTAAGTCGGACTATCTGTGTTGTTCTTTAGTATCAGGCGTTAGAAGGCAACAAATATTAAAGCATCAGAGCTCAGCACAGTATACCTTAAGAGTTTAGAGACTTATTTTCAGTGCCAGAGTTTGGATTTGGGACATAGCAAAGGAAGTGCTTTGAATATATGAAGAATGATTTTGCAGCGTTATTACAAACAGTTTCAATGATGATGGGAAAAGACTTAACAATTCCAAGCCAGACAATTCAAATGATTTTTTCCCCCCTTCATTCACTCATGTCCAGGTCTCAGAGACTGCCTGGACAAGTGCCTGCAATTTTCTTGGCAAGTTTTTTAGAAATGATTTGCCATTGCCTTCTTCCTAGGGCTGAGAAAAAGAGGCTGGCCCAAGGTCACTCAGCTGGCTTTTTGTCCAAGGTGGGACTAGAACTCATGGTCTCAATCCACCTGTTGGCATCAGAAGGGTCATATGGTTTTGGGGTGGCTAGGAGAGGGAATGCAGGGAAGTTCAACACAAGGACTAAAGACCTGGAGAAGTCAGAGGTACTGGCAATTAAGGGGAAGGGGATGGATAGCTTGGGCAAAAAAATTAAGCATATTTTGTGTTGCTGATATTTCCTCTCTTTTCAGCACGATAGAAGAGAAATCTGGTTAAAAATGTGCAGGCATATGTCTTTCATTAGAGTACAGGAAAAATGTCTTTCTAAATTAAATTGTAAATTGTGGTTGCTGCTCATGAAATCAAGAACAGAAGTCTCTGCCTTTCGAAAGCTCTCGTGCTATTTCTTGCTCTCTCTCCTAATGAAGGCATTCAGTTCATTTTAGCATTTCAGTTCCTTTTCCTACTTAGCTCAGCCAATATTGTTAAAGGCTAGAAGTTTGGGCTATCACACATGCCAACAAGCAATATTCTTGTATAGTCATAAAGTATCAAGCCCTTTCATAATGTTTGTGCTTTCCAGCCCTCATCATCTCATTCTGTTCTCACCAAACATGAAAGGATCCAAAATTGCCACGACATGGGGACCTTTCTAGTGGTTAGGCTCAAACCTTGAGGGAGCTAAATGAAACCGAAGAAAAAATAAAACCACTAGCCATTTGCAAAACCTAGAAGGGAAGCTGTGCTAGTTAAGTGCAAATAACAAAACAACAGAAGAGTTTGGGGAAAACTGAAAAGACTACAACTTACAACCACAATTGGGGCCAGAATTTCCATTGCTAAGCAAGGGGGTCATTAAGTGAGTCGTGCCCAATTTTATGACCATTTTTGCCATGGTTCTTAACTGAATGACAGAGTCATTAAGCAAATGTGGCCTCCCCCATTGACTTTGCTTGTTGGAAGACAGCTAGGAAGGTTGCAAATGATGATCACATGTTCTCAGGAAACTGTAATCATTGTAAACACGTGCCGGTTGCCAAGCACCCAAATTTTAACTGGGGATGCTGCGATGGTCGTAAGTGTGAGGACTGGTCATGTCACTTTTTTCAGTGATGTTGTAATTTTGAGTGGCTACTAAATGAATGGTTGTAAATTGAGGACTACCGGTACCTGTAATGCAATGGTAGTCAAAAGATTCATAAGCCAAACAGCCCATAAAGAAGCATCTGTTACTGTGGGTTCAGCTATATATAAGCTTATGGCAATATGTGGTCTATAAAAGTTTATGCCACCAAATATTGATTGTAGCACAATCTTGTCTGTTCACTTGATTTCTCCTATTCATATGCTATCCAGTCCTACTCTGCCTCCCCGCCCCTCCGCTAAGCTCTGCCAATATTGGCTAAAAATGAGGTCCCTAAAAACTGAACAGAACAGATTTCTAGCTAAACAGATGTAGGACTGTAAACCATGTATTCAGGCAATCTTGGTATAGCAGCTAGAACAGTGTTTCTCAAGCTTGGCAATGTTGGCTGGCTGGGGAATTCTGGGAGTTGAAGTCCACATGTTATTTAATTGGTCTAAATGCTGGCCATGGACTGAGTATTTTTCTATTCACATCACTAACAATAACCAGTGTTTACTTCTGGGGCTACAGCTGCCCTCTGGTTCAGTTATTGGGAATTTACTTCGGAGGAAATATGTATAGAATATCCCACTATAGGTTGACTATGTGATAAATCATTATAAGGAGTTGCCCACTTTCTACATCTGTGTGTGTTTAATGCCACAAATTCCTATAGTTGTTTACATACAATATGCCTAGATAAATTCAAAAGAGAAGGGAATGTTGACAAGACCCAAGTTTCAAGAGACAAAGTTTCTAAATATATTCATTTAAAAGGAGTTGTACCTTAAATGGCACATCTTTCAATTCAGATGAAGAATATATCTTCAGATGTTACACTTTAGCAAGGGGTATCATGTAACAAAGCAGCATTACATTTAGCCAAAGGCCTTCTCCCTCAAAAACTTGGTTTTGACTTGACAGTGAAAGAATAAAATGTTCTGAGAAACAGTGGGTGCCTGGAAGAATATTTCTTCTGTGGGTGCCATCACCAAAAAGGCCCTCCTCCCTTTGTTCTCACCAGTTGAAACTGAAGCAAATGCAGAGGATTTTATCAAAGAAGGTGCTTTCCTGGTTCCAAAAAGTTAAGGATTTTATAAGTTAAATCCAGAATCTTGAACTCAGCTTAGACACACTCCCGGACACTATACTGTTTCTGAACTTTTTAAAGGTTATCTCCCCTTCCCTCTACGATAAATTCTACCTTACAACTTCTGGCTTCCAAATCCAGGAATACAGGTAGTCCTCGACTTACAGTTCATTTAGTAACCGTTCAAAGTTACAACGGCACTGAAAAAAGTGACTTATGACCGTTTTTCACACTTACAACTGTTATAGCCTCCTCATAGTCACATGATCAAAATTCAGATGCTTGGCAACTGACTCATATTTATGATGGTTGCAGTGTCCCGGGTCATGTGATCAGCTTCTGCTACCTTCTGAGAAGCAAAGTCAATGGGGAATCCAGATTCACTTAACAACCCTGTGACTAACTTAACAAATGCAATGATTCATTTAACAACTGCTGCAAGAAAAGTAGTAAAATGGGGCAAGCTTAACAAACGTTTCAGTTAGCAGCATAAATTTTGGGCTCAATTCTGGTCATAACTCAAGGACCACCTGTATGATAGACATATTTGTGGGAGGATTCTTGTTAATTGGGGGTGGGAGTGGAGATCTTCTCAGCTCGCCCCTTCCCAGCTGAAAACGTGACAGAAAAACGCCCAGCGCCGCTGACACTTCCGCCTAAGTGCGCGTATACACAGCGGGTCACAGACGCGGGAGGAACCACAGCTGAAGCGACGCTCTGACTGTAAACCGTGTGACTTGAAACGTGCCTTTTCTCAGCAAACTCCGAAGTCAAGTCCAGAAAGGCAAGAGCGTTATTATACAGCAGCACCCAGGGAGGGAACAGGTGCCGGGGGGGGGGGGAATGGGAGGAAAGGAAACGGCCGCTGCAATTGAGCAAGCCCCATCCCCCACCCGTCTTGCTCCCCCTGCCCGCGGACTGCCGTCTTTCCCTGCGGCTGGCGGTGCTGGAGCGCGAAGGAGGAGGAAGGGCGCGGGGGGGGGGANCACGGGCTCTCTCCTCCAGCAGCCTCGAAGGGGCGGCGATTGCGAGGAGACAGCGGCAGCACCCGGAGCGGCAAGCCCAGAAGCGACCAAAGCAGAGCGAAGGCGACGGACGCAAAGAGATCGGCTCGTCCCCTCCGCCCCTACCGTGACTCCGGGCGGGGTACTGTGGGGGTGTTCCCCCCCCGGCGGATTTCGCCGACCTTCGCCCTCGAGCAACCCCCTTCCCCGAGTCCACTGAACACATGAGGTTTTTCAGGTTGACCTTCAAGTGCTTCGTGGATTGTTTCTGAGTCTCTGCAAAATCCCTGCCTTCCCCTCCGAGCCGGCTACCTGCCCCAGCGAGCCCCAGCCCCAGCTCAGACTCCGCTCTCCACCGTCTCCCGCTCGCCTCTTGCGAGGGGGCTTCTGCCTGCAACCCCCCCCGCACCCCCCCTCTCTTCTTTTCTCTTTTGAGCATCATCTCGATCCGTCTGGAAGGGGGCGACCGGGACTCGGGAATCCCCCCAGGCACCATGGCCAAGGGGGCTTCGTCGGAGAGCGGCGGCGGCGGCGGCAGCATTTACAGCGTCTCGGTCGAACCGCAGGACAAAAAGACGGGACCCCCCTCAGCCGCCATGTGCCAAGGAGCCTCAGTCGGGAGCAAAGGGGAGGCCGTGGACTCCTGCAAGCCGACCCTGGCCTTGCCGCCCCGCGAGAGAGAGACTTGGACCCGGCAGATGGATTTCATCATGTCCTGCGTGGGCTTCGCCGTGGGGCTAGGCAACGTGTGGCGCTTTCCCTACCTGTGTTACAAGAACGGGGGAGGTGAGCAACCTGCGGCCGTGGAGGCTGGGTGGAAGGGACGAGGGGGGGGAGAGTGCGGGGTGTGTGTGTCTCCAGGATCCTTATACTCTTAAGGGGGGGGGGGTCCGTGATTCTTCAGAGAGTCGGATGGGAACCCTTTAGGATGCCTAGCTCTGGAGCCTGCAGCTTTCACCTTAAGGAAGCTTCAAAAGGCCCATTGGGAAGAACAGGGACCTGAGAAAGCCTTGAAACTGTGGCTTTCTGGGCTGACATCCTAAACTCAGGAGTAGTTTGTAAGGCAATCCAGGCAGGACCTAGAGTTGGCAGCAGCAAGAGCAGATGATTAAAGGTGCCCTGGAAAGGAAAAAGCTCTAGCCTGCTCCCTTCCCAGAGTGGAATTTTGACCTTTGGCTTAGCCTCCAGGCTCTTTCAAAAGTTAGGGCTGGATCTGGGAATGGGGGGGTTAATATGCTCTGCATGGAGGGCCTTCCCTGTTTTCTTCAGTAGGCGCATTCAGTCCCACACCTACCTGGAATCTAAAAGCCTCAGGCCCGGACCCCACAATTTAAAAACAAGACTCGAAAGTGAGTCAGATCATCACTTAGTCAATTTTTGTAGGCTGAACAGAAGTGAGATTGGAAAGGGAGGAGAAATCTTTGTGGGAGATGTCCTGCGGGAGTCCCCCAAAATCTCATCCCACCAGGGGTATTACCAAAAAAAAAAAAAAAAATCCCCACAGGAGAAGGTTAAGCTCCTTGGAAGATGCAAGGAATTTATCCAGACTAAAACATGAGCAAGGGTGAAGATAGAGCTGTGATCAGATAAGGGAGAAATCCTGCGATCAGTGGGAACGTTGAGAGGCAGAGAAGGATACAAGCAGTTGGCACCGTGTTGTCACCACACACATCTGTGGCTAGGCAAGGAGCAAAGGGCAGCTGCCAGCTTGCAGAAAGGAGTGCCGTCTGGGCAGAGGATCGCCTTCTAGCAAAGGTGGGAGAGAATCATGGCTGCTGTTCTGAAGGGGGATACAATATAAACACCTCCCCATCCTGCTACTTGTGGATCCCAAAGTCCCTCAAGAGGGAGCACATTGAAGGGAAGCAGGAAAGCTTTCCCAACCCACTTTGACTGTGGGGACTCACCTCTTTCCAGCTGCAGTGTTTTGGGGCTCTTGTATTACCTGGCGTCTCCTACCATAAAGGGACTTAAGAAAGAACTTGCTCTTGTCTTCTTTCCCACTGCAACAAGTTAAGCGGGCCACATGGTGGAATGAAGACCCAAGCCTCTTTGAGATTATTTTGGTACTTAGTTGACAAACTAGAAAGATGTTGCATATATGCACATATACACATGCGTGCTTGCCCGTGCGCAGATGAGAATGAGCCACATCCACAGGGCATTTCTCCTGGGCCCATCCTGAGTTATCCTGCAGATTCCATGGTTAGATTCTTCCAAATCTCTCATTCACTTCCCCCTTATTATACAACAACTGAGCCTCCAGAGTTGCATTCCCTGACACCCCAAGTCAGATCCCCTGACACCCCAAGTCAGATGCCTCACCCCTTTCAAAGTTGGAGTTGGGGGAATAATTACAGGGGAGGACAGGGACCATGTGGGAACACCAGAGGGGCAAAGAGAAGGCATAGCTGGCTGAAAGGAGGGCCATGGCATGGTAGTCCTTCCTGGATGACTGAGTCTCAGTGACAAATCTTGCCTTCCTCAAATTTTATTCAAATAATGCAAAATAAATTTAGAACAAATTGTGAAAGGGCATTTTATGCGTGAATTGGTCAGAACAGAAACTTCTAGCACCTTTTGGTTGCTTTCCAATCCTCCCCAGTAACTGCTTTGTCCTCCTATTTTCTGTATTTTCTGGAAACGTAATTGCAGAAAGCATGTAGTTAATCACGTTTCACAGTATAACATATCTGGATAACATCCAGCTTAAAGATTTAAATATGACAGAGCATGTGGGCTGGGGGAAGAGACTGTTTACATGCTTGTTATTACATTATTTCTCGCCTTTCCAAACAATTCCTTGTGGGCATACATGGTTGTTGCCTTTCTCCCTCTTTACCCTCACGACCCTGAAGGGTAGGACAGGCTAAGAGAAAATGCCTGGCTGAAAAGCATCCAGTGAACCTCATGGGTGCCTGGAACCTGGATTCATTGGGCCCTCAACTGGCACTGCCCTTGAGTATCACACTTAGCTGGCTTCCTTAAAAATATGGGTATCCTCTCCCCCCCACACCCAATGTTGTCTCAATAGCCTCCTGGCCCTGGAGAAAAGCAGTAAGGCCATCTGTGGTTTAATAAGCCATAAACATTATATGGAAAGCAGTTGTGCTCTGGCAGGAGCCAGCATGCACTTGGCGCAGGGATTGCTGCCGAGAACTGCAGAGAATCCCAGGAAACATGATCTTTTCACCAGACCCGTTTCTATCATCTCGTCTGCAAGAGGGCTCCTCTGGCATTCTCCAGGCCATATAGCCCATGTGAACCATTCTGGGATCTATTCCTTTTCAAACAATGAATCTGAGGAGGGATGCGGAGGACAAACTGAATGAGAAGCCAAGAAAAGCGCATTTCCACTCTGATGTGTTTAACTGGTGCGACATCATGCTTTGCCAAAGGCCATGGGAAGGACAAATCTACTGGGGACTGGATTGGAGAAAAAAAGGAGATGCGTGTCTCCTAGGCTTAAGCTAAGTTCCTTCTCCCAAAGTGGAGTTTAATCCCAAAACATAGGAAAAAGAAGAGGAGTAGAATACTCTCGGTGTGTCTGTTCAGGGGCACTGCCCCCTCTGTAAGATTACCGTGGCCAATCCCTGCACATTTAAAGTCCCTAGTTTTTTAGGTTTTCCCCAATCCTCCCCTAGTGTCTCTTTAATTAGCAATGAAGTAGGGGGAGGGGCTCTTCTCCTTTTATTTTAGAATTTTCTGACCTTTGTAAATGGGGGTTGGGATCCCACTGTCTCCTTGTCACTCCCATTTTGATTCATTATCTGTACAGCACAGGGCCAAAATTGCTATCTCATTCTCCCTTAAGGATAGGTGGTTTTCTCCTTGCTGCTTTTAGGAGAGGAGAACAGAAGAGCAATACTGTTAGGCCTGATGTGATGCACATTGCGTCACGCTCACATGATGCCTGGCTCTTGGGTAAAACAACCAAGTCCAGCTGACGCTTTTGCAACTATTTCTCTCTGACAAGCGCTGTTAGTGATACTTGCAGTCTTGGGCTGGTGACTTGGAATACAATCTCCATTCCGATTTGGTGATCTTGGACTAGTACCTATTTTTAACCTTACCTAACTTCAAAAGTCAAATTAGAATGTGGTGAGAATTAAGTGGGATGTTCACCATTTTGTCCTTGTTGGAAGAAAAGCGAAGCAAAAATATTCAAAGACAGTCTGTTAATAGCCAAGGACAAGTGTCTCAATTTAGCAAACCCTGCAAAGGACCGATAATATCTTTATTTTATTTTATTTTTTGCAAACCCTGCTGTCCAAGGCACCTCCATCACTGATGGTACTCTCTGCCTTTTTCTCCTTGCATTTATTGATTCAGAATACTTCCTTGTAATCTGCCCTTTCTGTTTAAGACTGTTGTACGTGCAAATGAAAAAAAAAAAGTACTTTGGCAGACTACAGAAGAAAGACAAAACTCTCGGCTGCATCCCTGGAGCCAGTTTTCATCTGATGTTTGCATGGGACAAATTTAGCAGGTATCAGTCGCCATAAGCCTTAACTGTTCCTTTTTCAAGACAGAAGAACAGAAAGTGAAAGGAAAAGAATAAATGACTTGCTCAATCCTGATTTAAGATGAAGCAGTAGAAACGGATTAATCACAATTGAAAAGACAGGATTTAGACAACCCTACTATTTTAAATAGGCACCTTCTGAAAAAGATACATTTATTTCCTCTTTCTCCATTGAAAAATTCTGGGATCTGTCGTTCCTGAAAGTTTAGGCATTTCTGGTCAATCCTGTTATAATAAAGAATGGATTCAGCTTGAGCTAACAACCAAAGAGATGGCCAAAACTTTGAACTTGAGAAGTGGGTTAGAGATGCTGTTTTATTTTATGTGTTTTTGGAGTGGCACATGACTTCTGTCACCAGAGTTGAATAATCCCCACTGAGATCGAGATCTTATCCAGCAACTGATACTGGGGGTGGGGGTGGGGAAAAGATTGCTTTCCACCCTCTAGGCCAGCAAGGATAAGCATATGACCTGATCTCATAACCAGGATGTCCTATTTGCCTATCAGCTCTTACAGAGCATGAGTTTAAACTGCTCTAATAAAGTTTTGAAGCTTATAAGGAGCTCAGAAAGGATAGAAAAAGTGATCCAAACAATCAGAGGAGCTGGGTGGCCAGAAAAGTTAGGTAGGAAAGAGGAAGTTGGACAAGGCAGTGTTTGGTGATAAAGCATATTGTGAGAATGGCTGGGGGGATAGTCCAGGGTTGAAATAGAGATGCATTCTTCCAATTTCTCCAAACCTCCTGGAGTAGAATCATTATTTTTTTTCTTCTGGGGAAAGTGACTGGGTTGCCTTTTGCTGAGGCTGAGATAATCGCCTGCCCTCCCCTTTGAGGCCCTGAGAACTTTCCTCTTTTACTGGGCTGACAGCCGGGAGAAATTTCTTTTGTGTAAAAGCCACAGCATGGCACAGAGCAGGCCACAGCTGCTGGGGGCAAATTCCAGGAGAAAACTGTTGCCTCATTCAGTGGTGTGTGGTTGGAGGGGTGGAAGCTTCCACTATCAGAAGTTGTACCCAAGCTGGTGTGCTTGGAGCATTGTACCTGGGTCAGCACATTCACAAGTGCTGGTGATCACAGCATTTGGTAGACATGTAGCTGCAGGCTCGCATGGGTGAGCTGAGATGGAGAGCCAGAATAGAATAAATCTGGGGGTTTGTCAAGGGATATGAGGAGATCACAAGGAATGAATGATTCAGTCTTTCTGGCTCCGTGCCCTCAAAGGCATCTCAACACCCAATCAGAAATGGATCGGTGGCCAGGATCGGAAAAAGAAAAATGTCAGTGCTTTCCTTCAAGTGTGAAAAATTGCTGCGGACAGAACAGTGACCACTTCAATTCATGAGATTTCATGTTTCCAGTAATCACCTTGCTTCTCCTTCTAAACTCACCAAGAGATTAAAGCATCTCATTCTTCAGGCAGCAGTCAACACTTTCTCATCCCTATAAACATTGGTCTATGAAAATATGGTGAATTCAGAAATGCACTTTGATTGCCTCTATTCCTACCTTGAAGGGGTCACTGAGCTACGATATATGCATAAAGGCAACATCGGAGACATATTTATACTGCAGATGTCTGTGACAGTTTTCTCCAATGTGTGACTATCTGTATATGGTCACCTGGCCTCAGTGGCTGGGGAAAAGGAGAGATGTAGCTTAATTCCTGGGGGAAGGCTGTTATATTAATTGCATCATAAATTAATGTTCAAGCCTGAGAACTACAATTTGGAGAGATTGCTGAGAATTCTGTCAGCAGTCTGTCTCCTTTGACAAAAATTTCTAAAATTCATTGCACAGAGAGAATGATTGTCCGACCAATTTATTTCATGATCTAATCCTGATATTTCCATTTCACTATGCCTTATGGAGTCGATAATTGAAAAACAGAAAGAATATGAAAAATGATAAGAAGCCATTTTAGTCTATTTATTTAATGGAATGAGGCATACATTTTGAGTGTTCCTAGAAGCAGCCTTTACTATTGCATATTACATATTTCAGACCTTAGTTGGTCCTACAAAAGCTGTTCCAAGAAAGGGTAGTTTTTGAGTCTGGGCTGATTTATAGGGATAAACTTGTGTCTAGTTGTAGGTATCAGACTGCAAGTGAGAATTTGAGACTGACATGGGTTTCTATGTAAAACGAAACAAGATTATGCCAGAATCATGCCAGAATTGTTTCCCCTGCATTCTGCTTTCTGCGTGCAGGGATTCAAAAAAAGAAAATGAAATATTGAGTCATATGAAGCCTCACCAATACTCTGAAATGAATACAATGCAGGTTTACCATCTGAGTAAATGCTAGATTTCAGATAAAGCCACGCACATACTCACACCCAAACACCCACTTGTAGGCTTCATTCACTTGATATACTCCATCTGGTTATTGCATTAATCCATGTCCCGAGTTTGCACACTCCTTTGAACCATTAATTTATCAAAACCACAATATACTCACCTACCCAAATCCCAAGATTAATATTAATCAAACCTAGCCACATTCCAGGAATGCGGCTGCTACTGTTTTTTCAACTGATCTGGTTAAATGTGTAAATAGAGGCAGAAAATTCCATATCATCTTCGAGTCAGCCTTAGCACACACACACTTGTCTTGCAGCCATGGTGTACCTTAGCCGCTCCATGTGCAGAGTCACAGATTCACCGCCATTTGCATTTCCTGGGTGATAGATGTCCCCGCCTATTTGCAGCAATGAATGAATTCCCCAACCATTGCCTTGTTAATCCCCATGGGAAAGAGTTTATATCCCCAATTAACTAGGGATTGGCAGGACGAGAAGCAAGACTTGGGCCTCCCCTTAACCCACGGTTCTGTACTATAAATAGCGTCTTTGAGGTGATTCATGCTGAGGCCCACGTGCACACACGTATTTGGGAACACACCAGCCTGTCCGTCACAGCCATGAGGCTGGCACCCTTGTGAACAATGGTGACAGGGAAGTTGAGAGCTGTTTGGGGAAAGAGATCAAGATCACATGGCGGTGACCAATGTGGACAGTGCAGGGGAGGCCCACAGATCTTTTCTGATCTTGGGAGCCTGAAGAAGCACCTATGATTAGATGATCAGAAGACAAAAGTCAGAAGGAAAATAATAGAGAACAACAGAGTCTGCTTTTTATCTATCTCCTTTCCAGCTCCATAGCAGCTACCTTAGGGATCTGGTCTTCCTCTGGATATTTTGCAGGCATTTGTACATAAAGACTTTTGCCAACCAAATACCTCTGAATGGAGAGGCAAGAATGCATTTCAGCTCAGCCAGCTTTCTCCAGGATAGCACCCTTAACATGATCCTGCCAGCAAGGCCGATTCTCAATTGTGCAATCTCAAAATACTTAGAATGTGACAAATTGGAAAAGGTTAAGTCAAGTGGTGGCAACAAATGAAGAGGTCTTAAAGGGGAACTGGGAACTGGTTACAATTCCAAGTAACCACAGAAGTCACAAATTCAGGTACTGATTGAAAAAAAGATCCAGATTCTAACCTGAATTTCATTTCATTGGCTCCTTCCCTGCAAAAACCTTCTGAAATTCTTGCATATTTTAAACATTATGACATCTGAGATTAATTTTCAGGGTGTGCCAGGATCTGATGGTATCTCAGAACTCCAAATCGACTGAATACGATTTCCACTGAGAGAGATTTCAGTTGACACCCTTGCACTCCTCTCAATCCACAAACTGAAGCAGAATAAATTATGAAAATGGCATGCCGTTTTCCACAGTTTATGGGGCAGGACTCAGCTTTTTCTAGTGCACAATTTAGATTAAATTAAAGTGGATTAGATTTAGGATGCTGTTTTTAAAAATGTTTTTAGTATAACAAACCTACAAATCATCTGTACTTATGGGAACGGCTGAAGTGGTCTAGAATTGAAGAATGACACTGTTGCTTACTTTGTGTTGCTCACCTGGCTACAGGTGTGTTCCTCATCCCGTACATTCTTATTGCCCTCCTTGGTGGGATTCCCATCTTCTTCTTGGAAATTGCTTTGGGGCAATTCATGAAGGCTGGAAGCATCACTGTATGGAACATAGCGCCGCTTTTCAAAGGTAAGAATATCTTTTTCCAACTAATCCCCTTTCTTCTCTTTATTGCTCTTAGGGTTCGTTGTATGAGTTTGTTCACGGGGAAAGGTTGAGCTACCTTCTGATAGCATCTTCTCTCAACTTCCCAAGTCAGAACATCACTATGGGATCTTCAGTGAGAGAACCAAGGGGATATCAAAAGGTCCAATAGATTGATCTCTGAGATGTGCCCAAATTAGGGTATAGTAGAAGAATATGTGAAGTTGGCAAAGATGGGTCAGGAGGTATTAAAGAGGTGTGGAGTACTTGGATGCATAGAGAAGAATTGCTTAAATATAGACATGATTCTCTTGGTGGCATACAGTACAGGCTGAGATCACTGGCTTTTGATACCCAAAACGTTTGTAATCAATATGTCAGTGAAAACCTACTTGGGCAGACAGTATGTAGTGTAAGATTACACACTGTAATCTTAGAAGCCAGGAAAAGAAGTCCTACTTTTTCCCCCCCACTCTTTCCTCCTGCATGCAAAGCCAAATTAAATTACTGTTTAATAAAAATAGTGTTCTGTTTCCAGAATTAAAAATATGGATATTTAGCAAATGCGACTTACATTTTATATCACTCATTTTCATTGTGCAACAGTGTCATATACCCTTTAGGGAAAATAACCCATTCTTTTTTCAAGTAACTGAATTTCTCCAAACAGGACTGGGATTTGCTTCCATGGTGATTGTCTTTTACTGCAACACGTACTACATCATGGTACTTGCCTGGGGCTTCTACTATCTGGTGAAGTCTTTTACAGCCACCCTGCCATGGGCAACCTGTGGGAATCCCTGGAACTCCCAAGAGTGTGTGGAAATCTTCCGACATGAAGACTGTGCCAATGGCACTGCCAGCAGCAACCTTACCTGTGATGAACTTTCTGACAAGCGGTCACCTGTCATCGAATTTTGGGAGTGAGTTATGGCATTGTACCCTTCTGTCCTAAGCTGACCTTCCAGTTCTCCGTTCTGAGCAGGGCCATGCTCACCTGCATAGATGGAGATCTTTGATCACAGAGCCGTCCCTTTCGGGTGGTCACCCTTTCTCCCTCTGTTTGCAGGAACAAGGTGTTGAATATTTCAAAAGGCCTAGAGTACCCTGGGGCTATCAACTGGGAAGTGACCCTGTGCCTCATGTCTTGCTGGGTCCTTGTCTATTTCTGCGTTTGGAAAGGCGTCAAATCTGCAGGAAAGGTAGGAAGCTGTAGGGAGATGGTCTGAGTCAATGTGGAAGGGAGGAGGAGAAGGGGAGAAATTGTGAATGAATTGTGGCACTGGTCACACGAGACTCCAGAAGATGGGTAAATTCCTTCTCTTCAGAGCACCCACTGGCAGTCGCCTGCTTCCTGAATCCTCCCTGCTAAGTGCTCAGCAGCCCCCTCTGAAGGCTCTTACCTGTGGAGATGATGTGACTCTTGAAGAAGGGGCAAGGAGGGCCAGGTGGAGGGTGAATGGAAACAGGTATATACACAATCCCGGGGATGAGAAGAGAACGTTGAATGAAATGATGACATGAAAATAAACATATGGAGAAAAGTGCATTTTGGAAACAACTACGGGTGAGGGGAGGTACGTGTGACTGATGGGTGCCTGCAGCTGGAAGGATTGGATTGATCTTTGGAAAACTGTGAGACATGCAGGAGGTGAATAAGCCTTAAGCAAACCTCTGGAGCAGGGGTGGGTTCTAACTTACCTCGCCACCGGTTCGCTTTCTCCTGCGCCGCGCGGGCGCGCGCATGCGCAGTGCCTAAAATTCGCAAAAACGTCAAAAAAAAAGCTGAAAACAAGATGGCAGCGCATGCGCAGTGCCGGGGACTCGGCTTCTGCGCATGCGCAGAAGAAAAAAAATCAGCAAAAAATCCCCCCCCCAAAAAAATCCCCCCCAAAAAAATATTCCAAAAAAAAAAAGATGGCGGCGTCCACGGACCGGCACCGACAGAACCGGCTCCGTGACATCACCAGCGGTTTGGTACCGGTTCTATAGAACCGGTGCGAACCGGGAGGAACCCACCTCTGCTCTGGAGGCAAAGTGTTTTCAATTAAGGCAAAGAAGAATGGTGGCTGCTAAGCATAGAACAGTAGACCCTCACAAAGGTCAGTGAGGAAATGGAGAAAGAGCAGGACTCAAGTTAAAATTATAGGGTGAAAAAAACGTGCCTAAACAGCATTCCTTAGACTCCACTGGCTCCTGATTTACTGAGTATTATCCTTTGTAAGAGATACTATCTCCCATCTCAGCTGAGACTTCCTGAGGGAAATCTCTACACACATAGTCGGTATGTTTTTGACATTTGATTTGTACACCATCCAGAGTCCCTCTGTGAGGGAGAAAATTTAGGCACATTTCAGGGTTCCTGTTTGTGAAAAGAGCAAAACAGAATTTCTGCAAAGTGGGTGGAAAGTCTCAGCTTCTAAAGGGGTAGTCATATTTGTCCACTACAACTGAGACATCAGCCTTGTGATTTGACTTCTTAAAATTAAAGTTAGACCCCTGCCTTAAATATATTCTGCAGCTCTGAAGAAAATTGTAGTGGTTGGACATAATAAAACCGCCTTGTCCAGTTAGGTTGTCAATAGTGTGTTCTCTGACTAGAAGCAATTCTCCTGGATTGCAGGGGAGATAAAATGACATTTGGTGTGGCAACTACTGTACAGAGGCCTCTATTTTATCAGGTCTGCCATTTCCAAATACAAATGCAGCCAAGGAATGAATTCAGATCTTAAGACATGAATAGTGTGGCCCACGATCTATTCTTTCTGAATGTAAATAGGGGCCTTCTTTTGCACATATCAAAAATTTCTCTCTGAGTCATATGTTCCACCCACCCAGATACCTAATGCCTGCTTCTCTTTTTCCAATGCATAGCCAGTGCATCTAAAATCCCACTAGTCAGCAAGTTCCATGCCTAAGAAAGGCTGGCATTCTCAGCAGACAGCCACTGGAGTTGAGGGGCCACAGCCACCAGGTCTCAGCAGACAGGCCCTTGCACAAAAGTGGCGCAGCCTCTCACAGCTGGCCACTCTTGCAGTTCCTGTAGCCTTAGTAAGGAGGAAGCAGTGCTGAAAGTCAGCTAGGCTGCCTGTCCAGAGTAGCATTCTTCCCCTTCTGGCTGCAGAAGCCCAGAAGGTCCCTTAGGAAGGACGGGAAAGCTTTCAGAGGCAGCCAAAAGCTCTTAAGTGTTTCTCATGATATGTGTTGGAAGACGATTTTTGAAGTCGTGTCTGAGCACTTTTTCAGGGACAAGCCATCAGTTATCCATTCATGGGGCTTCTTATATCATTGAATAAAATTAAGTCCACTCCTTGAAGCTTTTATCTTCTATACATTCTCAATATCTGTAATTTTTTTCCCCATTGGCAACAAAGGATGCCTTATAATCCGGATCTCACTCAGTGGTTCAGTAGATCTCTGTCTCTGAGCTCATAAATGTTAAGGATCTTCAGGTCAGCATCTCTGAGAACATATCTGTAGCTTTAAATTTTCTGAGGCTGCAGGAGATGAGTCAGCTGCTGATTCTTTAATCTTTGTCTTCTGTTCCTCCTCTCCCCCAATAAGCAGAAACTTGGAGAGATATGCAGCAAGTGTTGGAGACCCAGATGTTGATTAAAGAAAGAAGTAACATATATACATACACACATGATATCTCTTATAACCTATTTGTACAGCAAGTCCCCAGGTTAAGAATGCTCTGGTGTTGACTCATAATTAAGAATGGAGCCTACTGTAGCAAAATTCAAGTTAATCACACAATGGTTCAAGTTAAATACACAATAGTTCATTACACAATACTATTGTACAATAATACGGTATTATTCCAGCTTACGTACAAAGTAGACGTAAGGAAAGACCTGGGGAATGGAACTTATTCTTTTAATGTCCTCTGTATTATTTACCATTGCCTCCTGAATCTTCATCATCGTTTCTTGAATAGATGCCAATGTTATTTGAATAGCTTGAAGAATCACTGTAGTACCTGTTTTCTCCTCACCTGATACATTTTCTACTGACCTTTGTCCTGCAGGCGAAGCCATTGTTATTGTTGTCTTCTTCCCTCCAATTTTAGTAACTGTGGATGTCGTACTTGTCATTTTAAGGTTAAGACTTTTAAAAAAGCTTTTCCACAGTACCATATAATTATCTATATCAACCTAATTTCCTGTTTTCACTATTCTTCAACTCCTTCTGTATGTAGCCCTCTATCCTTATATCCTTATCAATATTTTATGCAGATATATCAATAATATCAATACTATAATTAATATATAATTAGTATAAATAATACAAATAATATACTTAGTATGAGCAATATGCAGAAGTACCACTTCCGGAACTTATTCTTAAACGGGGGACTACCTGTATTTATCCATCCAAAATATTTTGCACTTGAGGCAGATTGTAAAAGCAGCATTTCTCTGATTAGGGTATATACTTTTTAAAGTGCATTATTTTAGATTCATAGAGCTGCCTGGATTATATCCAATATGATTTGTGGTGGAGGGGGGTGAGTGAAAATGTCCCTCCCCCCCTTTTCTTATTTTTTCAAGTGGGAGGAGGGAAGATGCAAACAAGATGAGTTAAACCTTGCCAATAGCTTTGCATCTTTTGCAGCCAAAACATTCCATAGAAAGTCAGTAGTTTGGTTGTCACTTCTTATGGGGTTTCACAAATGAACTAGGATGCCACATGCAGTCCACAGTTTGACCGCCTCTGACTTAAATCATGGAGCATGACATCCAAAGATCATTAGAATATCTGAGTCAGAACTTCCCATAAGAGCCTTTCTCCTTCTTTGAATGTCCTTTCAAGACATCTAGATTCCCTGTCGGTCATCTCCTTCTGCTAACAGAAGAGGTGACATTGCTTTCTCCATCCATGCACTGTCTCCTATTCAGACTTTCCAAGAGGCATCAGTAGTAGTGCTAACTGGTTCAGGACTGGTCCAGGCTCCTTAAGAATAGTGGTACTTGATGAAGAAACCAAGCTGGTTCCAGACTTTCTGCTAATTCTATGCAATTTCCCTTCCCATTAGTCACTATTTTTTTCTAAAGTAGCAAAGAGGGAAGATATTCCAAAATTTTCTACATCTTAGAACATATTTTATACAAACCTGTATTCAAAGGAATTGGGGGGAATATTATAAGCACAGGGCACAGTTCCCAGAAGGGGATTGGCCAGGAAGTTTGCTTAGCTAAAAGGAGAAGCGCACACCTTAGAACACACTGAATGCTCCCTTGGGGGGCACTCGTAGTGTGGGAAAAACTACGGCAATTGTCCAAGGATCAGGTCAGATGTCTCTTCAAGGGGAATTCTGCAATAAGCTTTAGAGCAGCCCCAAGGCTTCCCACACTAAAGTAGAAAGCCATTCCCCTGACCCATTAACCCCCTCCTATGCCTGCAAAGTTTAAAAAAAAAAGCGAAAGGAAGATCTTGCTTTAGAGAATGTGCTATTTGTCACATGGTTTCTTAAAAAACTGATACTCTAGATTCTTTTTCCTGGCCTTGTATGTTGTATCTTTTACAGTGACAGCAGGCAGGGACATGAAGCATTTCCTGGCATAAGCAAGATAGTGACATGACAAGCATGCACACAGCAAAGGTGCAGGCACGTGGCCAGTTTTCAACCAAAGAGGCTACTACTAAAAGTCCACAAGGGAAATTGATGAGGCTTCCTCACTGCTTGTTTTTAAGAAAGTTGAAAGTGTTTGTGTTGCCGCCTGTGTGTGCTTAATTGCTGGGCTGGGCTGCAAAACCATTTTGGCTGCTACTGGTTTTAAATTAATGTTTTCAGTCGATAATTCAATTTGTAATTGCTGTTATTTAATTCAGTTTAACATTTTATGCAAACTCTTTTGAGAGCAGTGTGGTTTGTAAGGGAAGTAAATATTAAGAGTAAAGAAATAAACATTATTAAAAAGTTGATTTTACCCTTTTGGGGGGAGTTAGTGAGTTGACAGATTGCCTCCTACTTTGGCCTTCTAAACTGAATAGAAAGCTACAAAATAAACCCATTTTCCATAAAAGCTTAATTCCTGCTCTCTTTTCTCCCCCTCCCCCCCAACATAGATTGTCTACTTCACTGCTACATTCCCTTACGTGGTGCTCATTATATTGTTTATTCGAGGGGTGATGCTGCCTGGAGCTCAGGATGGGATAATTTACTATCTCAAACCCGACTGGTCCAAACTGGCTTCCCCTCAGGTAAGTGAGAGGCATACAGAAGGGAAAGGGTTAATATAGACCTGCCAACTGGTTAGCCAGCTTTTGTACTGCGGTGTCATTAGGAATTAACAACACACAAACGCACAAAGGAGAAGCACTACAACCGTGAAGTAGATAACAAGCAAAAAAGTGAACAGGGACAAAATATAAATTGTCAAGATTTCAGCTGCAAAATCTCAATGTAGTTCTGCAAAGAGTTCAGCTTCAGTGAACTGTGTTTTTATTTGTTAAAGGACTTGCTAGCAGCGATAGCTAAAGCTCTTCACCAAATAGATATCAACTACACACCCCTTGTTAATGGCAGCAGTGAGTGGCTGCCCAGGGTGCAAGGAGCAGTTGAAAAGTTGGCAGTTGTATGCGAAGGGACGGAGGAAAGGCTCTTGAGTTCTAGCCCATCGTATTTCAATCTCTCTCTTTTTTTTTTTTCTTCTTCCCTCTCAGGTGTGGATTGATGCTGGGACCCAAATCTTTTTCTCCTATGCCATAGGACTGGGGGCACTCACTGCCCTGGGCAGCTATAACCGATTCAACAACAATTGTTATAAGTGAGACCCCATTTCCTACATCACCATAAGGGGGCATGGCAAGCAGGCAGAGCATAGGAAGAAGAGGCTATGCCATGTAGAATTGTCACCATCTCCTCTTCATCCCCCCTGCCAGAGATTCTCTCTTTTTTTATACCTGCGCGGCAGGAAGACACTCAACAGGCAAAGCTCTGTGCATCGCTTCAGTGTGATGGGAGATTTGCCTGATGAACCGTGATGGCCGCAAAGCTGCATGTTCACACAGTGGCAGCTGTGTGGCTCTGCCAAACAGTAGAAAGGATGCCAGCAGATTGCTGCATGCATCTCCAACAGTTGTTGGCTAGGAGAGAGCCAGGTTCTCTTTCTTGTTTTGTTCTGCTGGGTTGCCAGGACTAAGCTGTCTGCCTAGTTGATTTGTCCAGTCTGCAGATGAATGATAATCAGGAAAAGCAGGGCAGGGCAGGGCCAGGAAAAGTAATGGGTTTTTTTCCCCCTTTTCACTCTGCCCTCATCGGGTCTATCTTAAAAGATAAAGAATCTCTCCCCACCCCGCATACACAGACCCCTTTGGCAGCAAACCCACTGAACGACAACATGTATTGCCAACAATAGACTGTGCTGTCCTGCATCGATGGGGTTTATAATCCAAGATATCTGGGGGAGGGACTCCAATTTGGGGAAAGCAGAGGTGAAATATTCTGGTGTGCCTTTTTCAGTCATCTCATCACTCTGGGGATCTTAATTTCTAATAATTCGTAACTTTACTGGTTCAATGGTTATCCCCATTTCTGGGGGACATCAAGGACATCCTAAGAGATTTTATTCCTAGAAGATGAGTTGTGTTTGTGAACTGTGGCCTGAAAAGCAGGCAGCATAGGAAAAGCAGACACACACACACACACACACACACACACACACACACACACACTGATACCTATCTCATTAGGTGGGGACCACAATCTCTTACTGTGCCATTGTTACTCTTCTGGTCAGCTGTAAAGTCCAATCCTACACAATACTACATACCTGTGACACTGAGATCATACGCAATAAGTTGGAACTTGTAACTGTAGAAAGGAAAAACTGTTCTTTAAAATTCTTTTGGGTAGAACATGTAATTTATTACTTATTGGAAGCTGAAGTCCCAGAGCATCTGACATTTGCAGGACACTGTTGTATTTTTTTTCCTCATGAAAACTTTTCATACACATTAACACAACGTGTGTCTTTTTAGCCGTGTTGGAAAAGAATAGTTGGTAATCTGGGATTCCAGGGAAATCTCTTAATAATCTACAGCAGAAAGCCATTCAGTAGGGATCTGATTCTGCCCGGGACTGCTTAAGGGCGCTCACAGATTATATCACACTGCTAACTAAGCCAAACAGTACAGTATAAGACATTTCTTTAGTAGCTACTCTTCAAAGGCTGCCAAACGCTGTACATCTAAGCTATTGCCCTGTACACATTTGTCTGGGGATAAATCAGACTGAATGCACTAGGTTTTAAAACTTGCATTGTTAAGGGAAAAGTGTGATGGAAGTTTATCTATTTAAGGAAGAACAATATCTCATTATACTATGCCTCGATTGAAGAATTGCGTCACCCGTTTACTGTACGTGCCAAGTTCATCAAATATATAAGGAAATAGCAGAAATAGCAAGCATCTAATAATTTTGGGGAAATTCCCTCCGCTCCCATATCATTGAGAAAAAGGGTCAAGAGCTGCTTTGCTTGGAAGTCGCTTTCCCTTCTCCCCTTCATGGGCTAACTCACTCGGTTCCTGTTGCTTGTTCTGAATGCTCTGTGGCCTCCTTGCCCAACCTGTCCTGCTGCTAGTCCATAACATCTCCTCGAATCTGTCTCTAAAGTGCATGCATGCAGTGTGAAATGCCCTTGGGTCCCTCAGCCTCCCTTTCTTTCCTCCTCAGCTGCCGCTTGTGCTGGGCTCCAAGGCACAGCCCGTCTTGTAAGCTCACTCATCCTGCAAAAAGCAACTAATCCTCTTTCCACCTTGCCCTGCTTCCCTCCATGGTGAAAACACTGTTGATGCTTTCGCTTCCTTCTGCAACTCAGCCCAAACTTTCATAACGATGGGTGGATGTGCATAACAAACGGGCCACCATATCTTGCTGCTGTTTCGTTAGAGCCCAGTCCCATGCAGGATAAGACATGTTTATGTCTGATTTCAGTGTCCAAGATTCTGTAACATTGAGCTGTGCACTTGCCCCTGTTACCTGAACGTCAAATGGAACATAGGGAGCATCAGCTAGGAAGCTGTGCTTGGTATGGTTTATGCTGAGGGATAACCACAACAAAGCCCCTTTTTGTCGGATCACTCTTTCACAGTTGTCGTCCTTTGTCTTTTCTCCCCTGCAGAGATGCCATCATTCTGGCACTGATTAATAGTGGGACCAGCTTCTTCTCTGGTTTTGTAGTCTTCTCCATCCTAGGTTTCATGGCTGCAGAACAGGGAGTTGATATCTCTAAAGTGGCAGAATCTGGTGAGTGCTCATGAATTCAAGGATGGTAAAGCAGGTTGGATGAGGTGGTTTGGCTGTTCTCCCAATTCTGAGAGAAGTACAATTTTAGGAGGAAATAAACACATTGGCGGTCAGGTGCAGAACGTAGTTTTGGTTGCCTGGATTCTTAAAATTACACCTACAACTACACCTTCTCCTGCTATACCAGAATTGTTTGATATACTCCATTTTTATCATTCCTTCTCATCCTATCAAGGATATGATCAAGGGGAAAGATCAGCATAATTGGAACTACCCTTGCGCATCCGGTATTTCCAGACTACTGCAAAGGCATGACACATCACTATGTGCACACGATTTAGAATCAGATTTGTAACACTGAACAGGGTGTATACATAGGGTTGCATGTGTGTACATTGTGAGGTTTTCCTATTAGCGATGTCTTTTTGCCAGAATGAAAAAAAAAATCTTGGCTTTCATTTCAAAGCAAAATGGTATTCCAATTCATCCAAAATAGCTCTTGAGATTCTAAATGAAATCTTGAGACTGTCTCAGTCCTCTATCCCGATGCAAAAGTAAAATAAAAAACCTACTGCTTTTGAAAGTGTGAGTCTGCAAAATAAAAGAAAGACATGTTGCTAAGCATTTTGGGACATTCTATTTGAGACCGCACCATGCCTTTCGGGATAGGGGAAAAGCTGGCTAGAAATAAGTGACCATTTGATTGATTACTTTTTACCGAACTGGAAATGCAGAGGAAGCTGTTCCTTCTTCCCTGAAGCAAGAATGTCTCTGTTAAGTTAACCTTCTTTTGTTCCTCTTTTTCTCCTCTGCAGGACCTGGGCTGGCTTTTATTGCCTATCCAAGAGCTGTCACTCTGATGCCAGTTGCTCCTCTCTGGGCTGCCCTCTTTTTCTTCATGCTGCTGCTTCTGGGCTTAGACAGCCAGGTGAGACTTTAAGGGGGAGGGACAGAAAGCAGGAAGCGAATGAGTAGCCAACACCATGCCGAGAATGGCAGGAGATTAATTATCCTGCCTTCAACATCTTTGCATGGAGTTCTCCAGTCTCCATACTTTGCTTCTCTTCCCCTTCCACACCAGTTTGTAGGTGTTGAAGGCTTTATAACTGGGATCCTGGACTTCTTCCCATCCGCTCATGCCTTCCGATTCCAGAGAGAGATCACCGTGGCCATCTTCTGTGTCATCTGCTTCTTCATTGAGCTGTCCATGGTGACTGAGGTACGACCACCACTGAAGCACCCTTAGAGGAAGGGGAGGGAAGGGAAGGAGGGGAAGGTGGGTGAAGAGCAGAGCTGTACAGGTCTGCACCTGCCAAAAAGAGGGAGGTTTGGGACATTCTGGAGGTGACCAACCAAGGCAGTAAATTCAGATCTCCTTCTGAGACAGGTTAACCCCCTGTTGACAGTTCCTACATAAGTATTGTAATGAATGGGAAAGTCGTGGGTTTGGGAAGAGGGATTTGCTCGGTGGATCACAATGCTGTCCTTCATAGCACACCAAATGCACTGTCCCAGCATTGTTCCAGACTGCTTAAAAACACAGAGCAGATATCTCTATCCTCCATCCTTACTTCTAGAACTACAATAAAAAGCCATTTGAGAAATAATGTCAATCTTTTAATTGTGGGCAGAGAGAATCTGCTCTTAAACCTAGGCTTAAAACAAAAGCACAAATTAGCATGGTTCATATCAGGGGTGAAATCCAGCAGGTTCTGACAGGTTCTGGAGAACCGGTAGCGGAAATTTTGAGTAGTTCGGAGAACCGGCAAATACCACCTCTGGCTGGCCCTAGAGTGGGGAGGGAATGGGGATTTTGCAGTATCCTTCCCCTGGAGTGGGGAGGGAATGGAGATTTCGCAGTATCCTTCCCCTGCCACGCCCCACCAAGCCACACCCACCAAGCCACGCCCACAGAACCAGTAGTAAAAAAAAATTGGATTTCACCACTGGTTCATATTCCACTACATACAGGCAACATATATTAAGCTTTTGTTCCTTTGATTACTCCATTCCAATCTAGACATTCATTGTTTTCACATGATAGTAAATCAGCTGCAAGTCTCCTTGTAAAACCTCAGATCCTCCTGATGTAACGGCTTAGATTTAGCATGGTTTGTCAAACAAAGCTTTCCCGAGTATTCTTTGCTGGCTATTTCTTGCAAAACTTTAAAGTGTATAAATGTATGGTGGGCTTCCCAAACAGCAGGCATTCATCAAAATGTAGGCTGCAAGGCCATGCACATTTATCTGCTAGCATGAGAACACCCAGACTTCTCTGAGTAAACACACAGGATTTGATTGTTAATTTTTGGAAAAAAAGAGAAAGGTTTTCTATGAAATGAACTCTGTGATCCTAAAGACCTTTCCTTTAATCCTGGTAGCAGGGGTAATTGTCAATTATTCACTGTTGCTTACACTGCACGAAATTGGCAAGTACACCCGATTATAGTTACATAATGTGTAACTATTTATATACGGTATGCACACAATGCACAAGCCAAACAATACAGATAGATGAAAACAAAGCATTTGTAAGAGATGTATTTGCTAATGGAAACTTATTTGAAAAGATTTGTTGGTTACGTACAGGTAGTCCTCATTTAATGACTGTCTCATTTAGCAACCATTTGCAGCTATGACAGTGAAAAAATAACAGGAAAAAATAACTTTACAATCAATCCTCTTATATATATGACCTTCACAGGTCTAAGGCAAAAGAAAGCTGAAGGAAGATCATATGCACAGATGCAGTTTCACTGAGTGACTGCTTTGCTTAACAGTGAAATTACCAGTTCCTAAACAATTGTGGTCACTCAGTGAGAATGACCTCTATTGCTTCAAGTTGCAGTTAGGGTAGTTATATACCGTATTTTTCAGAGTATAAGATGCACCTTAGTTTTTGGGTAGGAAAATGGGGGGGGGGGAATTCTGCCTACAAGGTATTCATCTGGCCAGTCCTTAGCCTGGTCAGCTTCAGCCCATTCGTTCGCTCGCTGGTTTTGAGGTCGGGGCTGGTTGGGGCTATGCTTCAAAAGCACAGCTGATCCCCGGAGG
>QLTV01002677.1:2370606-2393756 GCA_003457575.1 Thermophis baileyi
GAATTCTTTATTGGCCAAGTGTGATTGGACACACAAGGAATTTGTCTTTGGTGACATATATAAAATAACTGTGTCAACCCAAATGTCCATTTTCATTACCAGTGCCTCAGTTTTTCGACTCTGCCTGCTGAAGAGACTCCAATGCTCTTTAAACCTCACAGCAATCCGGAACTACAAATTGTGTAACTGAGCAATGCATTTCATAAGCAGGCCTGAGGGACAAGGTCACTAAGCATGGATTATTTTAAGGGCATGTGCTGTGACAAAACAGTTCTGGATTTGCCATTTTAAACTCCTAATGATGCATGGAGGAATTAGGAAATTTCTCCGTATTCACATTTGGAGAAAAAATTCTTGGTGGTTTCTGAGTTTGGTTGTTTTCTTGAGAATCCCAGAGAGCACCAAGGACCCCTCATTTCAACCCTCAGCTACAAATATTCTCCTTTATTGGAGAGAAACTCATGTGGAAAAGTAGTCCACCAGATTATTCTACCCTTAAGAAAAACAGGGAATTGTATTTACCACCATTCATACATGCACATTTTCAGTCTGAGATAGGAAAGTCTAGGAACAAATTTGCCATGTGATCAGTTGCTCAGACCCCCTTAAGTCGAGCATGATTTTTGGGAATACATCCCTGGAATTTTCTTGCAACGTTAGAGAAGTAATATGCTGTTGCCTTTTTCTGAGACTTTTCAACTTCTCAGTCTAACCAGCAGCTCTCAGATCTCCCCTCCAAATAGCAATCAAGCGTGGCCTAGCTTAGCATCCGAGATCCCTGTCGCACTCGCCCTCCCTCGCATGGCCAAAGAGTAATTAAAGGGTGTTTTTTTCCCCCTTCACCCTGTCAGTACTTGCTCCAGCGGGGAGGCAAACCCTACCCAGCATGACACATACACCTCATTTTTAATTATCACTTTCCAGCTTGGAGCTGACAATAGTAATGCAGTTTAGATTCCACTCATAGCAGATATTGGAACTTGGAAGAGGCAGAAGAACCTCCCATTAGGCCATTCTTTTATCCTAATAATTGAGAACACAGCAGCATTTTAAAAACCCCTAGCCATGTTCCCTCTCTCACTGTGGTGCTCAAAGCCAACAGAAGGTGTTATTTCAGTTTAATGTGTCAGGAGTAAAAAAAAAGAGGTGTGATCTTGTGTAAGTAACTAATGTTGTCAAAGGTTGGACTTTAGGCATTCTGTTACATGCCATCCTCAATCAAGGGCGCCTCTGTTTTTCCCTTCCTCTCTGGGCTGCTGAGACATAGCTATGTCCTTGAAAGGTCCCCATTTAATCTGCAGTCGCTAGGAGAGGAGGAGCAGACCGGCTGGGCTGCTGAGGTGAGGCAGAGGTATGCAGAAAGCTTCAACTGAAGACGCTAAGGGCCCTTTCGGCCTTGTCTCACAGGGATTCTAGTACTTCACTTAGCCCCAGTTGGCCACTGTCAGGAATAAGAAAGCTGGATGGATATTATACCTCTTCACACTTCCGAAATTACTCCTAAGAGTGGCTTTGCATGGAGGGCAAGCATGGAGGCTGTATTCATTAAACACCCCGGAAGTTCTCATACAAGATCCAAGGCACTAATGTTTGAAGCAGGCCCAGCCTTTCTGATATCCCTCTCTGGTCTGATCCAGCAAAGCTCCTCTTACATTCTCAGAAGCCTCTCACTCTTTCACTGCTTCCCATCTCCTTCCAGGGGCTGACCGTTTCATGGATGACATTGCCTGCATGATTGGGTACCGGCCCTTTCCTTGGATGAAGTGGTGCTGGATGGTCATGACTCCTCTCATCTGCCTGGTAATTTTGGGGAGTGGAGCTCTTGAGCAGGGGTCTCCAACCTTGGCAACTTTAAGACTTCTGGACTTCAACTCCCAGAATTCCTCAGCCAGCTTTGCTGGCTGAGGAATTCTGGGAGTTGAAGTCCAGAAGTCTTAAAGTTGCCAAGGTTGGAGACCCCTGCTCTTGAGGATTCTTAGTGAGGGGAAAGTGGGGGGGAAAGCTAGATTTTGGTACATCATTGTTTAGTTCCTAGAGTTTTCCCACCAGTGCAAGGCCCACTTTTTTCGATCAAATAAGTGTTGATCCAATGGTTGCAACAGGAATTGACCGACCAGCTTGCTGCCTAAGCCTGACATCCTGGACTGTGAGAATGACTGGCCCCAAATCACCCAGCTGGTTTTCGTGCCTAAGGTGGGATGAGAACTCACAGTCTCCTGGTTTCTAGCCTGGCGCCTTAATCACTGGACCAAATTGGCTCTCAAAGCTAGTTGTCTCCACAAGCCCAGGAAAAAAAAAGAAAAAGGAAAGATGTTCATGTTCCTAATTCCATCCAGGTATGTAACAGGCAGAAATTCAGTAGGGGAAAATCTGCTCGGTCTCTGAGTCAACTGTACTGAGTGGGGGGGGGGGAGAGATAAAATAACTGGGAAGAACCAGCAAAAAGAACCAGAATCATAGCCGAAGCCTTTCCAGCTTAGGATCAGGGGCTGCCTGTGAGCCTTACAAGGTAGATCAAGTTGAGAAATTGGCACGGCAGGGATTTATTATCATTATTGTAGTGAGGTAGAATAACAGAATCTCACAAGTCTGTCCCAAGTTTCTCTCTGTCCCGTCATATATTAAACAAAAGCAAGGCAAAGTTACTTACAATTTTTTCCCTCATGCTTCCAGTTATTTATTTATTTAGGACGTGCAAATGGCCACCCAAGTCAAGACATTGGGCAGCATCTAAAAGCATGAAAAATACAGAAGGAAAATAACACATACTCCTGAAATAAACTTAAGACCATTAAATGGCGATCAGGACTATGGTTGTGCGCTGCCCAAAGTTACTTTTGGTGAGATGGCCACCTACCGTATATAAATTTGATAGATAAATAAAAAAAGAAATCAAGACTAAAATATACCACTTTTCAACAAGTGGGAATCTACTAGTCTGACCCCAGATACTAGGGAAAGAGCCATTTCTTTTATACTACTTTACTGCCTTTCTGAAGGTCCTCAGGGTTGGACCCAGTCATCTGTCCCACGATTGTGTAATCTCTTCTCCAAACCCCCATCTCACCCCCTTTAATTACTCATTCCTTTCTTTCCCCTTAATGCAGTGGTTCTCAACCTTTCTAATGCCGCGACCCCCCCACGACCCCCCCGCCGCTGCCGCGAGCTCCTCCCCGTGCGCGATGAGGTGACAAAGGGGGCGTGGCACCAGGGGTGAAATGCTCCCAGTTCGGGCGTGCTATTTGGGTTCTTTTACCCTCTGCGCATGCGCAAAGCATTCTGCGCATGCACAGAGGGTAGAAGAACTCAAATGGCAGCGTCCAGGCTACCAGCTGTCCGGCGACCCGCAGCACGGCCGAACCGGGACCTTTTCACCCCTGCAGTGACGGTGGCACCAAAATAGTGGGCTAACGCACGCGGCGACCCCTGTGAAATGGTCGTTCGACCCCCAAAGGGGTCGCGACCCACAGGTTGAGAACCGCTGCCTTAATGGCTCTCTGATATCTTTCCCAAGATCACTCTAAATTCCTTCACATGGCCTTTCTTTAATGACCACGTTCATGCCCCTTTAAAGCTAAAAAGCTGTTGGGGGGCTCTTTCCCTTCCTTTGATTTGCTAAAAAAAAAAAAAAAGTAATCAAACCAGCTGTGCCAGCTCAACAGTATATGGTGCCCTTAGGCCACTTTGACTAACGTTTCCACTTCCCACCGATGTGAAAATTTGCTTTTTTAGAACCATTCAGAAGGAATGGCAGCATTGGTATCCCAGCCCAGTGCCTACTCAGCCTGCAGAGCTGCCCTGCAAATCAGGCATAAGGCCCATTGCTTTCCCCAGAATATCAAAGTGGGCCTACATATCCCAGATGCACTCTCATTCAAAATGCCAGCACGCATAAACTACTAGCCTCTCCACAGAGCATCTGCCAGCATCCTGTTCCTCCCTCATTTCCAAAAGATGCTGCTGCTGCTGTCAGAAGCAGCTGCTGAGGTAGAGAAGATAGCTGTGATGACGGTAGGCAGCATTGCCTGCAAAATAAAGAAGTCAAACAGAGTGACTATTGACAGGCTTACTAGGAGTTCTGGGGATTGGAGCTCAGCTCACTTAGAGGGCACACGGTTGGGGGAAGCAGCTGTAGAGATATTGTTTCTCTAAGAATGCTTAAGATGTCCAAAAAGGGACCAAAGAGAGCGTTTTCTGTCTCTTCAAAGGAAGCAAAACAAAAAATGAGGTTAAGCAAGTATAAGTCATTTTGTCATATCTGGGACGCACTAGAAGGGTGTCAACTGCTGTAGGGCTACAAACTGGGAAGAGGAAGAACTGGCCTGTTTTAACCCATTGGTAACTCATTTCCAGGGTATCTTTTTCTTCAACATTGCCTACTACAAGCCATTGATCTACAACAACACCTACGTTTACCCCTGGTGGGGAGAAGCCATTGGCTGGGGCTTTGCACTATCTTCCATGTTGTGTGTCCCTCTTTTTGCTCTCTACAAATTCATCCGTGCCAAGGGAACGCTGGCTGAGGTGAGGCTCTCTCTCCCACATTACAAGAACAGAAGGGTGGGTTGCAGGTCCTGGGGCTGAACCTCTATGCATGGCTGGGGGAGACCCTTTCCAGTTCAAGGGGTCTTCCAGGAAGCAGAGTTTGCTATTGCACCCTCTGGCCATCATCTGCACCAAACATATGGATGGGAGTGTTAGGAACATCAAGATTGTAGGCATGCGCTGAAACCGCACCAGTTGCCAAGTGCATGAATTTTGATCACATGACCATGGGGATGCTGCAACAGTCATAACTGAAAACCTATCATAAGTCACTTTTTTCAGTGTTGTTTTAACTTTGGTCACTAAATGAATGGTTGCAAGTCAAGGATTACCTATACTTGTTTTATGGATGGGACTATTGTGGGGTGGGGTGGGGACATTTCTGCCCTGCTGAAATATTGGCTACCCTTTCCCTTTCCTCCACAAAATTGCCTGTCCCAGGACAGGAAAAGGGAGGAAGTGATCTGGAGGAAGAGTCCAATGCTGTCATCCATCCCATTATTGACGGGGTGGAAAATCTCTTAGTTGACAAGAATGCTTTTCCTCTCACTTCTCTCTATGGGTAGAAATGAGAGAACCTTCTGTGACCCCCTACAACAGGCTGGGTGCTGTCCCTTCCCTCCTGACCATGTGATCTTGGCAGGGATTTGGAGCCATCACAGGTTCTGAGAAGATGAGTAGGATTGCCTTGCCAGAAATTTATCAATAGTGCATTTAAAAAAATAATAATGGGCTACTATATGGGGGAAGGCATGAAACATAAAAAGGTATCAGTAATATAGCTGAAAATATTAATCCTTGAGTATGTTTGAAAAAGAGAGAAAGAAAGAGAGAAAATGGGGTTGATATGAATGAATCACAAGGATGCGGTGTGTCTCGTATGTGGGATGCCGGGAGGAGGTGAAAGCAAAATAGAGGCGGAGGGAAAAAGGTATTTCTGAAGTTTGGTCTGATCCCCACCTCTCTTCCTCTGCTTCTTCGCAGCGCTGGCGCCATCTCACCCAGCCAGTCTGGGGTTTGCATCATCTAGAGTACAAGGTGCCCGAAACAGATTCTCTGACCACCCTCTCCCCTGTCCTGGACGGGGGTGCCAAAGTTGTCATCTTGGAGAGTGTCATGTGACCAACGCTCCCCCACTGCAAGAGAGGCCCTGTCTCCGTGCCACTCTGCCCTGGTCTGCCAATGGAGAAGGCGGGGAAAGGATTCCATCTGTGAAGTTGGGGGGAGTGCTCCCTTCCCTGTGGGGAAGAGGTATTAGGGATTCTTCATCCATCTCCACCTTTTCCTCTCAAGCACCAGAACGGCTGAGAGGTGGATTAACTAGTTCCCTCCGATCTTTGATCAGAAGGTTGGAGTACTAAAGGCCATAGGGGTGGGGGAGGGAAGGGGGGGCGGGAAAGAGAGCCTTAGATTTACATTTTTTTAAAACAAAGAAGTTATTTTTTAAAAGATGAAATATTTTAAATTTCTATACACATACACACACACACACACACCCACACACACACACAACCAGATATATATAGATACATATATATCTGTACACATACACACACACACACACACACACACACACACACAACCAGATATATATAGATATAGATATATCTTTAGCCAAATGCATGGAACACAGATTCCTTCCCATTCAGTGGATGACTGGTTTGGGATCCAGAGCACTGCACTTTTATTCCTTGCTTAGGTGGGGGGAGGAGGGTTGATCAGGTTAGAGAGGGCTGTATATCTGGGCCCCATCTCTGGTTTTGTCAAGGAAGCAGAGTCTGGCACTTAGCAGAAGCAGGAAGGCTTCAAAAGGGAGCTGCTGAGAACCCAGGTCCCTGGGTGTTTACTACTACAGTCAGCAGGGAGACATAAAGAGCAATTGCAATTAGCATTGGAGACTTTATTGTCAGTTTTGTCCCTCTTACACTAAAGCAGCGTCTCTCGTTTTTCATGCCCTCTCCCCAGATCTAGAAAGGTGATGCTCCCCTCATGCCAAAATGGTAGCCCTCTTGGCCTGTTTTTGTCAATAATGGGCACTAAAAGCCTTTCTCTCCCCAACCCTCCCACCCCTTGCCAAACCAGGTGTCAAACCAACCAAATAACTTGAATCATGGGAACCCTTTGTATTAAGACTACATAATGAGTTTCACAGTATTAACGAGTTGGTACATGGTATTACAAATTTGCCCAAAATGAGAATACAGGAGAGGGGATCATGTACTCTAACCCAGGCCCTGCTCCTGGAGAAAACATAGCCCTTTCCTGAAATGTCTTGCATTTTACAGATCCTCTCCCCCTCCCCACCGAGATGGACAACACTATTTGGTTCCAATGTTTCAAGTGCCTCCTGTGTTGCCATTGTGCTGCTTCATCAACCCGTGGCTTCCAAAAGCATTAAAACCTACTTTGTGAAATGATGCAGCAGTGTTTTCTGCCTGGCACCTGCAATTTGCAGGAATTACCTTCTGGGTTGGGGGGCATTGGGGAGAGAAGGTGCATGATAATTCTCCATAGACGTATTAGGAAAAGAGTCCAGGGGTTCTGTAGGATTTGTAGCCAGAATTATAATCCAACCCCCCCACCCACCCCCCCGGGCTGCCTGAATAAATCTTGCCAAAGTCTGCTTCCATGTCAAGAGCAGAACAGCCGTGGATATGCAGGTGTTATTAGACTACAGTCCCCATCATCCTTGGCCATGTATTGTGAAACCGATGGAATTTGAAGTCTAAGAACATTTGAAAGGCCACGGATCCCCCACCTTTATTTGGCATCAAATCATTGGTGCCCCTCTATGCCAGTGTTTTTCAAATTTGGCCATTTTAGGAGGTGACTGTGACCCATGCTGACTGAAATTCTGGGAGTTGAAGTCCACACCTCTTAAAGTTGCCAAGTTTGAAAACATTGCTTTATGCCATCCTTTGCCAACCTGGTGCCCTTCGACAGATGTGATGGACATCACCCAGGTTTCTTAGCCAGTACAATCAACAATTGTGCTGGCTGGGAAGAGCCTCTTTGTTGAAAGCACCAAATTCAGGAAGGCTGCTGTAATGCTTTATGCAACTCCCAATAAATCTTCACTAGTTTTTTTTTATTTGCACATTTTCTAAGAAAGAAAAAGTGTTGTGTAAATATACATTTATTCGCATATCTAAATATCCAAGAGAAACCGATCCTTAACTGTCGTAGAGAGCTTCATACTTGTCTATTTTTTAAAAAGAAGCACTTATACAAGAAATAGAAATATTTAATTTTCTTATATTTCTGCAGATTGTACAAAAAAGGGTGAATAAGAAAGAAATTACAGAATTTTATTTTGTGACAAAAGTTATAAATATTTTGTCTATATTTGTTTAAAATAACAATCCAACCTCATGAAATAGGGAATTGGATGTTTTTGAAATTTTAGGATTAGTATGTAGGATGATCATGTAACAAATGAGCAGCGATTTGGGAAAAATGAACAATATCTGGCAGGGAGGGTTGAACTGATCTGCATTAACTAAGAATTGTGTGATTCGTTTCATCTGCTGCATGTAGTTTGTATTGTCTGTACCTAATACTGTTTTCTGGTGTGATCAGTTTTAAGGCTTCTGATGTGTTTTAACTGCTGCTTCACAGAACAACTGTCAATCACCAAGCCAGGCATGACAACATGCCTGCCTGAAAAGCTAAATAGAGCCTCCATAGCCAGTTATTGTGTACCTTTGAATATCAGCTGCTGTGGAAACCTATGGGGGGGAGACTCTCATGCTTGATTTGTGAGTCCCTTGAAAGCTTCAAAGCTGGTTGCCATTACAAACAAATTGCTTGGGTTGCATGGATACCAGATCAAATTCAGCAGAACTCCTTAAATTAATTATGTTTATTTGCAAGTCAGAAACACTATGCAAGATGCTGATACAGCATCACATCTAATAAACAAACCTATTTTTCATAATGCTCGGTTCAGAGTTCAGTGCATCCACATGCAGTTGTTAAATATGACAAGCTGCAAGCAAGCTGCATGTGTTTCTTTCACATTGTTTTCTTTTTTTAAAAAAATGCATTGTAGAGGTTTTTATGCTGCTTTGGTCATTTTGGTCTATGCAGCTAATGCATTTGACATGTCTGTTCCATCTGAATTCTTCCTCAGTTTATGCTTTCTGGAAAATGGGCATTTTCATTGGAGTTCTTGCCCACATTTCTTCCAGCTGCCTGCAACAGATCACTGACTCTTTTGATTTATTCGATTTAACTATAGCGTGCTATTACCAAGATCTCCATATAGGTGTCATTTTGAGAACCGCATTACCTTGTAAACAAAAATAAATTTGTGACTCGGTATTAAGACTGAAAGGCCATCTTTCAGTACGTTTTTCTTCCATTTCCTATTAATGCAGAACACAGTAACTAAAATCCCCTTTAGAAAGTGTGTTGTTTTCAGACACAACTTCACATCCCTCCCTGAAGTTAACCTTCGCAGGACTATTCCTCCTGCTTGTTGCCACTCACTCAGTAACAAAGACCCTCTTTCATCCTTTTGCACACAAGAGCTACTGTCTTCTTTGCCGTCTTTTTTCAAGAATTTGCCTTCACCCTTAAACACACCAAAAACATTTTTAAAATATTGATGACAACAACCAGGCATATTGTGCTAAAGAAAATATTAATTAATGAAGGGGCTCTGCAGGAAAGAAATGATAGGAAAACCCACGAAATGTCCACAAGGTGAGGAGGCCATGTTGTCTCGACCGAAATAATAATAATCAGTGTCCAAGGCTAGCTGTTCACACCTTAACTGCTTCCTTGGATATTTCTACCCTGCAGACTCTATTCCCATTGTAGATGTGTCAGCTCGATGGCAGAGATTGCCAAGTGCCATAGTTCACAAATCTTTGCCCTTTCTAACACCTTTACTGCCTACACAGTGACTAGGAGTTTCTAGGAAAGGAGGGTGGGAAGCAGGAGGAGGAAGTGATGGATGCTGCTTGATGATTTTGACCTGTGCCTGCCCAGAAAGCTTTGCCTTCATTGCAGGGCTTCTCCCACCATCACCCACCACTTTTTTCTGCTTCATTTATCATCTCTCCATCCAGCTGAGTTAGCAGTGAGGCCCTAGATTGTGGGTCTCAGATTTTTCACTAGGTTGTTCACATCTCTGACCAGCCCTTTCCTCCTCCCTCATTTCTTCCCCACATTTGCCTCCCCAAATAGCACTGCCTGGCCTTCTCACCCTCTGAGGCAGTCAGTCCCCACGTCTCATCCCAAACACACAAGCCACAAACCAGAATGGTGTCCTAGGTTACGATACTGATAGAGAGCTGAAAGCCAGCAAGATTTCAATTGGTTTATCCAAGGCCATTGGCTACTGACAGAGTTTGCCAAAATAAGGCCATGAAGGTTTTGTCCCAGAGCAAAACAAACCCCGATGAGATGATACCCTTAGTTGCCTTCTTCAAATAACAATTGACAAGGAATTTGCAGGTCTCGGTCAGTGATCTCAATAGTCTTCTGTTTGTTGCCTTTGCCTGGGAAATTCCTGCCTGCTGTTCTGACACAGATCCATGTTGGTATAGATTTTTACAGCGCTTTCATCTTCCTTGTATTAATTTGCCAGCCAGGGCTGGAAAATGTAACCAAGAATCCATTACTGTCGAATCTTAAATTTGGATAGAAGAAATGAAACAGCATAGAACATTCCGATGAAAGACACTCAAGAAATATTAGTTCCAGGAGTAAAATAAAACGTAACCTGGAGATTTCTGACCACTTCCACCAGCATCCGTGTACAAAAGTGTGAGACCTGCCCCATAGTCTGGTCCAAAGCAAAGGATTTCCAGACCATCAGCTGCTGTCATTCAAACACTCCCAGCCTGTGCAAATGCCACGCTCTGTTTTCCATTTTGCAAATGGAGGGAGAAATGGCAATCACCAGCCTCTGCTCAAGGCCAACTATGCTCTGGGAGATTACATTCATCACACACACACATCAGGGCACACGCATGCATGCACACACACATACACACACCTTGTGTCCCAGTCTTCCAACATTGCAGCTTTAATCTCAATTGCCAGTATTAGCTCAGTGCCAGGTATATTGCAAAACTTCTTCAAATCCCATTCCTCTGTAATCAATTGCGGGTTATATATTGTCTGTAATTACTTTTCGTGTACAGTATGTATGCGCGTGTGCGTGTGGGTATGCTCGCTCTATCATGGAACATAGCAATAAAAGGAGCCACCTTGACCTTCCACCCAGATGAATGTGTCTTTGTTTATGAAGCGTGGCTGGGCTGGGGAAAGGGCAGGAGGAAGGGCAATTTGGCTTCTCTTCCTCCCAAGCTTGGCAACACAGGCTGGCTGGGGAATTCTGGGAGTTGCAGTCCACATACCTTAAAGTCGCCAAGGTTGAAAAACACGGTTCTAAAGCAATAGTTCATCAATTACGAAATTGAACGTGTGCAAAGATGGGCAGGCCCAGACCCACACCCATCACAACATTTCCTGGAAGTGTTGAAAACGAAACTCGCGTATTATTGAGAAAGTGGAGGTGTGACTAACTTCAGGTGCAGTGAATATCTTTAACTTCACAACCTTTCTATGCGGTAGGCATGGGTAGGTCCGCGTTTTCATGTTTTTGTTTGTGGATTGACAATTGTCACAGAAATAATAACTTCCAAATATTTGTTCACCATTGCGATTTACCTGACAATGACAGGAAACAACCAAGATTTCTTTTGCAGTTGCAAACTATAGACATTTGATTACATGTGGTGCTTCGCCAGCAACCCAGCTGAGCAAAGGACTCCTGTTGCAAAACCATCTCAACTCTTACACCAGTGGTGGGTTGCTGCCGGTTCGGACCGGTTCTCCAGTACCGGTGGCGAAAATTAGCCCCTGCTCGCTGAACCGGCAGCGATGGCCGGCTGGCCACACCCCTGAACTGGTTCTCTGGTCGCTGCTCCTTGAAAGCGGCTTGCAAAGAACCCTCTGCGCATGCGCAGAGGCTTCTGCGCATGTGCAGAGGGTCATTTGCGTGACGTGACAGGGGCGCACTTCCGACGCGATGCGAACCGGTAGGGAAGGTAAGTAGAACCCAACCCTGTCTTACATCAAATATTATACAACTAAAATTGCTTCATGGTTTCCATGGTGAAATCAGGCTATCGTAGAAGTAACAGTTTTCACTACTGACCTTTAGATTTCAAGGCTCCTGCTATAGTCACGAACTCACTTTTATATTTTTCATAATTTACTTAATATTCTTCTATTCAGAAGTAGCTTTGCTAACAACACCTTGAAATTGTCTTAATGGTCGGTGCCCTCTTTCTTTTGCTCTTAAAAGTAACAGACAGAAGCCACACAATTGATGGTAGAGGCACAACCTTTAGCCACACCCACTTTACCTGCCCCTGTTTCTGAGAGATGCAGTCAGATACTAATGCAGAGAGAAGGGGATCTTATGCCCAGGGCGGAGAAGTAGTGTATGCTAGAGATCAGCTGACAGGAACTTGCTCTTCTTTTCTCTGCAAAGTCAGTAAAACAGTCCTGCGGTCTGTTCCCAAAGCAAGGTGAAAACCTGAAAAATTAAGTACCTGTAAGGATAAGAAAAGAAACATTGCCCCCAAAGGATCATCTCTGGAATACAAGTAGGTCTCAGTATGGTTAATGAATCCAGCGAAAGGGTTGCATTATTCTAATTAAAGCTATTTGAAATGATATTTCTATGGAAAATAGGGCAATTGGTTCCAGCTTAACAGAAATAGACAATGAAAATTTTTAAACATATACGTATTTTATTAAATATTACAGTAAGGATAAAAAATAATATAAATGTATGGTTAACAAAGTCACAGAGAGCAAAATAAAACAAATCAAAACAATCTACCACAGACTCAGGCAGTCCTACATCTCCTATTCTTGTGTTGCCATGACCACATTCATGTCATTCAGTAACATCAACTTTTTGCTCTAATGTAATAATAAGTATCTTCTATTTTAAACTTGTACTATTTTCCTCTGATTGAATCTTTCTTTGCTCCATGTTGCACACACGAAGATTAGCAGCATCTTAGACATGAATAGAATAGAATTAGAACAGAATAGAATGGAATGGAATGGAATGGGATGGGATGGGATGGGATGGAATGGAATGGAATAATAAGAGAGGAGAGGAGAGAGGAGAGAAGAGAGGAGAGGAGAAGAGAAGAGAGGAGAGGAGAGGAGAGGGGAGGGTAGAGAAGAGAAGAGAGAAGAGAAGAGAAGAGAAGAGAAGAGAAGAGAAGAGAAGAGAAGAGAAGAGAAGAGAAGAGAAGAGAGAAGCTGGAAGACTTTGGAGGTCTTCTAGTCCAGCCCCCTGCTCAAGCAGGAGACCCTATACCATTTCAGACAAGTGGCTGTCCAGTCTCTTCTTAAAAACCTCCAGTGATGAAGCACCTACAATTTCTGAAGGCAAGCTGTTCCACTGATTGTTCTGTTAGGAAGTTTCTCCTTCATTCTAGGCTGCTTCTCTCCTTGATTAGTTTCCAATCATTGTTTCTTGTCCTGCCCTCTGGTGCTTTGGAGAATAATTTGACCCCCTCTTCTTTGTGGCAGCCCCTCAAATATTGGAATATTGCAGAGGTGGGTTTCAGCAGGTTCTGACCAGTTCTGGAGAAATGGTAGCGGAAATTTTGAGTAGTTCGGAGAGCCGGTAAATACCACCTCTGACTGGCCCCGCCCCCATCTATTCTCTGCCTCCCAAGTCCCAGCTGATCGGGAGGGAATGGGGATTTTGCAGTATCCTTCCCCTGCCACGCCCACCAAGCCACGCCCACAGAACCGGTAGTAAAAAAATTTGAAACCCACCACTAGAATACTGCTATCATGTCACCCCTAGGTCTTCTTTTCTCTAGACTAGCCAAACCCAAATCCTGCAACCATTCTTCATATGTTTTAGTCTCCAGGCCTTTCTTCAATTGCACACACACTAGCCTCATGTTAACTGAATTTGGGGTCACATTAAACATGACCTGGAATCAATTTACAATTTGCACTAAATCAAATATTATATTATTTGAACTTGCACTAATTGCGACCTACCTGTATACAAATAACCAACATAGGAGGATCATCCCACAGCATGACTGATTATTGTTACCAATAGATAATATCAGATAATATAGATAATATTAGAGCCACGGTGGCGCAGTGGTTAGAGTGCAGTACTGCAGGCTACTTCTGCTGATCACCGGCTGCCAGCAGTTTGGCAGATCGAATCTCACCAGGCTCAAGGTTGACTCAGCCTTCCATCCTTCCGAGGTCGGTAAAATGAGGACCCAGATTGTTGGGGGCAATATGCTGACTTTGTAAACCGCTTAGAGAGTGCTGTAAAGCACTATGAAGCGGTATATAAGTCTAAGTGCTATTGCTATTGCTATATCAGATCCATTTACTTTAGAAACTGGGTGGTCCTATTACATGGGTAACATATATAAGCCTCAGGACTGGCACTTTTGCTCCTACATAAAACTTTGAATGCTGGCATTTCTTTCAGAGGAGTATTGGGGCTTACCAAACGGCATGCTTGGTGGGAGCTGGTGCAAAATTAGTAAAATTGGATGGCTTTGCACAAAAGGAAGCTGACCAGCTGGCGTCTCACTGCCTTCAGCCAGTGGAGTTACGGTAAATTTATGGCTCACCATGGAGTGAGTGAGAAAAAGCAAACAGAGATCAGGTCACTTCTAGTTCTGAATGGCTGAGTCTGTTCTGCAAACAAAGGAACATCAGGGTGTCAGAGCAGGTCCCCATGGATTGGTGCCCTCCGTGAGAGGAAATAGAGCTAAGGAGCAGAACAATTTATTTTATTTTATTTTATTTTATTTTATTTTATTTTATTTTGTCAAACGTGTATATGATTACAGATAAAGTATAAACATGATTGTGAAAAAAAAAATAAGTACAAGCATGGTTATGAGTACATGATACTTTACGAGTACGACGTTAGGACAGGGACGGTAGGCACGCTGGTGCGCTTATGCACGCCCCTTACAGACCTCTTAGGAATGGGGTGAGGTCAACGGTGGACAGTCTAAGCTTAAAGTTTTGGGGGTTTGGACATGTGCACGTGTGTGTGTGTGCACAGTACGTGTGAGTATGTGGATATTTTGTGCTGCGGCCCAAATAATATCTCCCTAGAGCAAAAATGTATAGGTCAGTGTCCTGCAAAGCCAGACAAAACCGCCTTGGTTTTCACTTCAGAATTTAGCAGAACCTCAAGGAAGATAAAACATCCCCAAATGTCAGAGAAGATAAACTTTCTAGACAAACCTGGCTAGTGACAAACCATCACCGTCTCTACCAAGCCACATCCCTGGAATTACTAGCTATGTAGACATCTAAACTGCCTGTCTGTTTATTATTTATTTATTTAATGTATATGCCCCCATCTCATTATCTGTGTGGCTTAATCCTAGGATAGGATGGCACTGACCAAATTTATTTATTTATTTAAAAAAAATGGCTTTGACCTTTGACCACAATTGAAAATGACAATTATAAGATTATGAAAAACCGGGGAAGCAAAGCGAATAAAATACAAATACTATAAAGCATTTTATAGCAAGGTCTCATTGTCCTGTGTCACTGCCATGGTTTGTAAATTCTACACGCCAGTTTGGGAAGTTTCTAACCATTGCTCAGGGGAGTCAGAGAGAGGGCAGGACCAGAGGGTGATTGCAAGCTGGGAACAGAGCAAGCTTCAGCTGCCAGTGGCTTGTCCTTGTTCCTGCCTCTTCTCCTTTGCCAAGATTGACAGCTTAACTACAGCTGACAAAGATCCAAGAAAGCCAGGTTGAAAGGAAAGTCAGGCTCAGGAAAAGCAAGAGATCAGTTCCTTGAACCTGCCAAGATACAGGATTGCCACTGCCCTTTGTTTTATTAAGTTGCAATAGTGCTCCATTGTCAAACGCCAAATGCTGCATTGGGGAATTTTGTCACAGGTGGCTCAGGGAGACAGAAGAAAGGACGAAAGACAAGAAATGGCAACCTTATAATAGTAAAATCTTCAAACCTGAAATACTATCGGGACCTCCTTTAAATATTCAGTTATGCAACCTACAGTGATGCTGGGGAAACCAGTATCCTCAGCCCCAAACAGGACTGTTCAACTTCCAGTCAACCACTATGCCCTCTCCCAGCATCTAACAAACTATAGGTGAATGCTGATCTTCAACTTCGGCAGCTGCTGGTGAGCAACATTGAGATTTGCAGTTCAGCAACATCAGGGGAGATACAATTTCCTTTCCCATCAACTATCAAAGATTCAAGAATCGAAGAGTCTTATTTTTCACTTTTATTTTGAAGGCAGCACTCAATATGATGTGATTTTTGGAGGCAACGGAGGATGTTCTGCTTAGATGGAGCTTTGAGAGATTTGATTTCTTTCTTTTTTAAATTTTGGCATACCTTGGGACTCGGAATATAAAGCACAAAATGAAAAAGCTAGTGTTTTTATTTGGTGGCAAGCCTAAGTAACTAATCATAATTATACAACAAGGCATTTTAAAATTTGGAACAATGAATGTTTTGAGAGCCATTCAACACCATCCAGGGTGACTCATATTTTTGTTTGAGTAATCAGAGTCCGTTTTCTACATAATAAAAACTCTGCAGCATAAATGGCGAACAGTGCATTTGCCCGATTCTAGAGGTCCAATCTTGAAACATCTCTGCTCCACAGGTGGGGTGGAAAGGAGATGCCATTGAATGTGAATGACAAAACAGTGTATGTAAAAGCTAATCCACCATGATAGCAACCAATTTTTTGTTCTTCTTTAGCTAGCGGTCAAGTGCGACTGTCCTAGTGCCTAGAGGCTATGCGGGCCTGGCTAGGAAGGAATCCCATCTATTCTACCAAGATTGAGTGGCTGTGAGTTTTGGGACAGTCTGGTTCTGGGGATATTCCATCTTTGACATTGGATGGGGTTGAATTTCCCATTCAAGGGTGATGTACAGTCTGGGGATCTTCCTGGGCTCATTCTTCCTGCTTAATGAACAAGTGGCAGCCATGGCCAGGACAGCCTTCTCACAGCTTATTCTGGTGCACACTTTTTCTGGATCAGGAGGCCTTTTGGTCACTCATGCCCTGGTTACTTCACAACTCAGCAACTGTAATGCACGCTACATGGGGCTGCCCTTGAAGATCACCTGGAAGCTTCAACTGGTCAAGAATGTAATGGTACAGACAATTATGGGCATCTGGTTTTGTTTGTTGTTTCAGTTATATTCATTATAAATGTTTTGGTATATTATGAGGTATCAACCTGAATGTTTTTAATGCATACTATCCATTTCAACCTGACAATTTCCAAGCCATTAATATATAATAACAATAATAGCAACACCACTAAAAAACACACATACAGTATTTATAGAAAAAATATTTCCTGGAACATAATGTGCAAAATAAATAAATCCACTAAGCAGCTGCCACATGATATCCTTATATGCATCTATGTTGCATGATGAGCAGCATATTTCCAATTAGCTGAACCCACCATTTTTTTCGTAAAAAGACGCAGCATCCCTACTGTTAGTTGAGAAAGCATGATATTCAAAGAAAAGGGGCAAAATGTGAGCTCAGGCAACCATTTGCCAAGATATCAGGTGGGACTAAAACAGCTTGGATAACATAATGGAAGAGTTTCTACTGTAACTACCTAAAACTGAAAGCCAGAGGCAGCCAAAGGTCTAACAGTAATGGTCAATGGCTTCATTCCTCCTTTGTAGGGGGATCAAATGGAGTATTTTGCAACTAATTGTATTCACCATCTAGATGTGAAATGTTTGTGTTAGATCAAAGGACAAGGCAACAGAGCCCTAATTCTTTGATTTGCTTCTTTGATTTGACGCTATAGAGCACTGCACACCAGAACAACTAGACACAAGAACAGTTTTTTCCCGAACGCCATCACTCTGCTAAACAAATAATTCCCTCAACACTGTTAAACTATTTACTAAGTCTGCACTACTATTAATCTTCTCATCGTTCCTATCACCCATCTCCTTCCACTAATGACTATATGACTGTAACTTTGTTGCTTGTATCCTTACGATTTATATTGACTGTTTCCTAATGTGATTTGATTGCTTATTTGTACCCGGACTATCATTAAGTGTTGTACCTTATGATTCTTGATGAACGTATATTTTCTTTTATGTACACTGAGAGCATATGCACCAAGACAAATTCCTTGTGTGTCCAATCACACTTGGCCAATAAAAAATTCTATTCTATTCTATTCTATTCTATTCTATTCTATTCTATTCTATTCTATTCTATTCTATTCTCTCCCAGCTCTTTATAACAGAAGTGAGTTGCTATAGCCAGCCAGATTTGTTTATAAAACAGCACTGAATACCCTCTCCATTATAACTCTAATATTTGTAACACCTTAGCTTAGCATGGCAAATGAATGTGCTTTATAAAATGGTGAAGAGATAAAATTATCTAACACTTGCAAACAGCCTATGAAGTATAGTTCAGAAGGATCAAGGCTGTCAAAGGGCAAAAGTCACTTAGAATATCATTAAGTTGTAAAACTGTAAGATATGATAGGCACTACTTTGGATTTTAAAAATATTATCCATAAATACTAGATAATAAATGTGTCGAAGGCTGATTATTAGGTTAGACATTAAACAATGGCTCTTGGTGACTGTACACGGGCTGCATCTTAGGTAACTCTTGTTCATCATTCCTTCTACATTTACCTAGGAAATTTCAAGTTAGATGATCCAACGCTTGTCATCCATCATGCCTTGGAATATTCACAGGTTGAGCTGTTCAGAATATAAGGCAGACCGACTTCTGCCAGACTCAGGTGCTCCAGATGTCCTGGACTTCAACCTCCACAATCTGTGACCATGGAGTTGAAATCCAAGGTATTTGCGAGTATCGTGTTTGGACAGGATGGTCTAGAGACTTCTGGTTTTGGAGTGAGGGTTGGTGACAGGAATATAAATCCCTTTATGAAATACAGTAGAAACAAAATTTGTGGAATGCTTACATAAAAAAAAACACGCAGGTTTAAAAACTTTTGAAAAGAGATCCTGTAACAATTTGTTCACCATGTCAGTTGAGTCTCCAAGAAGCATCAATACTTATCCACCAGTACCCAAGGAACTACCAATCCCAGAGCCTTCCCGTCTTCCTTTCCTTACTCCAGCTTCCAAGGAATATGTTTGACTCATAGAAACATTCAGAGTGATACTCCATTTGTTCAGTAAGAGAATCTCGTTTAGTTTTTATCCTATTTCACCCATTTTCCTCCAGATCAGGCAAGGGAGGAAAACACTTCAGAGAAATCCAAGATATTGCCAGAACTGTTATGAGGCAGCAGCAAATCCATGCATGAAGAAGAATGTGTGTTCTCAGGGCTTATGTCACATGAAGTGTGACTTCATAACCATTTAAGAATTATCCTCCCAACTCTTAACATAATCTGTTTACGCAAGACTCTAAATGCAAGTCTAATAATAGCCCTGACATGCAGCCCGCTAATATTACAGGTGGAAAACAACTGAGGCTAGTTTGGATTTCCAGCAAAACTTCCACATCTGGAACAAAACTTCCACATTCAACTGCCAACATTTGTTCCTCCCCTTTGATTCGTTTGCCTTTACCCAAGTCTTGGTTCAGCTTCAACTGCTTGACTTCAGGGCATCCTTCATTTTCAAGTTGTGAAGCAGGAGTTGGCGTCATGGGGTTCCTCTATTTCTGAAGGCACTTCCCAGGAAATTTTTTCTTGTCTGTGTCTAGCCAGGTTTATAAATCAGCGTCACCATCTTAGCTGAACACCCAGAATCATGACAAGTTTGAATTCTAGAGTTTGTTGCAAGATTGGAACCTTTACCAGCTTGGTCAAGACACTAACATATTCTAATCACTACTCCTTACAGTGCTCCTACTTGTTTTTGTTAATTAAACTCCTGCATTTTTCTGGTTTTCAATTTTTCACTTTAAAATTGTGCTATAGCTTTTGCTTCTTGGTCATGCGGGATTTAGCATGGTGTTTGGATCTTGTATTTTATTCCATCATTTTGTTTTAAAATCATTATATGCCCAGATCATGTTAAACAGACTTACATTGTCCTCTTGCAAAGCAATCAGCTGCACACTGAAACTGAGGGTCCATTGCTTTGCCTACTGCTGTGATGACTATCTTAAACCGAATGCCTTCTACTTTTTTCCTCCAACATAGAGCAGTCCTAGGTTTGAACGTAAGATTCCCATAAAGCTCATATTTTTCTCATTGTTTACTAGGGGGTAGCCAATTCTGTAACTTTCATCCATGCCACAAAAACTACATCTACCAGCTCCACATTGTGCCATTCTTCAGTTTGATGCCTGGGGTCACCACGCAAGGTCACCCACAACCTACCAACCAGGGAGAGCACAACAGAAGCCTGCAGATATTCTTGCTGAAGGCCAAGGGAGCTGCCAATGCTAAGAGACCTGCAGCTGCTGACCCAGGCTGGTATCGATCCCCAACCCCTTTGCTCCTTGCAGTCTTCGTGCCAGGCACAAGCTGTTCCAACAGAAAGGCAGCTTCTCCAGCTCTTTAACACACAATGAGGCAGGGTTGAATCTTCTGGCCTTCCAGGAGTTGCAGATGTGGAGTCCCTTCTCCTATTTCTAAAATTGGGACAAAGAAGCTGGACTGATCAGTTTGTTCTTTGGCATGTTTTTGCGTTAAACATTGTGGTTTATATTTGTGAATCAGTAAGGGGAGAAGAGGTAACTGCAGAACAAATGGAGAGAGCAGCAAAGAGGGTGGAGGAAGAGCCAGGCTAAGGTCACCCTTATGGATGCCAATGAGGAGACGAAAAGAATGAAGAGAGCTCGGAAGCTATAATTGCAAACCAGTATTTTGAGGGCAGGAAGGGCCAAAGATAAACAGAAACAGGATTATTTTTTAAATATCCACTCCCATAGAATATGTTCCTTAATACGTCCATTTCTCGGAGAGGGGAAAACACACCTCCTGCGGTGTGAAAAAGCGGAGTGAGTCTCCTTGCTCCCAGGGCTGCAGGCCAGGATCCTCCTCTTAGGGAGAGAAAGAACAAGCATGCAATTGAGAATACTCTCTTTTGCCTCGCCAGGAAGAGATTTTTAAGGTTTGTGACTTCTGGCTGGGCTATTGCTTGTGCCATGATAAATCACCTGGCAGAGCCTGCGAAAACAGATCGACTTGCACACAGATAGAGTCAGAACAAGCAGAGAGTCTCTCTAAAACTTTCCACTGGAGTTGTATGCTTTGGAAGTCTAGGTGGCTCTCCTGCAGTGCTGCGGTGCTCAGCCTTAGGGCTACCACCTCCTGCAAGTAGAAGTTACTCGTTAAACCAACCCTGAATTTGCAGGAGGGTGAATTAGAACAGTGTCCTTGGGGCACTTTGTATTATGAAAATGCAGCAAAGGTAGGAAAATTCCCTTCTGCTGAAACCCTCATGTGACTGATGTTTGGCAACAGAAAACAAAGAGGATGAAGACTAGCAACTCAGGAATCCTGATCAGCTGCTCCCAAGATAAGTTCAGATCAAGTCTAGGACATACCAGCACACCCCCTATAAGTCAACATGGTTAATACTCGACTTCTACATACAGGTAGAATATTATATCTTAATCCTTAACTTTAGCCTTACTGAAACTCCAGATGTATTAGGACCTACATACCTCCAAATCCCCAGGCAGTACAGCTGTTGCCTTACATATTTGCTATGAGTAAATGCATCCAATCTACTGATCTTTGAAATACTATCTCAATATATTGCAGAATGAAGCATGCCAAACATAAACAGCACTTAGGGAATCATAGCTCTAGAACTTCTGTAGAAGTAGAAACTCTATAGAGAGGTTTGTTTTTCAAAGACGCAACTGAAGGCTTCATTATTACTTTTAAAGTCATCACAAAAGCTCAGAGAGCACCAAGGACCCCTCATCATAAAAGCTTCCAGAATTGGATGGGACAAAAATAAAACCATTCATCCTGCAAGAGTTACAGGTATTTTATCTCCTTATACTGTACTTTGGGCTTCAAGCCCTCAACCTGCCTGGGCAGAGCCATAAATGCAGAAGGGAAACTCTTAGGGAAAAAAGGCTTTCAGGTTGTTTTCCTTTGCTTTTTGGGGTAGGAGAAATCTGAATATGTGACAGTCCAAGTGATTCATCAGGGCAATCAGTGGAGCCATCATACTCATCCAAAACAAAAGTGGGCAACTTTTTGGTAGCCCTTGGAAGTTGTCTTTTATTATCTTCAGCAGCAGAAGTCCCTGGAGGGCACAGCATTAGACAAGGCAAAGGTAGAACATTCAACCTTACTGTTGGGAACTCTGGAAGAGTAAATGTTACTGTGTTATTACTTTTGTTTCATGTGTTTGCTGAAAATCGTTGGGAAAGCAGGTTGCTTTTATTCAGGGATTAGCTACTAAATTTTAGCAGCGTGACCTTATACTTTTTCCAGTAGGCTTTTCATTTCCCATTTCATTCACACCGTCACCAGTTATTTCTTAACCCTACCAGTATTTCTTTCTTTTTTTTAAATCTTTGAACCAGATAGAGAATGAGACTCATTTCAGGTCCCTCTTACAATATACTTTTTTTTAAAATAATTTTTTATTAAACATATCTCAACCTTAAAAACCACATTTTCACTTATTAGCAATAGCAATAGCACTTAGACTTATATACCGCTTCACAGTGCTTTACACCCCTCTCTAAGAGGTTTACAGAGCCAGCATATTTATTGCCCCCCAACAATCTGGGTCCTCATTTTACCCACCTCGGAAGGATGGAAGGCTGAGTCAACCTTGAGCTGGTGAGATTTGAACTGCTGAACTGCAGCTAGCAGTCAGCTGAAGTAGCCTGCAGTACTGCACTCTAACCACTGCGCCACCTCGGCTCCTTACAGCGTTTCAGTATTGATATTACTCATATTAACATAGTTTCTAATTTTATTAATTGTTATTCCCTATATTATGTAATCATTTAATTATCTACCTTTGAATTATGACTGTTTACAAATATATACAATATAAATATATAAATATACAATAATTCCCTTTTTTAACATAGATCTTACGTAATCCTTATTTGACAGTTTTACGCCTATCTTCCAGCCAGTTATACCATATATTCCAAATTTTATAATATTCCGTTTCTTTTCTATCCTTTAATTCCATAGATAACCTGTCCATCTCTGCACACTCAAGAACCTTTCTTATTATCATTTGATCGGATGGAGTGTTGTCTTGTTTCCAATTTTGAGCAAAAGCAATTCTAGCAGCGGTTATTATGTGAAGTATTATATATTGGAGTTTTTTAGATATGTTTTCTCTTACTATGCCCAATAAAAATAATTCCGGTTTCAGTTCAAGTTTTTGTTTCGTAATTTCTTCTAGCCATTTCTTTACTTTGAGCCAATATTTCTTAGCTTTAGGGCAGGTCCACCACATGTGGAAGAAAGTTCCTTGTTTATATTTACATCTCCAACACTCAGGCAATCTGTTCGGAAACATTTTTAGCCAATCTCGCCGGGGGTAAATGCCAACGATAAAACATTTTGTACAGGTTTTATTTGTAAGCTGCT
>QLTV01002677.1:2398333-2410247 GCA_003457575.1 Thermophis baileyi
TATGTGTGGCTTTTAAGTGCAGGTTGGTCCTTGACTTACAACTAGTCATTTAGTGACTGTTCAAAGTTACAATGGCAGTGAAAAAAGTGACTTATGACCATTTTTCACACTTAACGACCAATGGTCGTTAAGTGTGAAAAATGGTCATAAGTCACTTTTTCACCACATTTTACAAGTTGGCCACTCCCACCCGGTCACACGACCACCAAGCCACTCCCACCCAGTCACATGGCCGTCAAGCCACTCCCACAAAATTAAGCCACGCCCACCGAGTTGTATTATATAAAATTGGAACCCACCCCTGGTCTGCAGGGATTCCACCTGGTCCCGCTGTTTTATTTTTATTTTTTTGTTTTTTAATTACCTCCTTCATCTCTATCATAGTAATTTTATTATTCAGCATTTCCTTTGTTATATCTGGTATTATAGGGTTAGGGTTATCTAATATACTTTTTATATTAGATAATTTATGTAGCGTTATATAATGTTTCTCTCTCAGGGTGCAAAGAGAAAATATCTGCTGCAAACTACAGGTAGGCATCAGGAAAATCATCTGGCCAGTAAATGCTCAGTTCCATTCAGTCGCCCGGATTCCACCCCAAATAAAGGAATTAAAGGGTCATAAAAAGAAAAAAAATGTAGGGTTATATAAATGGAGTCACTTCTTGGGAGAACATCTTAGAGAAATGCTTCCAAAGACGCTCCAAACTTTCAATAGGAAGTCTGCGCCCATCATGTTTTTACACTTAGATCACAAGTTCTACAAGCTGAGAATTGCTCTCAATTTTTACAAATCCTACAGATTCTGATGCCTTCCAGATTGGCCAACTGAAGAGAATGAGATTGGGGAAGTGGCCCCGTGTACCATGTATCTGCTTTAGGCCTTTGGAATTCTGGGGATTGAAGTCCACACTTCAAAGTTGCCAAGGTTGAGAAACTGCTTTAAGCAATACTACTGGGAAAGAGCCAAACGGTACTGTTTCAACCTTGTCAGGAAGCGGAACAGAACAAAAGTTTTATACCACCCTTGTTGTTTGTTGGTGTAAAGGAGTTCTACAGGTCTTTCATGCCACGTTCAGAAGCCTTGAATTCCCACCCCACCTCTATGGGAGGTGTATTCCTGAGAGAGTTTGTATTTTTCCTCTCCCTCAAACTCCTTCCATTATAGCCTTAGTTAAATCCCTCAACAGCAATTATCCCCATTCCCACCCCATCCCAGATTTTGCCAGCTCCCCGTTTTTATTCCACCTTTGCCAGAACTTCCAGAGTTCTGCTCTTATTAGTCTGGGACTGAATTGCTTTTCTTTGCTTACAGGCAACCTTGTCACTTAGGTGGGCACCTAGCCAAAGACTATACACAGTAGTAGTCCTTGTGGCTCCAGGGCATAATTAATGGCTGGAAAGCCAAGTACCAAAGGACCAAGAAAGAAGCCATAAATGTAACCTGGACAAGACCCAGATGTTGAGTTAAAGATGACAACACAAACAGTGCGGCCAAGGCTGCGGGTATGATGGGGAGGAGGGGGGCAGACCCTTTTCACCTCCAAGGCAGTCAACAGGGGTGGTTTGAGTTCAGCCAGGAAGAGGCAAGGCCAAGAACCCAGTGGCCCCACAGTTTTCTCCTCAAAACATACCTTCAGGCCCACAAGGTAAAGCACTTTTTAGGGAGTGGTAATTCAGCACCCCCCCCCCACAGAACACACTGAGAATACTGTTCCAAAGATTTAATAAGCAGCTTTGTACAGTCACCTTATTTCGCATATTAAAAAAAAAATTCAGAGAGGGTATGGACATATGGCCAATCTTTCCCCCTTTCCATTCAGGCACATAAACTCAACACGGACTCTTCAGCCTAGAATGGTGCAGAGGAATGGCCAATGCGTGGCAATACAAATGCAGCTGAAAGAGGCAGGCCCTGTTAAGAGTGCATGCTGAAATAGCCAAGCAACCTCCCCAGCACAGCACCAGGACATGCTGCTGGCTCTCAGCCTCAACAGATTCTCCTTTTGCCCTCGCCCCTTCTCCACCCTACCTGGAAAGTCTCCCAGGGATACAGTGACAGGCATCAGTTGTCTCTTGCCAGCAGGCGCAATAAAGACCCGCTGTCTGCTCAAAAGCTATAGCAGCACCACCTGGGGGGGGGAGGTTTGGGAGAGGGGCAGGAGTGGATAAGAACAGAGGGTTCAGTTAGGTCCCACCGCCAGAAAGAGACAAATGTATAAGAAGGAACAGGATGGAGACTGGGCAATCCAACTGAGACAGGAATCATTCGTCCTTCTTATCCTTTTGGCCTTCACAAGTTGCCTGAAGGGAAAAGAAGAAGAAAAAAACAGACAAAACATTGATTAGAACAAGAAAGGCCTTCTCCTATTTTACAGGCAGATTGTCAGCACTCAAGATGTGTAAGGGCTGAATTTTGCACGGTTTATTCTGCAATCTTTCTTAGTAAGGAAGAGGAAGCACTGCAGTGCTCCACTCACCAGCGCAGACCGACTCCGAGGCGCAAATCATCCAGTCAAGCCTCTATTTCATTTTTTTGAGACAACCTCAAGCACCACTCTATAGACTACCAAGCAGCCAAAGAGGCATTAAGAGTTACCGACTTAACCTCGTCAGAAAGCTGAATTCCACAGTCATCATGATGTTTGGCATTTGTTATACGTTTTCCAGAATCAAGACAGAGGAAATATACTTGTGTTTAAAACAGAGGTCTTCAAACTTGGCAACTTTAAGACTTGTGGATTTCAACTCTCAGAGATCCTCAGCCAGCTTTGCTTTGCTGGCTGAGGAATTCTGGGAGTTGAAGTCCACAAGTCTTAAAGTTGCCAAAGTTGGAAACCCCCGCTCTACAGTGTACACCTAGAAACTAAATACAAGCCCACTGTCATCTCAAAGCAGACAATAAGACTCTGCAACACAAAATAAACACAAGAGATTGACTCCCTGCTGGCCAGTGACGCAAGGGCTCCATTCAAGTCATTGTCCTTTGTATGCTGCAAGATCACAAGTTGTTCCTTCTTGGGCACGTCATTCTATAGTGTGTCACTCTGGCTTGTCTCCATGACATACGTGCCTAACGCTAGTTATTGCAAACATGACTTAGGAAAGTGGTGGTGCTGTTGCAGGATATTCCCATCAGCATTTCTTTCTCAGCAATGCCAAACACAGTGACAAGACTTGCCGGTTCCAAAAAAAAAAAAAGACTCAATAACAGGACCATGGGTGAACAAATACCCCATTACTAGGCACAGAGGTTAACTTCTTGACCCAGCTGGTTTTTCATCCCATCTTTTAAAGAAGTTCCTGTTCTTTAGAGCTTTGAAACTACAGGTAGTCGTCACTTAATGACTGGTCACTTATCCTCCAGATGTTACTTAGGACCTGGTCCTGGAGTTCCAATGGCTGCACACACCTCTGCCGTCTCACAACCAGTGCCCTTTACAGCTGGTTCCAGAGCTGAGCACTAACGTGACCACGATTTTTGCCTGTTTCTGGCCTTTTCTGGCCAAAAAACACTCATAGGAATACGGGTAGTCCTCAACTTACAACCACAATTGAGCCCAAAATGTATGTTGTTAAGTGAGAAATTTGTTAAGTGAGTTTTGCCCCATTTTATGACTTTTCTTGCCACATTTGTTAAGTGAATCACTGCAGTTGTTAAGTGAGTAACACGGTTGTTAAGTGAATCTGGTTTCCCCATTGACTTTGCTTGACAGAAGGTCGCAAAAGGGGATGACATGACTCCGGGACACTTCAACCATCATAAATTTGAGTCAGTTGTCAAGAAACTGAAAATGTAAATCTCGTGACCATGGGGATGCTACAATGGTCATAAGTCAGTGGTGAAATCCATTTTTTTTATTACCGGTTCTGTGGGCGTGCCTTGGGCGTGGTGTGGCTTGGTGGGCGTGGCAGGGGAAGGATACTGCAAAATCTCCATTCCCACCCCACTCCAGGGGAAGGATACTGCAAAATCTCCATTCCCACCCCACTCTGGGGCCAGCCAGAGGTGGTATTTGCCAGTTCTCCGAACTACTCAAAATTTCCGCTACCGGTTCTCGAACTACTCAAAATTTCCGCTACTGGTTCTCCAAAACCAGTCAGAACCTGCTGGATTTCACCCCTGTCACAAGTGTGAAAATTGGTCATAAGTAACTTTTTAAAGTGCCGTTGTAAATTCAAACGGTCACTAAACGAACTGTTGTAAGTAAAGGATTACTTGTACATGGATTCACTTAACAACCACAGCATTCACTTAACTATCAGCACATTCACTAAACTTTTTTTTTCTTTTTATGACCTTGTAATCCCTTAATTTGGGGTAGAGTCAAGGCGATTGAATGGAGCTCAGCATTTACTAGTAGCAGATGCCTTTCCTGACACCTATGTGGAGTTCACAGAAGATATTTTCTCTTTGTGCCTTGAGAGATTAACATCTGCCACTACCTAGGATTGAACTCTCAGCCTTCCAAGTGGGAGGTGAGCGTGTTCACCACTAGGCCCCCACACCGCTCACATTCACTAAACGACGGCCTCATTAAAAAAATCATAAGATGAGGTCCAATCACATGGGTGCCTTGACTTATGATTGTCATGACTGCTACCTGTAATGAAACCAAAAGAAAGGATGGAGGAATGGCTGAGTAATGTTTATTTGGGGAAGAATATGAGGTGGATGATCAGCTTCTACATCCTATATACTTTCTGTTTCTTATCACCTCCAAAGAAAAAAAAACTAGACAGAACTATAAAGTTAGGCAAAACTACTCAGTTTACTATCACTTACATACCTATTACAGAATGTAATTAATTAGCCTGCACACAACTCTTAACAGGAACGGTGTCACATTCATAGAAACCCGTTGCTACTGTATATTCCAATGGAGAATGGATTACACTCCAATTGGGAGAGATCCAAGATTTATACTGTTCTCCACTAGATAAAACTGCTGTTCATGCAGAAGATGTGTAGCCATTATTTTGTAGTTTTAAAAAATCCCCCAAACCTCCACAAATTTTAAAGGTTTAATGTATATTTAATCAAAATAACTAATAAACAACTGAAGCAAGCACTAGCCCGATGTTGAAAATCAGCCTGCATGCTCCAAGCACTCACAATAAACGTATCATACAGATCAGTGTTATCCTCAGATGGTGGTGTGGGACCAAGGCTAAGAGAGAGAAAATAGACCAATTGCTATCAAATTCATGTCACAAATGGGATTTGGTCTAGAAACACCCCCGTCTGCAAGAGTCCTTTTGATAACGTGCCACAATAGCACACCATCATTAAATCGTATTTGTGAAGCAGACTATTCACCAGCCACACCTGCATGCAAATTCAATCAGATCAAATTTTCATATTAGAGATTGTGATTTTAAGATTAGCCCTTTTTGCATGCTACTATATGCATTTTTTTCCCTGAATAGTCCTTTTGATGAGTCTGAAAGGTTACATTAAGAGAAACACTCGCTGGATGACCAGAACTACTTGAGGCAACCCTACTTTTCTCAAGTGTTAAGCTCAGCCATGCAATAACTTGCTCAGCCCAGCAACTGCTCAAGAGGGCTAAAGCAGCTGTTGTTGAATCCCGCTTCTCAACTGACAGTCTTATTAGCATGACACCTATGACTACTGCAATCTTACTCCACAGGAGGAGATTTGTTTACATTGCACAAAGGGGCAGGAAGACCACTAGGCTCTATCTGGGAGTGTTCCTAGGCAACTTGGAGACTGCAAGAAGGAACGACCATTTTTTTAAAGTACATAATTTTATCCTGATTGCGATTTCCATTTTTATTTGTTAGGATTTTGAAGTTTAAAATGCTGTAAGCTGCCCAGAATAATTTCATTGTGAGATGGGTGGCAAATAAATTTAATAAATGAACAAACAAACAAACAAATGGCCACTTGTATAGCTTATGGTATTTCTTCCAAGTTAGTAGATATGACAGCAATAGCTGGCTATTGCATTTCAGGCAGTATCTTGAACCGTACAGTAACCCAACCAGAATCCAACTCTCTACTCTTCCCTCACTCCCCAAAGCTTTGAAACACTGTGGTATAACTAGGACACTATGCCCTGTATCTAAAGCATAGTCAGTTTCAAGCGTAAGGGCAATGAAGAAGGGGAAAGTGAATAAAAGAGAGTATATGTTTCATAGGATATTCAGCTGTTATAGAAGGAATCCCTGTGAGGCCACATGTAGCTTCCTGCCACTCTTAGCTCCCTCTTCCCCACCACAAGTCAACAGGCTTCTAACAGAACCCCCTACATATGAACCAAGGAATTCTCCCGGGACTAAAGACTTGTGCCTCTATCCCAGGGCTCTCCAACCTTGGCAACTTTAAGACTTGTGGACTTCAACTCCCAGAATTCCTCAGCCAGCTTGAGCCTCTAGCCCAGGGCTCTCCAACCTTGGCAACTTTAAGACTTGTGGACTTCAACTCCCAGAATTCCTCAGCCAGCTTGAGCCTTTAGCCCAGGGCTCTCCAACCTTGGCAACTTTAAGACTTGTGGACTTCAACTCCCAGAATTCCTCAGCCAGCTTTGAAGTTGAAGTCCACAAGTCTTAAAGTTGCCAAGGTTGGAGAGCTCTGCTCTAGCCTACACCATGAGTTGGTATTAGAATAAACCAGCCTGTTTCATACTAAGCCATTGTGGCTTATTGGGATGATCCATAAAGTCTTTCTAATTCCACAAAAGAACTAATCATTACCAACTACAGCAGACATATCAGCGTTAAGTGTGAACCAACTATCGAGGAACAACATTAAATAGAATGCAAGTCGTGGGTACAACCAACAATATCCTAGGTAAGGGAGCCTTCTGGAATCCCAAGAACATTTGCCACTCTAGGTTATTAAAAGCAGAGCAATGTTCCTCAGGGTTGCCAGTCTTCAAAGACATTTGAGTATCCACACACAGCACTATTTTTAGGCTCCTGGCAAAGCAAAGCAACACTCAGATCTGGAAGCCGAAATAGATGTGCTTTGGGAGTTACAAGGGAGGGAAGAAAATAATAACAGGTGGCTGTAGCTGATACAATCAAGACAGCAGCCGAAAAAGATCTGCAAAGAGGATTTATACAGAAAATGCATAAAAATACTAACTATGCTCACAATAATTCTGATGATACAGTCTTTGGGATTTATATTTGAGTATTATATGGTATGGGGGGGGGAATAGCCCTGAAAATGAACTCCTGTTAAGACTAAGAAGGCAACCAACCAATGATCACCTTTACCTATACACGTTTTATGTCCTCTGTAGTATCTGCAGAACCCCAGGTAACCCAAATCACTATGCCCCATACAGTAGCAGAGAACCAGAGAGCGATGGCTCATGAGGTTGGAACGCTGGGCTGACGATCGGCAGCCTTGCGTTTGAGATCTGTTGCTGCCGCAGGGCAGGATGAGATCCCACCACACACTCCAGCTCCTGTCAACCCAGCGATTCGAAAGTGGGTGACTGCAAGTAGATAAATGGGTACCACTTTGGTGGGCAATTTCATGGGGACATGAAAGGAACCCCCCAACTTGGCATCCCCCAGGCAACAGTGATGTCATCAGCAAATCCTTTCACCCTGGAAGCACTTTGGGGCTTCCAATATTAGCAGAGAATCGAGCCAATTAAAATGCGACATCTCCAACTCCTAGGCCCACTCAGCACATAATCTCAAACAATTCACGCAAACAAGGCCAAGACTCCTCCCACCAGTGTAACTCTTAAAGAAGGTAAAAGAATCAAAAGACAGAGAAACCTTCCAAAAGGATGTTTCCTAGGATGCTCGAGAGAGACTATGATCATGATTGAACCTTGCATCCCAATGAACCAGGGGTGAGATTGGAGAAGAATCCCACAAGTTTTGATAGGGAATAAAGCCTATCTCAATGCTTCAAATCAGGAATGGGAGGGGGGGGAGAGAGGAGAAAACAGGTTTTATCTTATTGGAAGTTGTATTCAGCTTTATCTTAAAATTCTTGGATCCCAGATAAAAACAGAGTGAAGTCCTTCTATGAGAGTCAGGATAGTAGCATGAACACTACTTTCAAACTATCCTTGTGGTCAACAATCCAGCCATTTGCTTTCCAATTTAAGTCTAGCCTCAGTACCTTCTACTCCTGAAGTTTTAAACCTAACTCTCACATGCTTTGCTCCCCTCCGGGAACTAAAGAAAACACCTAACACTCCTCCTTCAGGCTCCTCCTGCCTTATTCGGCCGCTTCCTTGTGTGCCTTATGGTTGCACTTCCCCACCCACTCACCTTTATCAGCCGCCAGGTGTGGCAGCATCTTGTGACTGCTTACGTGCTGCCAACATGGATGTTTACTGGGCCAGATTCCCAGGCACTCCCCACCAGGTTCCTCTGCAGCCAAGGCTGTGTTGCATCTGCCTTCCTTGTAGCCACTGTGTGGGGATGAGGTTACCAAGGCAACAGAGGCCTGGGTTGGTTGTTGTTGGGTTTTTTTTTAAGCTCTTTACAGTGCTGGATCTGGAGAATAACCTTGGCTAAAACCAACTTCTTCAGAGAGAGAGAAGGGAGGGATGGGAAAGAGGAGCCTACAACATTTCACAGGTACAGCAGGATTCACAGGACTCCTCGAAGAGAATAGGGGGGGGGGGAAAGGCTTCTATAAGAGCTCCTTTTTGTCTCCTAAAAAACAACAACACTTTTGGCTGCAAAGGGACTTGCTTTAGGAAGCGGGGGGGGGGGGGATGTGGAAACAGGGCATTTGGAAGTCTCACTGCCTGAGGAATGTTCTCCAGAAAGGGCCTGTTGAAGCTCTCTGTCTGGGCCACCCACTTCCCAGCATTTGGGCTGCCTTGGGATTGGAGGAGTTGACTTTCAGCATATCCGGAAGACAGGTGCAGCCTGACCTTGTCTGAGAGCTTGGAAGACCAGGAAAGTCACACCTGCTTGCTCCCTGGGTAAAAGACCACTGCAGAATCCAAGGGTTTTTTTAGGTTAGACCCAGCAGTTGAAAAAGATCCCAGGGAAAGGCAGTTGTGAGCCTATGAAAAGGGAGAGATTTTAGGACGAAGACATTTTATCTTGGAGCAAATGAAGGCTAGTCGAAGACAAAGGGTGAAAACTCAGAAAGCAGATTTGGGAAGGGTCAAGATTCTTAAAAGGAAAACTTTTAGGAGAAAGCAGGAATCCAAAACTTTGCGGAGGCTCAGAAATAGAGGGCTAAATGATCCACAAGGTTCCTAACTCAGTTCTCCTGAAACCTTGAAATCCAGTCAGCCTGCATTCCTTTTCTGGACAAAGATGAAGTCACCCAAAGGCTCCTTGTTGCTCACCAACAGAGAAGATGATTCATTTATGAAACCTTTTCCTACATCAAGGTGCAGGCACAAAGCAGGGAATGTACTGCCATTTGGGATATCTATTAACCCCCCCCCCCACACACACACACACACCAATGGGGTTAATAGCTGTCTCAGAGTATTTTACTCACTGCAATTGATAAGGTAGTTGCAATCTCTCATATGTCACTACATTCACATTACCAACCAACCATTATTTATTTATTTATTTATTTATTTATTTATTTATTTATTTATTTATTTAAAAGATAAATTTAAAACACTCAAAGTATGAGGAACAAACAGGATGAACTTGAAGACTTAGTACATGAGGGCAGATATGACATTGTTGCTGTTACTGAAACTTAGTGGGATGAAACCCATGACTAGACAGCTAGAAGGATTTAAATTGTTTAAAAGAAACAGACCTAATAAAAGAGGAGGTGGAGTTGTGTTATATATAAGAAATAACTGTATCTGTACAGAAATAGAACAATGATTAAAAACAGTAGTAAATGCATTTTGGTCAAAAAAGATGAAAATCTTCTTGAATGCATTTGGGTCAATATAAAAGGAAAAAGGAACGACATTGCCATAGGTATATACTACAGGCCAAACAAACAAACAACCAGAGGAAATAGATGAACTTTTTGCTAATCAGTTAGCTAAAGTGTGCAGGAAGCACACTACAATAGTAATGGGGGACTTTAACTATCCTGACATCAACTAGGAGACAAACTCTGCACCTAATGGGAGATCAAACAGGTTGCTGATGAACCTAGCAGGCAACGCCGTCTCCCAAAAGATAGAGAAGGGAACTAGAGGGTCAGCAATATTGGACTTAATTCCTAGTAACAGAGATAAAATGATAGAACAGGTTGAAGTTGAGGGAACTTTGAGAGAGAGTAACCATGTCATATTGGAATTCAACATAATGCAGATACAAGCAATAGAACAAAGTCCAGCTAGTGTCTTAAGGCTTTAAGAGAGCTTGGGAAGGATTCCATGGATGAAAATCTTAAAGGGGATAACAATTCAAGAAGCTTGGGAAACATTGAAAAATGAGATTATAAAAACCAGTCTAGCACGATACCACTGAAAAAGAAAAATAAGAGATCCTAGAAGAAACTACCATGCTAACGTAACTCTCTGATAAACTCGAAGACAAAAAGGACAAGTATAAAAAATGGAAAAAGGGACATATAACACCAGCATATAGCCCAAATCTGCAAAGATGAAGTCAGGAAAGCCCAGACTCAGAATGAACTAAGACTTGCAACACAGTATGTCACAGAAGTGAGTACACCCCCTGACATTTTGTAAATATTTAAGTATATCTTTTCATGTGACAACACTGAAGAAATGACACTTGGCTACAATGTAAAGTAGTAAGTATACAGTTGTATAACAGTGCAAATGTGCTGTCCCCTCAAAATAACGCAACACACAGCCATTAATGTCTAAACTGCTGGCAACAAAAGTGAGTACAACTCTAAGTGATAATGTCCAAATGAGGCCCAAGTAGCCGTCATGTGACTCGTTAGTGGTACAAGTCTCAGGTGTGAAGGGGGAGCAGGTGTGTTAAATTTGGTGTTATTGCTCTCACTCTCTCATACTGGTCACTGGAAGTTCAACATGGTACCTCATGGCAATGAACTCTCTGAGGATCTTAAAAAACGAATTCTTGCTCTACATAAAGATGGCCTAGTCCAGGGGTCTGCAACCTGCGGCTCCGGAGCCGCATGTGGCTCTTTGGGCCCTCTGCTGCGGCTCCTTGTCACCCTGTCATGGCAGAGGGATGAAAGAGCCATCATCCTGTCACGGCAGTGGCATGGCCGGAGCCTTAGTGTGGGAGCGAAGCGCCCCTCTACTTGCCTTTGCGCGGCAACAGCATTCCGCCTTCATTGTGGTACATTTGCTGTTGCTGCCAGCAAAGAGGGCTGGGAGAGAATGGCGGGGGCAGATCTTGCAAGGTGGGGGCCATCCCCCAAGCCTGGCCTTCCTTCTCCCTTGTCGGCAGGGCCAAGAGAAAGAAGGGGGCAGCGTGGGAAAGCGCTCCCCTCCCCCGCCGAGCACCGAGCACAACAGCCCAGCAGGGGCGGGAGAGATGGCCCGGCAAAAGTGGCCCCATTGGCGACTTGTACAGCAGAGAGATCTGGCCCGGCTCTCGCAGTGGAACGCTGTTCGCCGCCTTTGAAACGCACTGCTTTCTGTTTCCTGTTCCTTCCTCGGGCAGCGATGGCTGGGGCCGTGGGGGGGGGGAAGCAGAGGCGTCAGGGCTGCCCCCCCCCAGCAAGCCAGGCCTGGAGGAGCGCGGAGAGTTGCAGGCGAGCGCTGGAGGGTCAGAAGACGCTCTCCAATGTCGCCCCAACAGTGCTTCTCTGTCCCAAAGTAGGACTGAGTGGGGAGAAGGGAGCAGGGGGAAGGGTAGGAGGGAAGGAGAAGCCCTGCTGGCTTTCCTTTGGCATGGGGCGGGGTGAAGACCCAATCTCTCTCTCTCTCTCTCTCTCCCCCTCCCTCTCTCCTCTGTCTGTCTCTCTTCTCTCTCCCTCCCTCCCTCCCCCCTCTCTCTCTCCCCCCTCTCTCTCCTGTCTCTCTCT
>QLTV01002677.1:2411010-2427326 GCA_003457575.1 Thermophis baileyi
CCTCCTCCTTGCCCCACAGCCCTGCAGACCAATTTGATGCAGCGTGGTTCAGATGGTGTCAAGCATGTGTGGTGGCAACCAGATGAGGAGTACAAAGACAAGTGCGTCTTACCTACAGTCAAGCATGGTGGTGGGAATGTCTGGGGCTGCATGAGTCCTGCTGGCACTGGGAGCTACAGTTCATTGAGGGAACCATGAATGCCAACATGTACTGTGACATACTGAAGCAGAGCATGATCCCCTCCCTTCAGAGACTGGGCCGCAGGGCAGTATTCCAACATTATAACGACCCCAACCACACCTCCAAAACAACCACTACCTTGCTAAAGAAGCTGAGGGTAAAGATGATGGACTGGCCAAGCATGTCTCCAGACCTAAACCCTATTGAGCATCTGTGGGGCATCCTGAAACGGAAGGTGGAGATGCGCATGGTCTCTAACATGTTAAAATATTCATGAACTTGGAGAGACATGAATACAAGGTCAACCAATGAATAGGCATAACAACTAAATCAGCCAATGGGAGCTTAAACACATCTGAGTCTGTGCAAAGAATCGAAACTGAAACTTAAGCTAGAAGGCTGGGCGTGGCTCAGCCCACTCTGTACTCTGTCTGCTCTGAACTCTGAACTAGAAACTGCTTGTAACTGCTGCTACATTAAAGAAGAACTCTGCTACTGGTATTGTAAATACTCATCTGTTATTATGTATATAAAGAAGTTAATGAATCCAGCTGAATCAGTTTGTGTGTGCTTTCTGGAAATGATTTTCTGCAACAAACTCTGACATAACATCCACCAGCTCCGTGACATCATCATGGAGGAGTGGAAGAGGAGTCCAGTGGCAACCTGTGAAGCTCTGGTGAACTCTATGCCCAAGAGAGTCAAAAATAAAAAAGTTCCTTTTAATGTGTAAAAGGATAAAAAATCAGTCCACTAATGGGAGAAGATGGCAAGGAGGTGACAGGCAGCAGGAAGAAAGCGGAACTGCTTAATTCATTCTTTGCACCTGTCTTTACACAAAAGAAAAAAACAATCCAGCCTATCAAAAACAGTATTGTAAAAGGCAGATTAGGAATACAAATCAAAATAGGCAAGAAAATAGTAAGACAATACCTATCCACTCTAGACTAGTACAAATCAGCAGGACCAGATGGATTACATCCCAGAGTTCGGAAGGAACTGGCAGACGTGATTATCAGAATCACTGAACAATATATTTCAAAGATCCTGGAGCACTGGAGAACTAACTGAGGACTGGAAAAGAGCTGATGTGGCTCCAATCATTAAAAAAAAAAGGGGGGGGAATAGATCCAGGAAACTGCAGACCAATCAGCCTGATATCAATACCTAGGAAGATCCTGGAAAACATAATCAAGCAATCTGCGAACATCTAGAAGCAACCAAAGTTATTACTAGAAGTCAACATGGGTTGCCAAACACAAATCACACCAAACAAACTTTATTGCATTCTTTGACAAAGTGACTAAATTATTGGAGTCTACTATACTTGGACTTCAGTAAGCCATTTGACAAACTACACCACAACATAGTTTTCGTTAAGATAGAAAAATGTGGGATAGACAGCATTATCACCAAATGGATTTGCAGCTGGCTGATCAACCACACTCAACATGTAGTCCTCAATAGAGCTACATCTATATGGAGAGAAGCATGCAGTGGAGTACTCCAAGGTTCTGTTTTCGGCATAGTACTCTTCAACATCTTCATAAAGGATTTACACGAGGGGATAGAAGGGGAACTCATCAAATTTGCAGGCGACACCAAATTGGGAGGAATAGCCAACAATTTAGAAGATACGCTCAAGATCCAGAAGGATCTTGACAAACTTGAACACTGGGCCCTATCCAACAAAATGCAACTCAGTGGTGGGAAAGGAAAGTTTTACACATAGGCAAGAGAAACCAAATACACAGGTACAGATAAGGTAGTACATGGCTCAACAGCAGTAACTGTGAGAGGGATCATAGTTGTCCTAGTGGACAACCACTTAAAGTGTGCTGCAACTGCCCAAAAAGCCAATGCAGTCCTAGGTTGTATCAACAGATGGATAAATAGATCACGTGAAGTTTAGTACTGTTCTCTATGAGAGAGGACATCTCCTGCAGCCTACCCAACATGGCTTCTCACCAAAGGGTTGGATGGCAACCAGCATAGCCACAGGGGACACTGGCTATAAACGGAGGGAGTTTGGTTTAGCTTCATTTACCACAGCCTTCCATAGGCTGGCGTGGAAGGATGCTGTAGAGCAGGGATGTCAAACTCAAGGCCCGGGAGCTGGATCCGGCCCACGGGGTGCTTAGATCTGGCCCGTGGGGCCACCCTGGAAATAGCGAAGGACTGGCCCGCGGTGCCTCTGCCAGTGAAAATGGGCTCCCGAGCTCCGTTTTCTCTGGCAGAGCACTCGGGCCACCACAGGCGCCCTCGGCACAAGTGACATGAAGCTGGCCACGCACCCCCCCCCCGAGGTCAAACACAACCCTGATGCGGCCCTCAATGAAATTGAGTTTGACACCCCTGCTATAGAGGAAGCTAGGCAAATACACTGATAAGAACTCCCTATGAATTGGGGGAGGAGATGAATCAAATTTATCCAAAAAAGGGACTACAGCATAGGCATTTTTGCTGGGCTCAGTGAACCTTGTATCATTGCTGCCTTCATCTCCCTATTATCCAAGCCCCACAATCTTTGCAACAGTTGAGATCAAACTTAAAACACTGACAACATTGAAGTTGTTAAAAAATAAACAAGGATGGATTACGGCTTTGGAAGACCCTACAGGTACAGTGTAGCCTCCTGCAAATACCAGTACAGGCCTTCTCAGCTTGCTCCCAATTTCCATATTCTCGCCACCCTATTTTCTTCCCTGGGTACCTGAAGTTTGGCATGTTCCTTCAGCAGTCTGTCATACTCCGCTGTCAATCCTTCAGCCTGTTTGCGCATAGCCAATGCCTCGTTGTCTGCCTTACTCAGGGCTGGGTGAAAAAGAGAGAAAAAGGAACACATCAGTACAGTTTCAGCATCCTCACACATCTAGTTATTAGAGCAATCACAAGGCAAGGGTGCCAATGGATCTCTCACTGAAAATAGGTCATTCCGTATCACAGCTTCTCTCCTCCCAAATCAAAAACAACACCACAGCAGCCTGCCTGTTCTATTATCGGCTTCCAAAAAAACCACCTCTTTCAATTTTCGCAAAACTCCTACAAGTAAAGGATTCAGGTGACTAGTTGTGGCCAGCTATACAGGTGGCTACTAGTTTGCACCAACTCATTATTTAATGGAAGTGTCACAGCCAATTAACTTGTCCTTGATTGAGGGTTGCAGAGCTGAGGTCATTACATAAGGTTAGTTCATTAGCTAGAATATTTCTTCCCTGGTGATTTTATTCTGAACCAGCAATAGGTTGGGAGTTAATACTTCCATCAAAAATCAAGATGACTTTTGAAAACAATTACAAGTGAGATAAAGTTTGTGAACCCATAATACTCTCCTTAACCTTAGAGTACTGTGGTCTACAATGTGATCAACTTCATCTAAATTCTATAAGATGATTCTGGTTATACAAAACACACACTAACAAATGACCTACTATGCCATGTTTTTACTGAACACACTGAGGCAACATTCACTGTCTTTGTTGAAAAAAGTATGTGAGCACCTAGGACAGTGAGGTCTCTTAAGAGAGAAAGTTTTAATCAATGAGATGATAGCCAAGCATGAAGAGCCGAGGTGGCGCAGTGGTTAGAGTGCAGCACTGCAGGCTACTTCACTGACTGCTAGCTGCAGTTCGGCGGTTCAAATCTCACCAGGCTCAAGGTTGACTCAGCCTTCCATCCTTCTGAGGTGGGTAAAATGAGGACCCAGATTGTTGGGGGCAATATGCTAACTCTGTAAACCGCTTAGAGAGGGCTGTAAAAGCACTATGAAGCGGTATATAAGTCTAAGTGCTATTGCTATTGCTATTGCTATTTGAGGGTCCCTCTACTATAAAAATAACCCCAAAGATCATCATCGAAGTCTACTCTTCATGGGACAAGCTGTGAAATGAATCAGAATTCTGCACATTTTACAAAAGGAACTGAGATGCTTAGGAGGTTGAAAAGGGACTATAAAATCATTGTCAAAGACTTCTGTCTCAATCAGCCCGTGGCAAAGCAGATATTGTAGTGACAAATGGGGAAAATGCAACATTACTGTCATTCTTCCTAGGATTGATCTTTCAACAAAAATCATGACAAAAGCAAGGCAAGCAATATTCCAGGACATCAAAAAGGTAATGGCTAAAAACCTGTATCCAGTTTTGTATTGTCCAATGTCAATGAGTCTTCCGCACGGAAAACATTAAGAGTGATTGGCATGGGAGAACACCAAACAGAAAGAGTGTCTAAAATTTACCAAAGAGTACCTGGATGATTCTATTAAAACTATGTTCTGTGGAAACATGACATGAAAATGGAACTCGTTAGTGTTAATGAGAAACATTATGTTTGGAAAAATCAAATATCGCATTCCAGAAAAAGAATCTCATCTCAACTATAAAACATGGTGGTCTTCACATCATGTTTGAATCTACTTTGCAAACTGTCCAGATCCTGAGGCTATAATATTTGAGGAAACAATTACTACTAAAATTCTCATGTCTGTAACCTTTAACTGGGCAAAACGGTGCATGATAGGATAACAATTTTCGGACAAAAGTATAGGGCCAACTTACAGAATGTGTCTAAAATCCAGGAGCCATGACTCCTATAAGATTGAAATTTGGCAAATGTGTGATTGAATCAGTGCTGCCACCTGGAAGTTCAGTAGACAGGTCCCACTCTAGCCCTCTGGAAGTTGAGTAGACCCGTCCCTCCTTTGACACTCGAGATCAGGTAGACCTGCCATAGCCCTCTGGAGGTTAGGAAGACTAGTCCCACAATCAACTGTTGTAATTAAGCTGGCTGGAAGTTGGAAGTCATTCCTGACCACTGTTTTTTTGGCCATGGTCATTCAGTTTCTGTTTAGGTAAGGAAATACCTCTGAAACAATGGTCATAGATTCTAGATTCTGAATTGTACCAGCAATTCTACAGTGAAATATCACAGCATTCATCCATGAGATGATGCTTAAACAAATGTAGGTCAATAATTCCAACCACACAAATAAATTTACAAAAGAATGGCTAAAGTAGAAGAATTTTTGTATTTTGAGACCTTAAGCCAAGGACAATTCAAAAATATCAATGAGTTGAAGCACTTTGTAAAGAGGAATAGACCAAAATATTTCCAAATGAATGTGCAGGACTGAGCAACAAGTACAGGTAACACTTAGTTGAACTAATCCTAAAGTTTTTTTCATATTTTTTCCTAACACAGTGAATGTTAGCCTAGTATATTTAATAAAGAGATGACAGGGTGCACTGTTCTGCATACTGCTTGTTAAAAACTTTATAAAATAATTTCTTTGTACATTAATAGGCTGTAGATGAAGATTATACTATAGGTCACAGTACTGCAGGATTATGGATAGTTCTAAATTGCTCACAAACTTTGTTTTACCGTTGAACTATTATGGAAATCTGAAATAAGCAGGCAAACTGTAATTTTCAAAATGAGGCAAGAAAGCGTTACTATTTTGGTTATTTCAAGATTTTTCTTTGCTTTTTGTTATATGAGGTAGGAGCCAAAAGAGTGGAAAATAATGTAAACCATGACAATTGCCAATAGGAACCAAGGAGCGGCTGTTCTACCAAATAATACTTCTTACTTGATATAAAGTACAAGGCATATGTATCTCTCTTAACTCAACATGCTTTGTGTGTATAATTAAGATGAAAGCTATTCCAGGAGGGTAGAAGTAAAATAAGATTCTGAATCAGCCCTGTCCAGATTTTCAATTTTGCACAGTATAGTAAACAATAGAAGTAGATCTCTCCAACTTCTTCGCTTTTTTTTTTCTTTTCCGTTTTTCTGCAATATTCAGACCAGTCTCTAGCTTTTTGATAAAGTTTGTATTGTGTTTCTCTGTTTTGGTTTTTCTGTTTTTGCTTGATTGTTAATATATTTGTTTGTTGCATGTTACCCAGAGTCCTCTGAGATGGGAGTGGTTTGTAAGAACTGTTAAATAAACATCTAAGTTAAATTTCTATGAAGGAGGTGAAAGATGAAATCCTAGCGAAAGCCTTCAGCAATTCAACGCCTTCCAGATAGGTTGGACTACAAGTTCCAGAATTCCCAGCCACAAAGCTAAGATTACACTGGCTAGGAATTTTGGGAATTCGCCTGCCAATGATCCGTTGAGGGGTGAAAATACTGTAATTTGAATGAGAAGCTTGAAATGGAGTTTTTCTAGTTTGGGCCATGATTGGAAACCAGCTCTCCTTAACGGTTCCAAGATTAGAATGCATCACAGTATCAAGGAAAAAGCATTGGAAAATTTGCTACTCAACTGTCATTTTTATGGGTTCTCATCTTCTTGCAGATGATGAAGGGAACAATATTAGATGAATTAAATTACTTAAAAGTATGTGCTCTTGCAACTCAACCCAATCCAATATGTCTTCCTTTTAACTTCTACAAAGACTTTCAAAGCAGTATAACTCCCCTTTTAACTGCAAGTGCTAACAAGAACGGAGGATTTTTATACCCACTACTTCATTTCAGACTCAAATTGTGACATCACCCACATAATAGCTAAATTTGTCACTGCAGCAGTTAAAATTAGGCAACAGTTAACTTCAGACTCAACCTGATAACGTCTTTGGACCATTTCATTTTTCTTTCTCTTTCTCCTCCTCTCATATAACCCTAAATTATTACTGTATTATCAAAAACAACCAAGTAAGTACTAACTGAGCATGATCAATTATATTCAAAGCCTGACCAGTTTGGCCCGGAAAAAAAACAAAAAAAACCAAAGACCTTTTTGAAAGACTGGAAAACTTACATGGACTCTTTGTTGAAAGGAGACAGGACTGAACTGATGATTTGGGGATTAAAAAGGGTTAAAGCAGTGGTTCTCAACCTTCCTAATGCCGCGACCCCCCGGCGACCCCCCCACCGCTGCGACCCCACGTGGGATGAGGTGACAAAGGGGGCGTGGCACCAGGGGCGAAATGCTCCCGGTGCAAAGCGTTCTGCGCATGCGCAGAGGGTAAAAGAACCCAAATGGCGGCGTCCGGGCAAAGTCTCCCGCTTCCGTCGCTACCGGCTGTACGGCAACCCGCAGGCACGGCCGAACCGGGAGCATTTCACCCCTGCTGACGGTGGCACCAAGATGGCAGGCTAGCGCGCACGGTGACCCCTGTGAAAGGGTCGTTCGACCCCCAAAGGGGTTGCGACCCACAGGTTGAGAACTGCTGGGTTAAAGGGAAAGGGAAGGGTTATATGATAAAAGGAAGGAGAAAAAGGGGGAGAAGTAAGTAAGAAAGATAACTACTGGATGGAAAGAAGGGGCAGAAATAATTCTACATTTTATTTTTATTTTTTTCCTTTTAATTTTTCTTACTTAACAAACATTTCTTGCAATTCTCATTGCCTTATCTATTTTAAATAGGGCATGGTACTCTTATCTGCTATTTTGGCTTTTTCTCCTCTTTCTTCTGTGTAAATTACTTGTACCCTACTTGTCCCCCCCACTCCACGTCCCACTGTAATATTGTTAAGAATTGTACGTTCATCTGGTCATTGATTTGACCAGATTCAAAATTCAAAAAAGATTTGAATTTGAATATTTATATACTGCCTTTTATAGAGAGCCGAAGGCAGCAGACATTGTACTCCCTCCTATTTTCTCCCAAAACAACCCTGTGAGGTAGAGGTTGGGGTTAAGAGAGAAGGAATGGCCCAAGTGAGCTTATGACGCTGAGAGTAGACAAACACCTGTGCCTCCCTGCTCCTGGAACACCACCTGCCCCACTAGACCACACTGGTGCCTGTGAGAAATTAGCCCACTATCCACCCTTTAAGACTGAGAACTGCCTGTGCGTATGGGGCAGCGCTTTGCAGGGGGAAAAGTCTTTGAATGGGCCTGCCAAATCATGAAGCTTTTTGGCCTCTTAACGACTGAGCCCTAGCTGAGGGATCAGCACCAGGTGGAAAGCATGCTACCCTCTTTGACAGCTATAAAAGGCGATGCTGGAAAAAGAGAGATGCCACTTCACCCGGGCAGGCACAAGCAGCTGTTCCACCTTACTACTAGATCACCCAGCGTCCTAAAAATAATGCACAAAAAAAAAAAAAAAAAGCACGCCCATCTAGAAGACCTCCTGAATGCTCCTTGTGGCTACAACACAGCAATCTGGTACTATCCATCTGCCTGGCCACTATGCCATTTATCAGTTGGGGCTGGAAGCCGAGGGAAGAACACACCGAAGCGTTATGCAAACCCACTCAGGATTGCAAAGGTCAGTTGCCACCCAGAACCTCTCAGTTCCAGGATTCCTCTAGGGCTGATGTCAACCCCTTCAATTTGCCATCCCTGTATATGGGATCCAGAGGAGCTGCTCAATTGATACGGCAATAGAGAAGAGTCGTCACATGTCAGGGAGGAGGGGGGGAAGGGAATGACATACTATAGCTCTCCAAGGTTTGTAGACCACCTGTCTCCAACTTCCCTAGGGTGGGAGAACGGTTATGTATGTATGTATGTATGTATGTATTTTATTTATTTATTTTAATTCATATTTCAAATTTAGAAACCATCCATCTCACAAAGCAACTCTGGGCGGTGTACAATGATGGGTGTATTAATGAGCAATTGGTGTTGCAAGCTACCCAGATGAACACCGCAATGAATGCCTTGTGCAGCTCTATAGTATCACAAACAGACCCTCTAAAATACTTCTATGTGTTTAGTGTTCAGGACATTGTTTGTGGGAAGCAACAACTGAGTTACAAAGCCACCATTGTTGGTCTTTGAAGCAGGTGTCCTTATTATCAGAGGGAACTCTTCTGTTATCTCACCTTCTCTTTCTCACATTCAGTACTTGCACTGTATTATATTTCTGCAAGCATGCCAAGCTCCATGGGAATGTCTTTTATTAATTATCTGGGGTTTTCTCAGAAGAATGTAAACTGAAGACTTCAGCAAAACAGTGTTATTGTCCTTGAATATGGATGTAGAACTAAATATGCACAAGAGAATAACAAGAAGATAAGCAGGATCGGAGAGGGAAAAATAGCCTGGCGGTAGGATGAAGGCAGTAACACCCATGAGCCCCCTTTTTTTTGTGACCAAAACACTTTCAAATCACGATTACCAGAAGTGAGTGGCTTACTCTGCCGCACAAATATATTTACCATAAGCTCCATGATAGAATTAGTAACATTTTAATAATTTAAGTGAAGGAGAAACCAACTCTCTCAAAAAGAAAATCTAAGCCAAAAAAAAGAAAAAAAAGAAGGAATATCCTGGACAAAGTCTCATGTGTGATATACCACAGTCTGCATTTATTGCTAAGGCTGACATCACATTTAGTACTTGACAATTGAAAAGTTGCCCTTCCTTGGTCTAGACCAGGGGTCTGCAACTCGTGGCTCTGGAGCCACATGTGGCTCTTTCATCCCTCTGCTGTGGCTCCGTCGCTCAAAATATGCATCACAACCCCAATGTGTGACACCCGCCGGCACGCCATTTATTGAGCTTTTCGACCCATCTTTTTTTTTTTGGAGTTCAAAATGTTTTTGTTGCATGCAGAAATAAAAATTTGTTTTCTATGTAGCAGTTCATTGATTACATAAATGCAACACTCTATAGTTTTTTAATACATAGCATAAAGATAAAAAACGATATATACAGTGTTATCTTCATTTTAGATGTCAAAAGGTTTTTGTGGCTTCCGGTGTTTTCTTTTCTGTGGGAAACGGGTCCAAATGGCTCTTTGAATGTTTAAGGTTGCAGACCCCTGGTCTAGACCAGTAGTTCCCAACCATTTTTTGGTCATGCCCCACCTAAGCATCTCTAAAATCCTGATGCCCCCCCCCCCCCGGTGACATATAATTCTTACTATTCAGAAAGTGAACTCCTACTCACGCAGAGGAAGCCTAAAAGGCCATTAACTTGGTTTAAACAAGGTTCCAATTGCCCCCATTAAAAATCACATTGCCCCCCTGTGGGGCGTGGGTCCCACGTTGGGAACCACTGGTCTAGACAAAGAACAGAAATAGAAGCAGCCCTCCCCACGTACTATTGTGTTCTTGCAAATTTTGTTTCTGCGGGAAAGGTTGTGTTCCCAAGTTTTATTCAGCTGTGTTCCACAGTTCAGGTTCTTTCAGCCGAAATGTGTGGCCTGGCATGGATCAGTGTGAACAAAGGAAGTTACATCATCTTAAGCCAGAGATCAGCTGGGGAAGAGGAAGAAGGAACTGAACAAACTACTTGCAGAAGAGGCATATTGTTTTTAGGCAAGCGAGCTTGAAAAAGCCCCCGTTTCTTGCCAACGCTGGGCAATCACACTGCTGAAAGAAAAATGACCATAAAGAGCCGGAAGGAGATATCTCACAAAGTGATCCCTACCCTTAGGGCAGTGGTTCTCAACCTTTCTAATGCCGCGACCCCCCTGCCGCCACCGCCCACTACCACCGCGACCCCCTCCCTACCCTCTCCCCACGCTACCCTCTGCGCATGCGCAGAGGGTAGAAGAACCCAAATGGCGGTGTCCGGGCTACCAGCTGTCCGGCGACCCGCAGCACGGCCGAACCGGGACCTTTTCACCCCTGCAGTGACGGTGGCACCAAAATGGCGGGCTAACGTGCGCGGCGACCCATGTGAAATGGTCGTTCGACCCCCAAAGGGGTCGCGACCCACAGGTTGAGAACCACTGCCTTAGGGTCAATTTAATCAGAAAGCAATTAATTTTACAACTGGACAGAACCTGCAGGACAAGAGAAATGCTAACCACGACTCCAGAGAAAGGCAGTGTATGTACAAACAAATGTTCCAGGATTGGCTAATTGATTCCCAAAGTTTGATGCCAAGTGGATTATTTAAAGCCAACAGGAGGAACAGGTTCAAGACTGTACATGAGGAAGGCACATGGGTATACAGTTCTAGTTATAAATAGATACTATATCACCCCTTCAGTAGCTTCCAACCTTAAGAGCCAACTGTGCAAAATTTGGAGTAGGGGACAGAGAGAAAACAAGAGAGTTGCTCAAGCAAGTTATTCTTTCTTTCTCTAAATTGCTGGAAAATGGCATTTGTCGTGTAAAGTATATAAGCTTCAGGGTGATCTACGCGAGCCCTTTAATGCCTGAAGCTTCACCTCTCACCTTTTTTGGTAGAGGTCAAGTCATCCTGTAGTTTCTTGATTTCAGCCTGCAGAGTTCGGTTTTCTTCCTCCGCCCCAATGCTTTTGATGTCCATGTCAGCCACTTCCACCCCTGCCAGCTTCAGTTCCTGCAAGTAAAAGGAGAAGCGATACTGAACTGGTGGACGGCATGAATAAGTTGGGAGAAAGGAACTCTGACCATCTGAGATCAGGTTCCCCAAAAGAGAAGTCTCCTGACCTTTCCTGTAACCATTCGGGCTGTTGCTTATGTGCAGGAGAACCCAGAATTCAAAGGAACCCAGTCTCCCCCAAAATTGCAGAATCACAACTACTGTCTTACCCAACCCTCAGACTCACGTGCTGTTCCATAACTTTTTCCTGAGGTACCCCAGAAATGGTACCAATGTAATTCAACAGTATGCATCACATAATGTATACCTGCATTTGGTTTGTCCAATGGAGGTACATCTGCATTACATGCTTCCAAACAGGTGTGACACTTGAACAAAATCCTACTCTCCTCCAGGGGTGAAATCCAGCAGGTCCTGACAGGTTCTGGAGAACCGGTAGTGGAAATTTTGAGTAGTTCGGAGAACCGGCAAGTACCACCTCTGGCTGGCCCCAGGAGTGGTGAGGAAATGGAGATTTTGCAGTATCCTTCCCCTGCCACGCCCACCAAGCCACATCACGCCCACCAAGCCACGCCTACAGAACCGGTAGTAAAAAAAATTGGATTTCACCACTGCTCTCCTCCCACCCAAAATCACATAGAAATTACTACTAATACCATGAACTACAATCACTGACTGGACACAGAGTGCCTCCCCCACCCCCACAATCTCTTCTGATCAGCATTCTTGCCAGTTCCTCTTCAGATACAGCAGATGCCCTCAGAGGCCACGGTTAGATAAATCGTTACGATAAAGCAGTAATTTTGGAAAGCTATGAATAGATTCCGTCAGAAGTTTTGCAAGACAAGGACAAAAATATACAGCTAGGTGGTATCTTTTTGTACTCTGGGCCAAAAGAGCTATTGCAGGGGACAGTAATTGAACTTATGGCAAATTGCTTGGGGAAAGAAGCACTTAAGTGCCCAGCCTGTCTCCAAGTGTGACTCTGACAAAGTTCATTTCGGGAGGCACTTAAGTTGTCACAGTACAGGCAGTCCTGTACTGTGGAATTCGACCACAATTGAGGAATTCAAAGGAATTCGACCACAATTGAGCCCAAAATTTCTGTTGCTAAGCGAGACATTTGTTAAGTGAGTTTTATTCCATTTTACGACCATTCCTGCCACAGTTGTTAAGTGCATCACTGCAGTTGTTCAGTTAGTAACACAGTTATTAAGTGAATTTAGCTTCCCCACTGACTTTGCTTATCAGGTCACAAAAGGCGATCACATGATCCCAGGACACTGGGATCGTCATAAATACACGAATCAGTTGCCAAGTGTCCGAATTTTGATCGTGAGCATGCTGCAATGGTCGTAAGCATGGAAAACGGCCATAAGTCACTTTTTCGCTGCTGTTGTAACTTTGAATGGTCACTAAATGGAACTGTTGTAAGTTGAGAACTACTGTACTTCATGTGCACAGTACTACTCAGTCATCCTTAAGGTCCTGTTCAAAGCAGTCTTTCCTAACGATGTTGGACTACAACCTGTTACACACCAGCACCTGACGCAACAGAAATGATGATGTCTGGAGTTTTTGTGGCAAGAGAAGACACAAAAAGTAAATCAAGGTAAAAAGTAAATCAATCAGATTCTCAAGGTACACCACCAGTGTTTGCAATGGCACATACAGAACCTCTGGCAAGGCTCAGCTTTCTTTACAATTAACCTGTTCCTCCATCTTCCAATAATAAATCTGGCCTTCTGCCCCTGGACCTGCTAACCGTGGGATTTGTATAAACCTGACTGGGGCCTGCTTGGGGAGGGTGAAGATTATAGGGTCGGATGCACATCAGTCATCCAAGCAAGATGTTTTCATAAGGTGTTTTTTTAAACTAGGTGCCTATTTGAGGGTTTATATCAGTGATGGCGAACCTTTTTCTTCTTGCGTGCCAAAAATGGGAGTATGTGTGCGCGCGTGCCAGCACACAACTCCCCCACGCGTGCTACACTGCGCATGCACGCATCCCCGCGCATGCCCCGCCCCCCCGTTGAGCTGTTTTTCACCCTCAGGCTTCCCTGAAGCCTCCGGAGTGTGAAAAACGGCCCAATGGGCAAACCGGAAGTCCGTTTTTCTGAACTTCCGGTTTGCCCGTTGGGCCGTTTTTCACACTCTGGAGGCTTCAGGGAAGCCTCCTGAAGCCTGGGGAGGGCAAAAACGGCCTTCCCCAAGGCAGAAAATCAGCTGGCCAGTGTGCGCATGCGCACTGGAGCTGACATAGGGTAACGCCTCGCGTGCCCTCAGATATGGCTCCGCGTGCCACCTGTGGCACGCGTGCCATAGGTTCACCATCACGGGTTTATATTCATTTGCATTAATTGATCTCGAAACAGCAGAATATACTGTTAATTATCTGTAACTGCCTGCAAAATCTGCAAAAAGAGAAGAGGGCTGTTGTCCACATTTGTTCTAGAGCAGTGTTTCTCAAGTCTTCTTTTGTTTCCTCAACCTTGGCAACTTTTAAGATGTGTGGATTTCAACTCCCCAAGTGCCTCTGCCAGCATAATTGAAGTGGAAGAGCATTTGGTGCAGAAAACTGAATTTTCAAGAAGAATGATTAACGTGGACGGTGAAATTAATGGAGTTGGCAGAGCAGGTGAAATTGTCTGCTTTCATTAAAGAAGGCAGTCTTTAGCTTGTTTAATGAAATTTTAACCTTGGGGTTTGATGATTAGGCTTTTTCATGATGATAGTAGCACCGTTTGTTATAGCTTGTTCTAGTTCAAAGGCTCATCGATGTTTAGTTGTTTGTCTGTACTGAAGAAAGGTGGAAGTTCCTTCTCCCCTTTTGGCCTGCACTCCCCAATTTTGCTTTTTTTCCCTCTACCTTTCCCATTTTCTTTTTAATTATTTTTTCTTTGCTTTTTTGAATGTTTTTTTTTAATTTAATAAAGTTTTTTTGGGGGGGAAACAAGAAAGACTGGCTAATGGAGAGGGTTGGATGAGCCTTTTTAAAAAATATTTGAACTGAGAAAGCCTTTAATTCATGGTTCAGTTTCTGTGAGCAGCAGGATACTCATAAAGGCACAGAAGTGAAAGCTGAATATTTGCAATGCTATACGCAGAAAAAAATGTCATATAAAATTCTCACCAGAGTTTCACACGCCTATGGAACGTCCCGATTCTGCTTATATCTTTTGTCCTTTACTTCCAAGAGCCTGGCATTCCTCCCTTTCCATTACTAAAGTGCAAGTCATGGCAAATAACTGATGGATTTCAGCCAATTTTTCTACTAGCCATTTCCCCAGCATACTTGATGGCTACTAAAAACTATTCTTCCCCACAGGTGTTCCAGCAAAAATGTATTGCATAAACAAATTGTATGCGGCAACCTCCAAAAAAACCCACCCTTCACTCTTGTTTCAGTATCTTAGAAATTACAAAAGGATTTTATTTTGCGTAGGATAAAATTGTTCATACAAGAGCCATTTGGAATAGACTAAACCCCCAAATAAGCCAGCTGTTTTGCGCATCATTTGTGGCAGAAGTAATTAAATAAATAATAAATTATTTTTAAAATAAATAATTGTTTTTTCTACCATGATTAACCAGATACTACTGGTATTAGGAAAGCAGGACAATAGCCTTCCAGTGGAGTTCTCCAGATTACTCTGACTTGGAAACAGCATATAGCAGTGTTGGCGAACCTTTTCGGCACCAAGTGAGAAACAGGAGTGAGCGCACGCGCATGGGGAAGCACCGAAAACCGGAAGAGCAGCTCCATGGCACGCACGCGCGGGAGCGCCGGAAACCAGAAGAGCTGTTCCCCAGTATGCATGTGCGCACCGGGAAGCTGAGCTTCCGGTTTCCGGCACGCATGGTCCTCTGGGTCCACGTGTATGCGCGTGCGAAGACCAGCTGGCCGACGTGCATGTGCGTGCTGGAAACCCAGTTTCCCAGCGCGCGCATGTGCGCCAGGGAACTACTCTTCCGGTTTCCGGCGCTCCCACACCCACGAAGACCAGCTGGCCGGCACGCATGTGCACATCGGAACACGGAAGAGCGACGGGCGATGGCTGACGTGCCCGGAGAGATGGCTCTGCGTGCCACTTCCGACACGCGTGCCATAGGTTCGCCATCACGGGCATATAGCTATCGGGATCTGTAGCTACTACTAGCATTTTATCCATCTGCTCCAAAGTTTATGCTGTGTATTTTGCATTAACATAAGTTCAAGTCAGTCTATACAAATCACTACATAGTCATCACAGAACAACCTGCCTATCAACACAGGACCCAAGTAATCTAGAAAAGAAAGGGGAAATATTTTTAAAATTGCTTGTCCTTAGGCAAGATTTAGTTGCCTTATACAGTTGCAAGAAAAAGTATGTGAACCCTTTAGGATTACGTGGAGTTTTGCATGAATTGGTCATAAAATGTGCTCTGAACGTCATCTAAGTCACAACAATAGAAGAACACAGTCTGCTTAAGATAATACTACACAAACATTAGATGTTGCCATTGTTTAATTGAACATAACATGTAAACATTCACAGTGCAGGGAGGAAAAAATATGTGAACCTTTGGACCTAATAACTGGTTGACCCTCCTTTGGCAGCAATAACCTCAACCAAACGTTTCCTGTAGTTGCAGATCAGACCTGCACAACGATCTGGAGTAATTTTGGACCACTCCTCTTCACAAAACTGTTTCAGTGTAGCAATATTCTTGGGATGTCTGGTGTGAATCGCTCTCTTAAGGTCATGCCACAGCATTTCAATCGGGTTGAGGTCAGGACTCTGACTGGGCCACTCCAGAAGGCGTATTCTGTGCTGTTGAAGCCATTGTTTTGTTGAATTACTTGTATGCTTTGGGTCATTGTCCTGTTGCATCACCCATCCTCTGCGGAGATTCAGTTGGCAGACAGAT
>QLTV01002677.1:2427787-2471849 GCA_003457575.1 Thermophis baileyi
ATGAGAGCTCTTTTCTGCGAGGCATGGTTCACAGCAGACAGTGCTTCTTGAAACCAGTAAACCCAAACCAGTTTTGTGGTTTTAAAGGGCAGGACAGCTGTCAGCGACACATCCAATATCATCACACTGATTGGAGTCAAGGTTGGCTCACTCCTGGCTCCAATTAGCTCTTGGAGAAGTCATTGGGCTAGGGGCTCACATACTTTTTCCTCCCTGCACTGTGAATGTTTACATGTTATGTTCAATTAAACCATGGCAACATCTAATGTTTGTGTAGTATTATTTTAAGCAGACTGTGTTCTTCTATTGTTGTGACTTAGATGAAGTTCAGAGCACATTTTATGACCAATTCATGCAAAACTCCACGCAATCCTAAAGGGTTCACATACTTTTTCTTGCAACTGTATGCATGATTTCCAGAAATGTGTTGGCAGAGACTCTATCCCAGTTCCCAATATTTTGAAGAAATACAACTCCCATCTATTTCTCAAGCCGTACAAAGTACAAAGCTGGAGGCCTAGTTTTCAGGTCAGCCTCTCTTCCATCCCATCTTACCCTTCTCCCATTTGGGTTGCAACAAGGCCTGCTTCTAGAGCAAGGATGTCAAACTCGATTTCATTGAGGGCCGCATCAGGACTGTGGTTGACCTCAGGGGGGCATGGCCGACTGGGTAGGTGTGGCCAGCTTGACGCCACTCCCCAAACTGCTGGCATGTTTCCTCTTTGCACTGGGTAGACCGGCCGAAGCCATGCTGGCCCAATTTTTTTTCGCATTGGCCAGCCCCTTACATTTTCCATGACGGCCCTGTGGGCCAGATCCAACCACATCATGGGCCGAATCTGGCCCCCGGGCCTTGAGTTTGACACCCCTGTTCTAGAGGGAACATCAAAGCAAAACCAACAGTCTTATTTACCCACCTTGACCAATGCATGTAATCATCAAAGAAGATAGTGCATATGTAGCTGAGAAAACCTCAAAACAATCTTCACAAACCAGATTCCTCCCCAACCAAATACGGTTTCTTGGGAACATAAACTAGCATTTCCTTCACACGGCCTCCAACTTATTTATTTTTCCATGCAAAAGTGTTTCCTACAATGTAGGGGTGGGGAGGCAATACGAAAAAGACAAAGAAATATGGAGTTGGGGCTTTACTTCATTAAAATCTATGAAGGAAGAGCCAGCCAGGTGACCTTGGGCCAGTCACTCTCTCTCAGCCCAACTCAGCTTACAGAGTTGTTGTTGTGGGGAAAATAGAAAGAGGAAGGAGCATTAACATACGTTTGCCGCCTTGAGTTGTTTATAAAAATAATCAAGGCGGGATATAAAATAAACGCCAACTAAGCAACACTCACATGGGGTGCCTAGCAAAGTCTGCCGGAGAGGTTCTCTCATCCCTTGGCTCCACCATCACTACCATCATCTTCTGCACCCACATAATAAGAACAGCATTGCAAGCAAAACACCTTCCCAAGTTCATCAACTCTTCCACAGCACATTCTCCTGACCCTGGGAAAGACAAGTCTAGGGCTGGGGTGGGCAATCCATTTTCCCAAGGGGCCCCAGATGAGGAACTGGGACTCTTTGTGGAGGACTTAACCAATAGGGCTGTGAAGGTGCACAGGCACACATGTACGTGCATATGTAAATTAAAAACAACAGCAACAGCAAACGCCTTCAAAATAAAAGCAACGTAGTTGTATTGCGTGCGGGGCGTACACTTATTTTTATTTAATTTCTAATTACCAATTGACCTTACGTGGGCCAGACAGGAAGAGACAAAGGAATGGATGTGGCCCGGGGCCCCTAAAATGCCTGGGTGTGGTCCAGGGACAGCCCTTTCTTCTTGTGTCCAATCTGACATACAAAAACACAAGACAAAGCTCCAAAGGATAGTATGTGTTCTTTCTGCGCCAACTCAGGAAGCTCAAACTGCCCAAGGAGCTGCTGATAGTTCTACAGAGGAATTATTGAGTCTGTCACCTGCACCTCTATAACTGTCTGGTTTGGTTCTGCAACCCAACAAGACAGACACAGACTTCAGAGGATAATCGGAACTGCAGAAAAAACAATTACTGCCAACCTACCTTCCATTGAGGACCTGTATACTGCACGAGTCAAAAAGAGGGCCGTGAAAATATTTACTGACCCCTCGCATCCTGGACATAAATTGTTTCAACCCTTACCCTCAAAACAACGCTATAGAGCAGGGGTCACCAACCTTTCGGCCTTCAGGGACCACTAAATTCATAATTTTAAATCCTGCGGACCACTAATATGATCTGCCTAATGACTGGGTGGGCGTGGCTAGGTGATCATGTGACTGGGTGGGCATGGCCAACTCACGTCGAGGGGCGCCTCGCCGGCCTCTACTCGCCCCTCTCCTCCCAACCACTCCTCGCCTCCCCACCCAGGCTCCTTAGGGCCCCAACAGAAAGCAGTTGTTGGAGCTAAGCAGCCACCAAAAGAAAGAGTTGGCAAAACAGCTGTTTAAATTGGATCTGACCAAGAAGGAGGCTCAGTAGAAGCACCTCACTGAGGACTACGAGCATAGACTTTCCAAGCAGAGGGAAGACCTGCGGGAGTGCAAGGCCAGGTACCGGCGCCTGGAGGCTCAGCGGGCTGAGATGGTCAGCCAGTTCCAGGCCATGATGCAGTCCCACTGGAACGAGGCCCTCCGGCTCTTCGCCACCAGCAGCGCTTCCCTCCAGCCTTCGCCCAAAGCTCCGCACCAGGAGGCTGAAGCAGACCCCAAGTCGGAATTTCTGCCCCCTTCCAACCCACACAAAAAGACCCCGAAGGGGGAGACTCTCTGGAGCAACACAAACGTTCATTGCATGTATCTGTCCCAGGGGCCGTAGTTTGAGGACCCCTGATTTAGTGCAATATAAAAAATGCAAATAATTTTTCTGCAGACCACCAAAATTTTCTTGCGGACCACCAGTGGTCCACGGACCACTGGTTGGTGACCGCTGCTATAGAGCACTGCACACCAAGACAACTAGACACAAGAACAGTTTTTTCCCGAACGCCATCACTCTGCTAAACCAATAATCCCCTCACCACTGTCAAACTATTCACTAAGGCTGCATTACTATTACTATCAGTCTTCTCATTGTTCCTATCACCCATCTTCTCCCACTTATGACTGTATGACTGTAACTTGTTGCTTGTATCCTTACGATTTATATTGATACTGATTGTTTCCTGATTGCTTATTTGTACCCTATGACCATCATTAGGTGTTGTACCTTATGATTCTTAACGAATGTATCTTGTCTTTTTATGTACACTGAGAACATATGCACCAAAGACAAATTCCTTGTGTGTCCAATCACACTTGGCCAATAAAGAATTCTATTCCTATTCCTATTCCTATTCCATTCCATTCCATTCTATTCTAATGTGATTTCAGTCCCAAATGGGAAACTTCAAGTGCATAACCTCTCTGTCCAGACCAAGTAAAGGCAACAAGATGTGAGAAAAGAGCAATTAAACTTCTACCTGAACCCTAAATGGCAATTTCAACCCTACAAGACAAAGTCTATCTGAAGGTTTCAGAAAAGACAACATTTGCCAGGAGGGAAAAGGAACAGAAGAGATATAAGCCAATGTCCCCTGTTATCTCTAGCTTTGCCAATCTGAAACATAAGGAACAGTTTGCAATAATCACCAACCTTGAACAACATCTGTATGCAGTTACGCCTTGTTTACAACTACACTTTATCTTTACATATTTACAGCCACAATGTTCAAAGCCTCTTGCTATCCAGGGAGGTCAAGGCTATCAGCTACGGATGTCATTTTAATTAACTTCACCAAAAAATAAAAAATAAAAAAAATCCTTTGAAAGACTGTGCCCTTGCAGCAACTAGAGATTAGGTTAGGCTGCCCCCTTGTGGTTTATTTATCCACACACAATTTGAATATACTGAAATTTTAAAGGGTGGGCGAGTTGACTTTGAGTAGATACTGAAGGCAGAATGAGTACCTCAAGGGAAAATACATAGATCACGGGATCCAGAATTCTACTAATTCTTCCATTAAGCCTGAAACTAATATTGTTGTCCATCCTAAAGCAAAGACCTCCATTTTTATTAGAAGGTAGAAATAGAAATGCCAGATTGAGGGGAACAACTGGCCAATAATACCTTAGGAGGTACAGCTACAGCCGATTCCCAGTGAGCCTGGCACGCTTGGAAAGGGCATGGCAACTGGTTGGCAGAGCTCAAATGTTTCATTATTATTTTATCCACCTAGAGAGGGGGGGGGAAGCTGGCATCAAGACTTTGCAGCTGGATTTCAAGCTTTAGCCTGGTGCCATCTAAATTTGTTTGATGCAGGAAGCAGATTACTGGCATTTTTTTTTCCCCGTGCAGGCTACAGAGCAACCTGTTGATCAAGGAAAACCATCCGCTGCTGTAGCAATAGTTCAAATCAGGGAGCTCAGCATAATTCAGAAGCTTACATGATAATAAACCAAGAGGCTCTGTAAGAGGCTGCAGTTACCCGCAAGGCAGAAGGATTTGCTGCCACGTCTATTAAGGAGAGGAGCAGAACGGCGCAGCAGCTTCCCCGGGTCAAACTAGTATCAAGCAAGTGAAAAAGAGCAAGCAGCGGCTTTTGGCCAACAGTCACTTGCCCAGTTTAAGATTTCTAAAGATTTTTTACATTTTAAGATTGTAAAAAAAAACAACCTCCAAAACAAAGTGATAGAAATACCAAACTGATCCTCATTACCCAGAGTCTGTCCGTACCTCTACTATTACTGTAAAGCAGTGTTTCCCAACCTTAGCAGATTTAACATGGGTGGACTTCAACTCCCAGAATTCCCCAGCCAGCAAGGTTATAGCTAGGGAATTATGGGAGATGAGGTCCATTCATCTTAAAGCTACAGGGTTGGGAAATACTGCTATAAAGAATGAAAGTTCAAAAAATAACAGGCAGTCCTCGACTTACGACCACAATTGAGCCCAAAATTTATGTTGTTAGGTGAGAAATTTGTTAAGTCAGTTTTGCCCCATTTTACGATTTTTCTTGCCACAGTTGTTAAGTGAATGAATAACTGTGGTTGTTAAATTAGTAACACGGTTGTTAAGTGAATCTGGCTTCCCCATTGACTGTTGCAAAAGGTGATCACATGACCCCGGGACACTGCAATGGTCATAAGTATGAACCAGTTGCCAAGCATCTGAATTTTGATCACATGATCATAGGGATTCTGGAAAGGTTATAACTGTGAAAAACGGTCATAAGTCACTTTTGTCAGTGCTGTTGTAACTTCAAACGGTCACTAAATAAACTGTTGTAAGTCAAGGACTACCTGCACTCTTAAGGTTCAATCCTCATCACTCCTCTAACCCTAACAAGAGTTTCCACTGCCCACAGACTCTGCTCCGCTGGGAAACACAGGACTCCCAGCATAAACAGAACTCAAGAGTTTTGTCTCTCCTTTTCCTTCCCTAAAATTTAATCGGCTCCAGATATTGGAGTTTAACTCTGAGAATTCTCAGCATTGGCCATGGGGAAAGTTGCCTTGAACTTCACTTCTTTGTTGGGAGACAAAGCCTTTCAAACCTTAACTACAATGGTAAAATAGAACGTAAAGACAGAGGTGCTTGCTTTTCTTGGCTGCCCTGTCTTACAGCATGCAATTCTATGGACACATGCTTGCAAAAAATAGATTTTTGTGAGGTGCTCCACTGCTGTCTGCCAGGAGAAAAAAGCACTCCCGAAAGAAGAAAGTAGGCAATTGGGACAAGGATGCATTTTGATAATTAGAACTGGAGGAGGAGTCAGAAAGTCAGGCTGCAGAGCCAAGAGGGGCTCTATTCTCTCTCCTCTCTCTCTCTCCAGTGAATCACTTTATACCTGGGTGCAAAGAGTCAGCAAAGTCACTGCCGGCCAACCGTTGCTTTTCTGCTTCCATTGGAGCAGAATCAGATCATGGCTAATTGATAGGCACATACTCTGGCAGGCTTGGTCCCCAGAGCCTCTGGTCCAAAAGAATGATTGGAAGCGGATTCTCTTAAAGCTGTAACCCATCAGGACAGATGGCATCCCCTCTTCTACCGCAGTCATTTTTCCTCCCAATGTATCTTCTTATTTATTTTTTTAAATGTACAATGGTGTAAAGAGTGAAATGGGTTCTAGTTTCTTAGCAGCTCAGGCAACACCCTCTTTAACCCTTGTTAAAAAAAAAAATACTCCCGTTTTCCCATTTAAGGGTCCCCATGGGAAGAGAGACTGCCATGCCAGCAGCTCTGCGTGCTCGACATTTGCCTCTGCGGCAATCACAAGAGTCAGATCGCCCACAGTGTATTCTTGGAAGAAAAAAGGACAGAGGTCCCTAGCCAGCGATTAACCCCGATGCTGAGGTTAGGGCCATAAAAAGGGACAGAAAGACTCTTAGCCCGATAGGATTACAATGCCAAGCAGAAAGTGAGCCAATAAATCAGGCTCAGTCAGGGCAAGATCCCTGTGTGCCACTTGCTGCCCAATAGGAGCACCGCATTTGCATTTCCTCAGTGCAGAAAGCCTCCCAGGCGGAGCATGCCCAGCCCCCCCCCCCCCCCCTTGGTGAAAGGAGGGGGGAACGGGACCATCTCAAGGGAATTTGTACAACCAACCAGTATCAGAATCACCCAGGCAGATTGAGCTTTCTGAGATCTAAAAACGCAAACTGTTCCCAAACAGCAGCACATTTGCAACAGAGGCATGAGAACTGTGACGAATCCATGCATGTGCATTTTTTAAACTGATTTTAAAAAGCTCATCCAGCACTGAAGTATAGTGATGGAGTGTTTGCCCACCAGTAGACTAAATATATCAAAGGCCTGGCTAAATGTCTATGGAGAGTCTCAGTCATCCAGGTCATGGTTGTCCCAATGGTGCTTTTTCAAAAGGCAATGGGACTTTCTGGTTTTTCTTTGGTTTCGCTTCTCATCCTCATGACTGCAGAAATGCAAGTGTGGTGCTGCTACTGGGCAGCAAGTGGCACACAGGAATCTTGCCCTGCCTCAGCGAGCAGGGAATCAGAACTGAAGAAGCTTCTTGGATGTGAAGCGAAATGTCTTCAAGGAAAAACAAAATCCAGTTGCCTTTTGAGAAAGCACCTTTGGGAAAAGCCTGGCTAGATCTGAGCAAGTCTATCATATTCAAATCCCTAATGCATATTTATTTATTGGGGAGTATAATATAGTGTGATCTCAAAAATCATGATAAAAAGTACCCAATTATAAACAAAACAGTTCCAAAAGTATAGGACCATATTGCTCAAAGGCTATACAGATTTTTACTTATACATATACTGTATACATACATGTCTCTCTCTGTGTGTATACCCTGTTTCCCCCCAAATAAGACATCCCCTGATAATAAGCCCAATCGGGCTTTTGGGTGCATGGCAATAAGGCCAAGCGCTTATTTCAGGGTTCAAAAAAATATAAGACAGGGTCTTATTTTCGGGGAAACATGGTATTTATGTTGAATTTGTTCAAAAACAAAAATACTTCAAGCAACCACATCCAAAACTGTACGTGAGTCTTTGTTTATCATGATCTATCATTTATGTAAACTATATTCACATTTTCTATATCAAATCCCTTTCCTATCTGCCCAGTTCTTACCTCATTATTCCATAAAGCACAACATGAAAATTAAAAGCAATAATCTCTACGTATTTTGATGAGTAGCATCCAAGTACCACACTTCCAATGTGTAATGAGCTAGTTAATGAATGGAAATGCTTGAGCGAGCTTCCTCTACTCATTAAAACACATTTCTAATGTTTGTTTTATCCACTTATTGTCAAGTTGCCAATTCATGCCAGATTCCAATCTCAAGAGAAAAAGGAACAAAGTATATAGCTGTGTTGTAACTGCGCCATATATTTGAACATGGAGAATTTCTTCACACTTTTATCTAAAAAGGCTTTGCTTTCCCTTTCATTTTTTTAAAAAAAAATTTTTTTTATAGCCATTAGGGATGACAAATACCATGAGTCTCCAGATCCTGCCATGACACTGTTCCAGCATGAATGATTCAATCCACAAGTCAAATACAGCATCAGATGATCGCTGTGACCGGAAAGTTACAAGAGCTCTTTTTCCAGAAAGCAAGAATGAGGGCCAGCCTACTAATCACTAAGCATTTAGACAAGTGGGGAAAAAAAGTACACAATATGTCCTTTGGAATATCCAAGTTGATGCCCCAATTAAAGCTATCTATTTGCGATAAGATGCTTTTTATTTCATTTTTAAATTGATTTGTGCAGTGTTCCATCCTAGATTGCTCCTAGGGGAAAAGTAGAGTCTTATTATTAAAAACTAAATAATAATATAACGTAATAAAGAGACGATTGCAGTATTAAAAATGGGATGATGCTCATGTCATATGACCAAGCCACGCAGGCTCCTGCCTTTCTTCTGCCTTTTCAGTTCTCAGGACCTCACAGCCGTACCTTTTTCAGCTTGTCATTCTCCTCCATATATTTCTTGGCAGCGTCGCTTGCTCCTTCTGCCTGCTTCTTGAAGGCTTCATTAGAGGCCAGGGTGGTAGCATGCTGAGAAATTAGGGTAACCAGTCGTCTCAGGAGGCTGTAAAGATAAAGCAACTGGTTACACCAGAGGCTCTCACGTTGGCTTGACACAACAGAGAAGAAATGACATTAGATCCGTTTTGAACCTTTTCCTAAACGTGCAATTGTTATGTGAGTTATTGAACTACCTTCTGATTGCAAAATAAAAATGACAATTCTCAATAGATCAGGGGTGTCAAACTCAGGGCCCGCGGGCCGCATCCAGCCCGCCGGGTGCTTAGATCTGGCCTGCGGGGCTGCCCTGGAAACAGCGAAAGACCGGACCGCGGTGCCTCTGCCAGTGAAAACGGAGCTCGGGAGGGCCCTCCCAAGCTCCATTTTCACTGGCAGAGGGTTGCAGGAGGCCGTCGCAGCTGAAAACGGAGCTTGGGAGCCCCCCCCCCAAGGTCAAAACCAACCCTGATGCGGCCCTCAATGAAATCGAGTTTGACACCCCTGGCCTAGACTCTTGCCTGCTACTTGGAACTAAGTCAAAGATTCCTTAAGAGTTTTGCTAGACATAAAAAGCCCTGGCTGGTGGGTAAGTGGCCTAACTGATGAGATAATGATTTCAAACTTCAGCTTAGTCAACCTGCTCGGAAAGCTGTTGCCTTGACTGCCAATTTCCAACACCAAAACGTTTCTCAAGACAGGCGCTATATTGAAAGAACAGGAAATGAGGAGCAAGAGTTGCCTTGATCAACATGGTATAATTTTAGATCTGAATTCAGTGCTGTATCCTTGAAGTGTACATTATCCCCAGTCAGAATAAAATGTGCGCGTTGCATATATAAATAAGACACAAAAGAGCTTCCTGGCCATATTTCTGGAAGGGAACGGAGGACAAAACGAAATAATACAGGAAATGACAAGTACTACATTCCAGGAGTCACTAGAAAGGCTGCTGACAATTGGATTCTTGTTCACTAAGCAGAGCAGAGAAGCAGGTAATTCCCACTAGGGACCATATTTCCCAAACTTATGTGATAAGCTTGCCTTGCATTGGATGATATTCAGCTCTCATCACCCTTAGCCTAAAGTGAGAACACCGATTTTCTATCCTTCCCAGACCTATCTGGAAATATTAGGAATTGAGACTTTTGGACCAAGCAGGTGCTCTTCTCCCTTAATTGCCTACAGGTGAGAACCAGAGACATGTTTGTACCCAACCCAATCAATCAAATCTGAGAAAGAATTGTTGAACAGCAAAGATCTTTTAACCATCATTGTGCTAAAGTGTAACCCTGATCAACCGACTAAGGCAGAGATGTCAAACTCAATTTCATTGAGGGCCGCATCAGGGCTGTGGTTGACCTCGGGGGGGGGGCTTGCCCGACTGGGTGGGCATGGTCAGCTTGACACCACTCACTGGGCGTGGGCAGCTGATTGAGTGTGGGCAGCTTGACGCCACTCCCCAAACTGCTGGCATGTTTCCTCTTTCATTGGGTAGACCGGGCCGAAGCCACGCTGGCCTGATGTTTCCTCTTTGCAGTCGATAGACCAGGCCGAAGCGACGCGGGTAGACTGGGCTGAAGCAACACTGGCCCGATGTTTCCTGTTTGCATTGGGTAGACCAGGCTGAAGCCACGCTGGCCCAATGTTTCCTCTTCGCACTGGGTAGACTGGGCCGAAGCGATGCGGGTAGACCGGGCCAAAGCAACACGGGTAGACCGGGCCAAAGCGACATGGGTAGACTGGGCCAAAGCGACGTGGGCCGGCCCCTTACATTTTCCAGGACGGCCCCGCGGGCCAGATCCAGCCCATGGGCCTTGAGTTTGACACCCCTGGACTAAGGTAACCAAAGTGAGTAACATCATCAAAGATAATGGGAAGTCTCAATCAAAGCGCTACTTTAAGAAAGGACCGCACCAAACGGGTGCAAGAGCAACTCTATTGGACCAATGCTACTAGTTATTCACACTTTGCTTACCTTGATACCGTTGCTGATCAGCGTCTCATCCAAGAAATCTGAAAAGCCCCCCAGTTTTGGCAACTCAATAGGCAACTTCTCTGACCTTCCCGGCAGTTAAGTTTACTGTCCTAGTTTATTTATTTTATTTATTTGTTTGTTTGTCAAACATGTACAAGATAGCAGGTATAGGTATAAACATAAACATAATCAAAGTGAATACAGATAGATGAGGACAATAGGACAGGGACGGTAGGCACGCTGGTGCGCTTATGCACGCCCCTTACAGACCTCTTAGGAATGGGGTGAGGTCGACAGTAGACAGTCTAAGGTTAAAGTTTTTTGGGTTTGGGGAAGAAACCACAGAGTCAGGTCGTGAATTCCAGGCATTGACCACTCTGTTGCTGAAGTCGTATTTTCTGCAGTCGAGTTTGGAGCGGTTTACATTAAGTTTGTATCTATTGTGTGCTCGTGTATTGTTGTGGTTGAAGCTGAAGTAGTCACTGACAGGTAGGACATTGTGGCAGATAATTTTATGAACTACATTTAGATCGGTTCTTCCCCTTTAATCAGGATTTGCTTCCAGCTGTAAAATACCTTTCATCCAAGGAATACACAATAGTATGCATGTTTTTTGCCACTCCTCTCCACATATTTTATCCTCATGAAACCCCTGAAAAGTAAATTATGTTGAGAGACAGTAACTGTGATAAGCTTTATGGCTGAGTAGGGATTTGAACTTCAGAAAGAACAAAGTCCTCTAGCTGAAAAACAAGAAGAAATGCAACAAAGAATAACCGAGTACCTAGAATAGCAGAAAAATAATAGAGTAAGGTTGCTTGCATTAAAGATAATACACAGAAATAACTAGCACAAGCATTAAAAGATGCCAATACTGCAATATCAAAGACAAAGTACCAACTCATTGCAAGAATCAAAGCAACTGATGTACGGCACAGCCGCCGTTATAACTGAAGATCTTGTATGCAAAATTAACAAGCAAGAAAAAAGCCAAACAGTGTACCACCAAAATGGAAGATCTAACTGGCAAATGAGATCAGCATGTTAAGATCAGATGTAAGCAAGCTAGAACAGATAAAAGACCAAAAATATCTGATCAAGAAACATTAGTTAAAGATAAAGGAGATCAAGGATGCACTGGAAATAACAAAGCAGCAAATAACAGCTATAGCCAAGAAAGTCGACAGATATGAAGCTCGAATTATGCATTAACGGCAGAATCTCCAATTTTAGTAGAATCAGGAATGTTTTTACCAATCCATCAAAAAGAGAGAGTGCAATGAACCTGACAAAAAAGAAACAATGCAATTCTTGGCACAACTATGGGACAACCCAAAGAAATATAACAAGAAAGCAGTTTGGATAAGGGAGTGGAAAAGGGGGGGGGGGAGAAGCTGAAATGAAAGAACTTATAATAAAAGCAGAAATAGTGAAGAAAAGGACAAGGAAGATCAAGAATTTGTCAGTCCCAGGTGAAGACGAACTACATCATGGTTTTTGGTTGAAATATCTGACCAATCTGCACCCACTCATTGCCAAGCAGTTTAACAACATATAGTAAGGGAGGTAAAATCGAAGATTGGTTAACATCTGGCAAAACCTACCTGATAATGAAAGATCCAACAAAAGGGGCAGCACCTCACAACTACAAGCCAATTACCTGCTTTCCAACAACTTGCAAATTGTTAACTGGTGCAGTAGCTGATGTAGTCCAACAGCATCTATAGTTGAAAACAAACTCATTCCATCTGCACAGAAACTGCCCAAACAGCAAGGGGATAAAGAATCAACTATTAAGGCTATCAAACTTCATGAACATTTGCCAGGCTATCCCGCCTCCTTTACATGGACGATCTGAAGCTGTATGGAAATGCACCATCTGAAATTGAATCACCGCTCAACGCTATTCAAATATACAACCAAGATATTGCAATGCAGTTTGGACTGGACAAAAATGCCACACTAGCCATACACAGGGGAAAAATAGTGAAAACTGAAAGAATCATGATGCCCTAGGGAAATAATATCAAGAGTCGGGATGAAGAGCAATACAACTACCTGGACATCCTTCAGGCTGACATCACCAAGCACATTGAAGTTAAGGAGGTTAGCAGTGAATACATCAGATGAGTGAAGAAAATCTTAGAAGTCTAAACCCAGTGAAGGAAATACCATCAAGGTAATTAACATCTGGGCAATTCCAGTCATGATACACAGCTGGAATAGTGGAAATGGACCTGAAGTAGAAGTCCTGGATAGGAATATCAGAAAAATAATGACAATGAATCATGCCCTTCATCCATGCAGCGATGTTGGCAGACTCTACTTACCAAGGACAATAATGTTGAAAGTATACCCGACAGTTGAAGAAGACCAAAAAAGCACTGAAAGTATATTTGAAGGACAATGAAGAAGATGTACTGAAGATAGTGCATCATGAACATTACTGACTACCAAAGTCATCAAACTGGCCTACAAGAAAGACCAAATGAAGAAAAAGAGACATGGAATGGCAAAATATTACACAGCCATTACATAAAAAAAACTAGAAGGCAAAGAATATAATAACAATACTTAGCCATGGCTAAAAGTAGGAAAACTGAAAAAAGAACAGAGGGGCTATTTCTAGCTACACAAGACCAAGTCTTATGAACTAACGCATATAAAGCCAGAATTGAGAAGACCGTAACAGGGCAGCAAATGCCACCTCTGCAAAGAACCTGAAGGAACAGTGGTCCACCTACTTAGCTGGTGGTGCAGGAAGATCACACAGACTAATTATAAACAAGGCCATGACAAAGTAGCAACAATGGTGCACTGGAATATGTGCAAGAAATACCACTTGCCTGCAAGCAAAAACTGGCAGGACCACAACACAGACCAAGAAATAGAAAATGAAGACACTAAAGTGCTCTGGGACTTTAGAATTCAAACAGACAAGCATCTGCCACACAACACCCCAGACTTAACAACTGTTAAGAAAGAAAGAAAAAGTTTGGACAGCGCACACTGCAATACTGGAGACAGCAGACTAGAAGAGAAAAAACTGGAGAAAATCCACAAATATAAAGACCTGTAAATTGTAGTAGTACAATGTTGGCAAAGGAAACCAAAGATAGATAGTACCAATAGGGATAGGTGTCTTAGGTGAAATTCCTGGGGTACCACTTCAACACCATCAGCATGGACAAAATCACCATCACTCGGGTTCCTGTGGTGTTTTTTTTTTTATTGTTCTAAATGTTGCTTTATCTTTGGATTGTAAGCCACCCAGAGTTTGGCATTAAGATGGGTGGCTATACAAATGTTTTGAAGGAATGAATGAAAATAGATGCCAGATGTAGGCCCAACCAGCCAAGACAGACTGACAAGCGAGCAGCCCAACACTCACACTCTGGTTTTAGAACAGCTTCTCTCCAAGAAAGGAGGGGGGAGGAGAGGCTTTTTGATGGTCCTGTGGACTCATGAAAAGGCTAAGAGTAAAAAACAGGAAGAATGAATCCTGTTGTCCCTCCATAATTATTCTGAAGAGACCTGACACCTCTCCTTGCAATAAAGAGAGATTGGTACAGAGCAGAGAAGCCGTGTGCAGTGTAACAGCTGGTGTCGAGATGAAAAAGTTTGCTTCTTTGGCCAGAAACACAGCAAAGAAATGGAATTCATAGCTAGCACTTCCCTTTTTTTCCATCCCAACTGCATAATCTGGAAGATCCTCTTTGAATGCAACTGCTGCATTCAACAGCTGCATTCAGGCTGATTTACATGCCACAGGCATTGTTAGCAACCTTCTTTAACGGTCTCTCCCCAAGAGCCAAAAGCAGCTGCTAATTAAACCCAAGAGTTGGGCAGGCAACTTCCCAAGTGGACATAGGGATTTTAAAGACACAATTTCCTGATTCACTTGTGTGATGAACAGCAGCTATTATGGTAGCAAGGCCGCAAGAGCACGAATGGCAAGCGTTGTTGCTTTTCTGAAACAAGGGTGGTGGTGAAGAAAACTCTTGAGGATTTGAAATCTCACTTCCCCAATGCTTCTTGTCAAAGGCAGCAATTTCTATAAATTGACTAGACCCAAGGCTAGGAAGGTGCTATCTGTATTCCAAGTCACCTAATCACATATATGCAATGTTAGGGTTACTACCAAGAGAAAGCATTCAATATCCTGGCTGATTCAGCTCAGAATTCTGGTTTCTGGACTAAAGAAATCTTTGAAGAGCCTGCCTTTCAGGGAGAGGGAGGGAGGAAGAGCAAGGGGGAGAGGGAGAGGGGGGGAAAGGGAAAGGGAACTTGAGCTGGCCGGGATCGAACTCCTGGCAGTGAGCAGAATCAGCCTGCAATATTAACTACTGTGCCACCATGGCTCCTGTTTATAGCAATAGCACTTATTATCCCCAGCAATCTGGCTTCCCTCATTTTACTGACCTCAGAAGGATGGAAGGCTGGGAGGAAGAGAAAGGGGGAGAGGGAGAAGGAGGGAAAGGGAGAGGGAGAGGGAGAGAGAGGGGGGAAGAGGAAGAGGGAGAGGGAGGGAGAGGGAGAGAGAGAGGGAGAGGGAGGGAGGAAGAGAAAGGGGGAGAGGGAGAGGGAGGGAGGAAGAGAAAGGGGGAGAGGGAGAGGGAAAGAGAGAGGGAGAGGGACGGAGGAAGAGAAAGGGTTGAGAGACACGAGGGAAAGGGAAGGAAGGAGGGAGAGAGACAGAGGGAGAAGGAGAGACAGAGGGAGAGAGGGAGGGGGGAAGAGAGAGAGAGAGAGAGAGAGAGAGAGAGAGAGAGAGAGAGAAAGAGAGAGAGAGAGAGAGAGAGAGAGAGAGAGAGAGAGAGGGAGGGGGGGTGTAGTCTGCCACCTTGTGGCTTAATGGCCAAACTTCCACAGCTATTTCATGCAAAGAAGGGGACGGCAATTACCACAACAGCAAGAGGGAACATGGGAGGGTTTGATTGCAGATGTCTTCCACATAAGGTTACATGAGGAGTTGCCAACTGCTCTCTTCCCCTACCAGGACAATGTGGCATGGTGTCTACTGTTATGCAACAGTCGTGTTTTTGTCATTTTGCACAACGTAAATCTTTGAATGGCATGTTGGGGACCACACTTCAACTAGCACCGGATTAAACATAAATAAGGCAATTCCATTCACTTTTAATTTTTAATGATTTTAAGTTTCTAATGTTTCCCAATCTATCATACCAAAAAAAAAAAAATCCAATAGTAGCTTCCTAAGGCTTTTGTGCATACACCCAAGGTTTTCAGACTACATGATACAGAACTCCAGAAAAAATAACTACAGGTAGTCCTCAACTTATGACCTCAATTGAGACCAGATCTTCTGTCACTAAGCAAGGCAGTCAAATGAGTACCCATTTTATGATCTTTTTTGCTATACAGGTAGTCCTCAACTTACAACAGTTCATTTAGTGACCATTCGAAGTTACAACAACACTGAAAAAAGCCACTTATGACTGTTTTTCACACTTACAACCTTTACAGCATCGCCATGGTCACATGATCAAAATTCAGATGCTTGGCAACTGACTCATATTTATGACGATTTCAGTGTCCCAGGGTCATGCAATCCCCTTTTGCGACCTCCTGACAAGCAAAGTCAATGAGGAATCCAGATTCACTTAACAGCCAGTTTATTAACTTAACAAATGCAATAATTCATTTAACAACTGCGGTAAGCAAAGTCGTAAAATGGAGCAAAAGTCACTTAACAAATTTCTCGCTTAGCAACAGAAATTTCGGGCTCAACTGTGGTTGTAAGTTGAAGACTACCTGTAGTTGTTCGGCGAATCACCATGGTCATTAAGCGCATCATGCAGTCGTTAAGAGAAACCACCTTCTCCCATTAACTTTGTCAGAAGTTGTCTGGGAAGGTCACAACCACGTACCTCTGAGAAGGTGCAATTGTAAATACATATCAGATTCCAACTGCCCAGATTTTGATCACATGACCATGGAGATGCTGCAACAGTCATTAAGTGCAGGGTGGCAAGTCACTTTTTCAATGCCGCTGTAATTTCGAAAGAGTGACTAAAGAAATAATAAGTCAAGGTCTCTCTGTATGAATCCATTTGCCTCCAGTTTATTTTTCATGCAATCTAAATATGCACCAATACCGGAAATTCATCTGAATTAAAAAAAAAAAAAGTACAATTCCAGGACAATGCATTATTGTAATACTTCCCCCCCGCCCAAAAAAAAAGAACAATAAAGGGAGATAGCATAATATTAAAATTAAAAGTTATAGGAAAGTCTTCCCATGATTCTAAAAGTCTGTAGAGATTCTCAGTCATCCAGGTCATGGTTGTCCCAAAGGTGCTTTTTCAGGAGGCTACTGGACTTTGTTTTTTCTTTGAAGATGTTTCACTTCTCATCTGAGAAGCTTCTTCAGCTCCACTGTCCTGTCAGAGCTGAAGAAGCTTCTTGGATGAGAAGTGAAACGTCTTCAAAGAAAAAACAAGAAAGTCCAGTAGCCTCCTGAAAAAGCACCTTTGGGTCTTCCCATGATTGGCAGCAAGCTCCCATACTATCAGAATGGCTCTGGTGACAGAATGTACTATTTGAAACAGGCTTTATTTACTCTTATTTTGGTTTTATCTAGAAGAGTTCCAAGCCTGACCGCTAAGCAGCCGGTCGTAAATTGAGGACTACCTGTACAGTAAATTTAAAGGCAAAGACACTTAAGTATTTATAATCTGATTTACTCTGCAATAATTCCTTATTTATATCCCTCCTTTTTTTTTTTATAAATAACTCAAGGCAGTGAATATACACAATACCTCTTCCTACTCTTAATTTTCCCCACAATAACCACCCTGTGAGGTGAGCTGGACTGAGAGTGACTGATCCAAGATCACCCAATCAGCCCCAGAATACGCAATACATACATTTATTTATTTATTTTAAAAAAAATCTATCGCACAATGTGCCATGAAACTGCAAGTTTAACTCAGCAGAACGAAGTAGGCCAATAGCGTTCCAAGGAGACTCTGACATCAGCCTTACATAAGGGCAAGCAATCTTTTTGCTATCAGGGACATTATTGCATTCTTTTAGTATTGTTTTTCAAACCCAAGGTAACATTCCATGCGGGGGGGAAAACAGTTTTAGAAAAGATAGCACACTTCCATCCATTTGTTCCCTGAATCTTGTGAGCTGCCCACCCCTGGCATTGAAGCTGCTCTGTACATAAGGGAAACCCTACAGAAGGGGTCCCCAAACTTGGCAACTTTAAGACTTGTGGACTTCAACTATGAGCCGCGGTGGCGCAGTGGTTAGAGTGCAGTACTGCAGGCTATTTCTGCTGATCACAGGCTGCCAGCAGTTTGGCAGATCGAATCTCACCAGGATCAAGGTTGACTCAGCCTTCCATCCTTCCGAGGTCAGTAAAATGAGGACCCAGATTGTTGGGGGCAATATGCTGACTCCGTGAACCGCTTAGAGAAGGCTGTAAAGCACTGTGTAGCGGTATATAAGTCTAAGTGCTATTGCTATTGCTGGCTGGAGAATTCTGGAAGTCCACAAGTCTTAAAGTTGCCAAGTTTGAAGACCTCTGCCCTACAGAGACCCCTGTAGGGATGTAATAAACATTCTGTTCATGGAACAATGAAATTTCAGATGGTCCAATTCCAAACCAAGTACCGTGTTTCCCCGAAAATAAGACCCTGTCTTATATTTTTTTGAACCCTGAAATAAGCGCTTGGCCTTATTGCCATGCACTCAAAAGCCCAATTGGGCTTATTATCAGGGGATGTCTTATTTTGGGGGGAACAGGGTACGTATATTTTAAATGCTTGGAAACATGCATAGAATGAATCAGTTCCGAGTATGGACCGAACCACAGTTGGTTTTGGCAGAAATTATTTGGGGAAGTAAGAATAGGAATAGGAAAATTCTAAGACAGCAGCCGAAGGGAAGAAGGGAGTGAAGATAGTGGGAAGAGCAGGTGAATCGGGGGGGGGGGAGGGGGTATGCTTGGCAGCTGGGAGCCTGTTCCAGACACTGGAGCTCAATGCAATAAAGAACAGGTGCAAAGGCCATATATCAGGGGTGTCAAACGCGCAACGACACGTTGTCGTCACGTGACGTATCACAACTTTTTCCCCCTTCACTAAACCGGGGTTGGCCGTGGCCAGCGCGATGCATCCAGCCCGCGAGTCTGACACCCCTTCCATATATGGACAACAGCTGAGAGAACAGAAAGGCTGGGAAGACTGGGGGGGGGGGCGTTTGCTGGTGGGATATATGTGCTAATGGGAAGAAGAGAATACAGACACTGCAAAGATGGGGTCCATGGGTCAGGACAATGGGCCATGCTAAGAGAACAACAATGCAAGCTGCAGCTAAAGTGGAACATGATGGGGATATATACCATCCTGGAAACTAACTGAGCAAAGGAGAGAAAGGGGGGGGCGGTGCGATGCTCATTAGCCTTGACCTCCTTGCCCTTAAAATTCCTCTAGGTCGCGACCCCTTTGGGGTCGAATGACCCTTTCACAGGGGTCGCCTAAGCGCGCGCTAGCCCGCCATCTTGGTGTTGTTTCATCCAAAACATGGAACCGCCCCATTTTGAGTTCTGCTTCTGCCACATGACGACCAATCCAAAATGGTTCAGCAAAACTGCCAAAGTGCAATGGTTTGCTTGTAATTTGAAAGAAAACATGTTTCCCATTTGTGCGTACTCCGAAGACCAGATGCCTTTCCCACGAACCTCTTTCTACCCTCTGGAAGAACAAGGATTCCAAATAAGGTTTCTTTGGCAGCCTTCACGAATGGCCAAATCACCAAGATTGATAGGATTTATAGCATCTGCAGGACTGACCCTACTAACAAAAAGCCGATCTTAGGAATGATACCAATAGCAATAGCATGTAGACTTATATACCACTTTACAGTGCTTTTACAGCCCTCTCTAAGTGGTTTACAGAATCAGCATATTGCCCCCAACAATTTGGGTCCTCATTTTACCCACCTCGGAAGGATGGAAGGCTGAGTCAACCTTGAACCTGGTAAGATTTGAACTGCCAAATTGCAGGCAGCCGGCAGTTAGTAGAAGTAGCCTGCAGTACTGCACTCTAACCACCACGCTACCTAGATAACTAGATGTATTGCAATGTTAATGGCAGCATGTTTTATAGACATGTATTTCCAATTCTCCTCCAATTCCTTCCTGTTAAAAGCTTTGCTACAGCCAAATAATCCAGTTTCTTCAATCTGGTCTAATTTAATGTGTTGGACATTAGCAACCACTAGCTAGTATGGCTGGGTAATGATGGTCCCAAATATCTGAGAACTGCAAGTTTGTGAAATGAATTAATTTCAACAGTGCTCCTTTTTGGTACTCACAAGGCCATCAATAATGAAAAGCCAGCAATGTACAGGTTTCTTTGGGCCCGGAAGAGCTTCATATGAAAATGCTCCACAGCCCCAGGATTGTTCTGCAGGTTCACTTTCTCTGTCACATCATCGTATTTCCGGATCTCACGAATGGCATCTGCAAGTCATTGAGAAACAATCAAAGCTCTGAATACATAAAATTCATTTACAAATTCCAGCCAGTTTGTAGAAACATAATCCAATATCCCTTGTGACTTTATATGTGTGATTATTTATTATTAAGAACATCTCAGACAAATACTCAATATAAACACCACAAAATAGGATACCCAACAGAGCCAGTTCACCAACAGAGCAGATATACTTCAAACATGTTCCTAAGTTATTAGTGGGGATCCCACGAATACCACCCAATGGAACTGAGCTGCAGAGGTCTGCTGATGCTAAACTACTTACTACTTAAATAAATATTTACTCCAAAATATTTGCTCCTAGGCCCAAGAAATTAATCTCAGTAGCGAGGCAAACTAGTTGCAGTTATTGCCACTTTTTATTATTCTTTGGCTGTAAATCAGTGTTAAGAATAAAACTAGTATTTCTAATTGCTGTTAGTTTTCTGAATTGAGACAGAACCTCACGGCCTTCCTGCAGAGATCACCTCACACCATTCTGCAAGCGGGCACCATTCTCGCAATCCTTAAAGGGGAGCCTCCTTAAAAGGGAATCTCCTTAAAGGATTGCAAGAAAAACATCTGCTTTCAGAATGTTGCATAGCAGCCTCTGGAGAAGGCCATGCCTCACATTGACTGGTTGCATGCATCTGTCAAAAGCTGCAGAAAAACAGAAAGGTTGCACACTCTGGGCCCTGGAGCCATCGAAAGGCTCCCATGCATGGCTGAGTAAGAAGTAGGCTAAAGGATCCAGGGCAGTGGTGAAATCCAATTTTTTTTACTACTGGTTCTGTGGGCGTGGCTTGGTGGGTGTGGCAGGGGAAGGATACTGCAAAATCCCCATTCCCTCCCCACTCCTGGGGGAAGGATATTGCAAAATCCCCATTCCCACCCCACTCTGGGGCCAGCCAGAGGTGGTATTTGCCGGTTCTCCAAACTACTCAAAATTTCCGCTACCGGTTCTCCGAACTACTCAAAATTTCTGCTACCGGTTCTCCAGAACCTGTCGGAACCTGCTGGATTTCACCCCTGATCCAGGGTCGTACCAGCTTCACGCATGCCAGTAAGCTCTGGAACTGGCTAGCCCATAGCAGTTTCCACATGCCAGAGGCTCTGACTCTTCCCTGCCCTCCAAGGAAACTCACCACTCTATTTAACAACTGTAATTGCATGATCCAGGATTACAGTTGTTGAATGGAATAGTCATATGACATCTCACTTAATGACCACTTCACTCAGCGACTGAGATTCCAGGTGCAACCGTGGTCTTAAGCCAACCTGCACTGCAGCAAGTTATTATCCTTGTGAATTTTTGAAGGAAGATGAACATCTATTACGACTTTAATCTTTTGTTGTGTTTTGGCATAATCTTAGGGTTCTGTTTAGTACAGAGCAGCATACTGGCCCTTGCGCTTTGTTCTTTAACTTTCAACAAGAGATTCCTTAAAGCCTTCCTCATTTCTAATGTTCTGAGGAGCAGCATATCTGAGGCGGTGGTTGTTTCCCCCAGCAATCTTATTTCTATTTCTTCTAGATTTTCTCATGTTACATTTTGCATGCAATTAAATCAACTGACAGTAATCAAGTTTGGAACGCTCCTTTTCCAATTCTGAACCGTTTAACTCAGGGGTCCCCAAACTTGGCAACTTTAAGACTTGTGGACTTCAACTCCCAGAATTCTCCAGCCAGTATAGCTGGCTGGAGAATTCTGGGAGTTGAAGTCCACAAGTCTTAAAGTTGCCAAGTTTGAGGACCTCTGGTTTAACTGATCTGTATTTCATTCTAATTGTTGTTTCCTAGTCAAGAAATAAATTCTTCAATAGGCAGATGGGATGACTTAATACCGGTAGTCCTCGACTTACAACAATTCATTTAGTGACCGTTTAAAGTTACAACAGCTCTGAAAAAAGTGATTTATGATCGTTTTTCACTCTTACGACCTTTGTAGCATCCCCATGATCATGTGATCAAAATTCAGATGCTTGACAATTAATTCATACTTATGACTGTTGCTATGATCACATACCCAAGGTCATGTGATCAACGTTTGCAACCTTTTGATAAGCAAAATCAAAGGGGAAGCCAGATTCACTTATTATTAACTTATCAACTGCGGTGATTCACTTAACTGTGGCAAGAGGTCGTAAAATGGGGCAAAACTCACTTAACAAATGTCTCGCTTAACAACAGAAATTTTGGGCTCAATTGTCGTAAGTCAAGGACTACCTGTATATCTGAGGAACCATCTCACCCCAATGGGACTAGCCGGCCCCACTCAAGACAGCGGAAGAGGCCTGCTACGGATCCCGTCTGCTAAGGAATTCCACTGGGCGGGACCAAAGAAAAAGCTTTTTCTGCTGTGGCCGTGCCTGTGGAACACTCTACCACTGGAGGTCAGGACTGGTCCCATCCTTTTGGCCTTTCAGAAGGGTATTAAAACTTGGGTTTGCTGTTTGACTTGGGGCCCCGGGTGTGTGCTCACGACGAGAGGTGGTTGATGGGGTAAGACGACCTCATCCCTGTGCCATCCATCTCTTAATCCTGGTTTTTTGCATAGTTTTAATATTGTAATTATTTTTCTACTTGTCTTGTTATAATTTGTTAAGAATAGCCTTATAGGGGAGATAGGCAACATAAAAATGTAATAAAAATAAAAAAAATAAAATACTCATGTTTTTAAGAGTTAGCTATCCATAATCAAAAGCAAACATATAGTAAATAAATATCTTTGGTTTTTCATTCTCCAGTGGATATCAGCTATGTGATGTCTGGTGCTCTGCCATTTCTGAATTCACCTTGTACATCTTGGTACTTGTTGCATCTACTGTTGAAGTACAAACTGCAAAATCTTCAGCATTATTTCAGATGTGAGAGAGTTGCAATTGTTCAAGAGTTGGAGCTACTTCCTCTTCTTTGATATTGGAATAAAAATGGAGTTTCTAGATTCTGCTTGTGTTTTCCATACTTGCTTAGAAACTGCACTAATTATTTTGTAAGATTTTATAAGATTTAAATTATAAGATTTGTATCATTTTGCTGGTATTTAATCAATTGAGAGCAACTTTTTAACTTCACTTCCCAGACTGCCTGGTTCTAATTCAGTTATCTTAATACGCTTCAGTGATCTTAATATGCATCATTGATTTGGGGCCACTTTTCTAGTTTTTCATGTATCTACTCTGTCTTTCTCTTAGTAGATCTTTGGCCTTTTCTTGCCTTTTCTCAGCCCATCTTTGCATAAACCGTCCTTTGATTTATGTAACATGCTTAAATAAGTCTTTTGTCCTTCCCATTCAGTTGTTATCCTCAATTCATTTGTGTTGTTTATTTAGATGTAATTTTTGGTCTTTTTCTCTGCAACTCAGCAGTTGGGCAAATTCTCCTCAGTTATCTATTGCCCTTTGTTTTCTTTCTACAGCTGTTCCCAACTTATCATCACATAGTCTACTTGTCTTATTTTGATTTTCGCATGTGGTGTATTTTTGTTTCATCGTTAAGGGTATCACACATTTCAATCTTCTGTAGGAGAGCTCTTCAACTGCCACATCATCTGCATCTGTGATTGGAGCACAGAGGCTGCTGTTATTGGTTGGTTTGCCTTGGGTTCATTTGAGATCATTTTCTAATGTAGGGGGTATCTGAGCACTGACTGTGATCCTCTTTTGCTAACACTGGTGGCTATTCCATTTCTTCTGTGCTTTTCTCATCCACAGCAGAAGATACAATGCTTTACTGGTATGGCGTTTCAGTCCATTCATTTTGCTGATTCCCAAAATTTTAATGTTCAGTCTTGACATTTCTGCTCTGCAAACATCAAGTTGCCCTTGGTTCATGGATCTGACATTCCATGTACCAAATGGTCCATGGGACTTTGGAGCATCAAACGTTCCTTTTGCTTCTGGATAGATCAGTAGCTTAACATCTTTTCAATCCAGCACCAATATTAGTCATGATTGCCCTCTGTTCTTCCTCAGTAGCTGGTTGGACACCTTCTATCCTGGGGGCTTGTCTTCCAGCAAGTGTTGACTTATGACCATCCGTTTGGCTTTCTTGGCAGAAATCCGGGGCTAGATACTTCCTTCCCCATTCCTTTTTTTTTTTATTTTCCATAAATACATGCCAGTTGCCAAGCGCCTGAATTTTGATTACGTGACCTTGGGGATGCTGCAATGATCACAAGTGTGCCAACTGGTCATAAGTCACTTTTTTCATTGCCACTGAACGGTCAGTAAATGAATGGCCGTAAGTCAAGGATTACCTGTATGCACATGGGCACACCTTTATGAATAAGTGATATTAATAATACTATCAGCACCACTAACCAATTGCATAGACTTCTACTTACCAATAAACAACAAAACAAGGATGATTATAAGTACGACAAAGAAAGTGTTTCCATAAATCACAAGGAGCTTCACCAAACGGGACTTGAAGATTTTCTGCCACCTGTAGAAAAATATCCAACATTAAGGGGGAGGGGGGATGCACCCATCGGACTGCAATGCATGTTACATCATGGCTTAGCGAACGTTTTAGATATTGGCTGCTGCCTCCCAAATAACTTTTAAAAATGACTGAAACCTCATGATTATGACAATTATACTGCCAAGGAAAAAAGAGCAAAGGAGCAGAGGCATAAAATGAAACATCATGTGGCCCATGCCCGACATGTGTCAATTCATCATTTCTGACTGTGGTTGTTAAGCAGGACGTCACATGCTCGCCATTTGCAACGTTCTGCCAGCTTCCCCATTGACTTCGCTTGTTGGAAGACGGGCGTGAAGGACCCGAACGGCTATTGTGTGACCACCGAACACTATGGCCACCATAGTGCCAACTGCCAAGCACCCAAATTGCGATGTGATCATGGGAGACGTTGTGACAGCCGTAACTTCAAGGACCAGTTGTCTCCTTTTTTTAGTGCAGTTATGACTTTGACCGGTCGCTGAACAAGTGGTTGGTAGTGAGAACTACTTGCGCTACGCAATCTACAACCCAGATTTGAATTTCCAACCACCTCCCCATGGTCATGAGACCATATTTTGGGTGCTTGGCAACCAGAATGGATTTATGGCTGTTTGCAGCATCCTGTAGTCACATGACCACAATTTACAGTTTTGCTGAAAACTGGCGTGTATATCTGGTTTCTGGCAAAAAAATCTCCCAGCAACAAGGGTTTGCTTAAGGCTTGCTGCAAAAAAGATTTAAAAAAATCAGGCACGATCATGTGATGATCTACTTAATGACCATCATAGTTTACAATCATAATTGCGGGCTAATTATGGTCTTTCTTAGAGAACTGCCTGTAGCCTCAAAACCTAAGTAGTTAATTACCGTATTTTTTGGAGTATAAGACACACCTTTTTCTCCCCTAAAAGAGGCTGAAATTTTGGGTGCATCTCATACTCCGAATGTAGCTTTTACTAAGCTTTTTTTCCAGCCCTAACGAGGTGCTAACAGTGAAGAGATCTTCCATGCAAAGCCATCTTCCCTTTGCCTGCTTTTCTCATTGAAGAGAGAGAGAAGTGAAGTGTTTTAGAAACTGTTTTTTATCCCCAACCAGGGGATAAAAAGCAAGTAAGCAAGTGCGCTCAAAACCAGCAAACTAATGTGCTGAAGCTGACCAGACTAAGGACTAGCCAGATGAATACCTGGTAGGCAGAATCCCCCCCCCCTATTTTCCTCCCCAAAAACTAAGGTGCGTCTTATACTCCGAAAAATACGGTAATACAAACTTGAGCAATTTTTTACGTTTAACACACAAGCATGTACAGGCCGATTATCCCACATTATCCCAGCCTCCTTCGGATTCTTGGCATTGGTTAAAAATATATTCTCCTGCCTGCTTTCGGGTATTAATTACTCTCACCCATCATCCCAAGTTCCTTTTTCGGTGTCACTCCCTCTGCAATCCTCTGGAAACCAAGCTGAGTCTTAACCTACATTTTTGCATTTCTCGGCAGCTTAAGCCATCAAGGTTTCAGGGACCCATCCCACACTCACCCTCCTAGCTCCTCACCTTGTTGCAGAGATAAAGGGAATGCAGAGGAGAAACACAAGGAGGACTTCCGCATAGAGAAAAGTGGCCACAGCTGCCCACTGGAGACTCATCATGGAAGTATGGGAAGGAAACGGCTCCAAGAAAAGCTGAGATTCACCGCTTTTAGCTGAAAGGAAGGGAGGGGGAAAAGGCTTTTAGAATACAAAATGTACAAAGTGTCATCCAGTAATCAAAGGGCTTAATTGAAAACCAATTCCAGAATTCAACGAAGGAAAATGTTTTAACCAAGGCAAACCTGAGTGTCTGAAGAGAGGAAAGAGCCAACTAGGCCTATGCACCACAAGTATAGTAGTTCCAAGGCACTCTGATAGCCCCTCAGGACAAGCTCTACAGCAGGGGTGCTCCACTTTGACAATTTTAACACCTGTGGACTTCAATTCCCAGAATTCCCCAGCCAGCCATGCTGGCTGGGGAATTCTGGGAGTTGAAGTCCACAAGTCTTGAAGTTGTCAAGATTGGACACCCCTGCTCTACAGTATCACTTCATTTGCCCTTATTTAGTGCAAGGTCAGAGCTAATGGAAGAAGGGTGCTTTATCACACCATGCAATAAAAGGAGAGCAGCAGCAGCCTCTTTTTCAGCCAGAAATAGGATACAAATAAAGCTCCAAATTTTCCTCAATAAAAAGGGTCTAAAATCTGTGACAGATTACTATGTGACATTAGTTCCCACAGAGGGGGTGCAGTTGCAAATAGCCTGATGACTGTTCAGATATTCCTCTCAGATCAAGGGCAGAAGATGCAAATGCTGTTCCCAGTAATGGCCACCCCCACCCCCACCTGCTCTTTCCCTCTTCAGCAGGCAAGCTCTCTAGGTTATCTCTGAAGATCAATCTGTCAACAGATCAAGTTGTGTCTGTAAATCACGTGACCACGCTTGCCTAACTCTCGCCAGGTGGATTCAAATAAGATGCAGTGTGTTACACAGCTTCAATGCTGCCACACCCCAAATACATGCTGCTGCTGAAATTAAGGAATTAAAAAAGCTCAGTTCAGATGCTGCTGAACTGCAACTCCCAGCAACCCCTGCAAGCGCTAGCAATGGAAAGGAATCCTGGGAGATATAGTTCAGCACTATAGGAGAACTGGTTTGCAGTTCCTAAATTACAGTAATTTCTCTGCCTTTTTCCTACGGGTTTAAAATACCTATTAAGAATTAAAATACCAATTTAAGAGATAAAAGAAGTAGCAGAATGCATGCAAAACAAGTTATGAACTCAAAAAATAAACCCCCAGGAAAAAGAAATCTTGTGCCATAATGAAAATATCCTGAGGAAGAAGAGAAATCTTTTTTTTTTTTTTTTTATCCAAGGGAAAATTGTACACATAGCCTCCTTAAGGTATAACGGTACTTGGCAACCAGTCTGCATTTGCGGTAGTTTGAATCATCCCACGGTCACATGATCACCATTTATGATGTTTTTACCAAAAACTTCAGGGTTGCAGCAAAAATGCCTCATGGCAAATAATGGGTTCCACAAAAAAGATCTGGTAACAAGATGACCCGCTTTATAACTCTTACTATTTACAACTAAAAGGGGCAGGCTCCACTACAGTCATAAGTTGGGGAGTACTTGAATAGGGTAAGAGTAAGATTTATGCTTTAAAATTGCTGCTATCTTTCAAGAATTAGGAAAGCAAAAATAGTGCTACTTCTCAGATGGCAAGAATAATTTTTCCAGAGTCAGAATACAAGCTTGAATCCAAAGTGGTTACCCCAAACTTTGTGGCTTGATGTAGGCATAAATCATCAATTGCGTACAATAAATGAAATAAATGAATGAAATGGCAGTTTACTAAAAGTTTCACTAGAAGTGAAGTGTTAACCAGTCACTTTTTTTTTAATAAAGGAAAGCATCCAGAAAGCTGGAAAATAAGGAGAGGAGGGGAGAGGGGTGAAGAGGGGGCAAGCAAGAAGAGAGAATGTAGTTGCCAGATCTAAAGGTGCTTTTTCAAAAGCCCAGTTGCCTTTTGAAAAAGCACCTTTGGGACAACCATGACCTGCATGTCTGAGAATCTCCACAAATATGTAGTTGCCAGACTGTACAGGCAGAAAGAGGGGAAAAGACAACAGTTCATGTCAAAAAAGGGCAAAAATCACAAATAGCCCTTATAATTAAGCCCTCATAGAGGTTTTTCATTCATTCACATAATGGCCAATATAGTAAACATAATCTGTTTCAAAGCAAGCATTCATCAAAAGGCTAGCCACTACCTTTTCTACCTCCCCTCCTACAGGGACTCCCATCTACCCTAAGAGTTTCCTTTTTATCTGTTAAGAGTGGGAGAATTCAAAGAAGAATTGAACTAAGTCATTCACTTTGTTATTTTTGAAGAAAATCTAGGAAGCCCACATAAAGCCCCAAAGCATTCTGGGGATGGTGGTGAGAATGCTACTAGAGGCTTTATACACTCTTCTATAGTATTTTAGCTTCCCATTAAATTATCTTTTAAATATAAACAAAGTTAGGAAATAGGTACCAAGGAAGCTATCTGCAGAATTTTTGTACACTTGTGTACTACGAGTCCCAGAATGACCATCTTTTCTATTTGTGCCTAGTGTGTTAGATTCTGTCTGCAATGAGTTGAGCACCTTAGCAATGTGAATAACCCATAATCACAAATATTGAAACACAAAATATACTAAGGAAAAAGAAAGTAGGAAGGGGAAGATCTCATTGAGAACTACATTGTAAAAAATTCAATGCAGAATCATACATTTGTCCCACAAAATTATGTGCACAAATTCGCTTTCTATTTGTGGATTTAGTAGAAATGTTCATCGTATATCTAAGGTCCCTTTCTTACTGACCTCACCAAGAGAAAGCTATCCACACAAAAGTAGCAACTTTGCAAAAAGAATATAGGATTATTTGTCATCTTCGTATAGGCTAATGATATTCCTTTTATTCATTTCATAGCTTGGTTTGAAATGGAAAATTATATGGCTGCTCTGGATTAATTACCAAGTCATTTTATTTGGACTTCTGAGTTTGAAACACAAATGCAAGTAGTCCTTGGCTTACAACCAGTCACTTAACAACCCTTCAAAATTATAAGTCTGGAATAGGTGCTTTATAGCCCATAAAGCACGTCTGGCTGTTATATTATGCCCCCCCCCCATCACATTACTGTATTTCAACGGCTTGGCAACCAGCTTGACTTTACAACAGGTTGCAGCATCCCACAGCCTTGTGACCATGATTTGCAGTGTTTTTTGCTGATTTCTGGTAAAAAACACCCATTTGGAGCAATGGGTTTGCACTTATGACCATGTATTTGCTTAATTACAGCAGTGCTCTGCCTAACAATCATTGTAAAAATGTTGTAAAATTTGGTCCAGTCATGTGGGTGCCTTACAACCAGAATGACTTAGGACCCGAAATCTGGTCCAACTGCAGTCATAAGTCGAGGATTACATCTGTGTGTCTGCGTTTGTGGGCATGTATTTAAGCTGGGTTGTAGAAATCAGCTGAATGGCAGCTCTCCTACATTTACTATAGAGCAGGGGTGTCAAACTCAAGGCCTGTGGGCCGAATCCGGCCCACGGAGTGCTTAGATCTGGCCCGCGGGACCACACTGGAAACAGTGAAGCCAGCAAAAATGGAGCTCGGGAGGGCCGCGCGCAGCCCTCTTCCAGCAAAAATGGAGCCCAGGGGGACGGCCGGGGAGGCCGAAAATGGAGCCTGGGAGGTCGTGTGCGGTCCCTCCAAGCTGTTTTCCCTGGCAGAGGGGTGCAGGAGGCCGTCGTGGCTGAAAATGGAGCTTGGGAGCCCATTTTCGCTGGCAGAACACGCAGGCCACAGGCGCCCGACATGAGTGATGTCAAACTGGCCACGCCCCCTGGCCACGTGCCCCCCCCAGGTCAAACACAATCCTGATGCAGCCTTCAATGAAATCGAATTTGACACCCCTGCTATAGAGCATGAATGCAACAAGCTTACCAGCATCCATTTTCTGATCCTCATGCCACCCCAAGTAAACAAGACCAAAGAGTTTGGGTTTTTTGGAGTTTGGGGATAGGCCTTAAGGGCAAAATGGATAATGAGGCTTAAGATTTCATCCATTAGGTCCCCCAAAACCCACCCCCTTTGGACTGCAGCTCTTAAAAGAGCATGCCCATAAAACTAAAAAACCCTTTCAAGTACTAAATTATGCAGTCTCCAAGAGAGATCTGCAAATTGAGCAAGCAGAAAGGGAGATTAAAAGAGCACATGACTGCCAGGGACAGCTGAAGCATTGCAACACCTGCACAATTCCACTGAAACATTTGGTGCATCAATAAAAAAAAAGAGGAAGAAATTTAAATCAGCATTTATTCCAGGCTGGGAGTCATGCTGTCCTTTCTTTGCATTGCCCACCTACTTTAAAGAAAACATGAGAACTATTTTTCATCAGTTTCTTTAAAAAGCTATTTCAGAGACAATTTGACATGATAAATTCCACCTCTCAGACCCCCAGAGATTGGAAGCCAACTCTTATGTGCTAGCCCAAACTTCCCATATAAAGTGAGGAAAGCTGAATGCAAACCTCAGGAATTGGCATATGAAATACCTATTTAATTCAATCCCCTAGGATTTTAATATTATGCCCAACGATGAGTTCGCTTTCTCAAGAGCCCCATGACTGACAGCCAGGAGAACAAGTCAGACTACTACCACCTTTTTGGAATTCTCTTTGAAGACGGAGGAGATTGTAAGGCTGCAGGACAGGCCTATGCCTGTTACACTCCTTCGCAAATACGCACCCGCTCCGGCTCCGGCTCCGGCTCCATAGGGCCTCCTCAACGCATCTCACCCTCACCCACCCATCCTCTCGTTCGCGCAGCCTCCTCCATATTAATGGCCCCTTGCAATATTCGTCCAGCGCCCCCCCCCTTTAAAATTTGCACTCGGGAAAGAGGGGGAAAAAGGTAGGCTGCTTCCAGGATGAAGAAAGGAAGTGGAGAAAGCAGATTACAAGCAAAACCGAATTGCGTTCAGGTGTATTATGGGAAGACGCCACAGAAAGGTGGGGATTTAATATTAGGGGTGCTTCGACTACTCCTTGCAGGAGAGTATTCTTTCGAAATACGGGAAAGAAGAAAGGCGCCAGAAGCCATTTAAAGGCGGGAGCGCCTTCTTTTTAACATAATTTGCCTTTCTTTCCCGAATAACCAGCTTCGCTGTCCTGTTCCTTTCCTTCCCCCCACCCAGCTCTGCGGGGGGGGGACCCCGATACGTACCAACCAAGCCCCAAAAGCAGCTCCCGCTCGGCCGAAGGGAGAAGTAGAGAACGCTCGAAACCCCGCCCCCTTTCCTTGGGCGTGGTCTGAGTGCGCCCTCCGCCCAATCGCGAAGCAAGTTTTCTAAATAGAGACGAGGGGTGGGGGAGGGGAGGGTAAAGGCCGAAGTTGCTCCGTCAGGGTCGCAGGCGTGGCTGCGTGTCGCAGTTTTCGACGTGTCTATTAAAAAAAAAATCAGGGGGGAGGGGACGTTTCATAGGAAGTATGGGAGAGGTGAAGGAAGTAGCTGTGCTACGAAATGCGTCGGACTACAGCTCCCATGATCTCTAGCGAGGATGGCTCACGGTCCCGCCCTCACGGGGTTTAGAGAAATTGCTACCGTGCGGAAGCTCTGATGGCTTGGTTGCTTTGCTCTTGTTTTTCCTCAAAAGGCTGAGCGAATTCCCTATTTTCCTTTTCCAGACAAAATTATCCTTTTCGCTCACTCACTATTATTATTATTTTTATTGTTTAGGATCCTCCTTCCTTGCCTTTTATTCATTGCTCCCGTTTCCTTTCTTAGATACATTGAAGTGCTTTCGGAGAAACGACTGGTAGAATTGCCAATTCAAAAGCGGCGTTCGGCTATAGCTGAATAGAACAACGATGCACCTTTGAGTGTCTCCGTTCTCATGCACATCCCGATTGGAGTTACGCAGAGTATAAATGCCTGGTTTTGCTTCATGGCTTTTGTAGCGCAAGGCGTGGAGCAAAAGCCATACGTCTCGTTTTAGTTGACGTTCTGAACTTCTGCATTTTTTCTCTTAACCACTAGAAAACCACCAGATTTGAGACGAACTGTTTTTCTGTTGTGCTCTTGACACATAGGTCAGTATCCAAGCTGGAACAGGAAGTAAATTAGGAAGAATTTATGATACAGCAGTATGGTTTTCTCCCCCCCCCATCTCTGGTTCCCTCCCCCACCCCCACCCCGTTCGGAACCCAAAGCCCGTTTGGCTCTTTAAAGGGATTCAGTGGATAATTTCCAAAAATGAGGGCAGGAAAAATAAAGTGGAATAAAATGGCACATTATTTATATAAGCCAATAATACCTTGTATGTCTGTATTTCCACAATACAGATGGGTGGGGTGGGATTACCTAATTATGCTTAAAGTCTCAGTATGATCACAAGTGTCTCCAGTGTTAAACAGATGCTATTCTTTTAAAACCAAAAGGGTTTTCCTTTCTGAGAAGCAATTACAGTGCCTCCCCCTTTTCAAATTGGCACTGGAAGTTAAATTGTGCAACTCTTATTAATAATGTATTTACTAGTAGAATGCTGACAAAGAGGCCAGGTTGCTAGAGGTTGCTCAATGAAAAAGACTTCAGGTTCCTGTTTGCAGCAGATGGCAGCACTCAACATAAGTTCAAAAGGAACAGAAACACAATGTTTTCTTCAATGGGAGGCTGGGATAAATTGTAAAAGCCAAGTCACAGGTTGAAGATCCTAATAGGAACTATAAGTATCTTTGGGAAGAGATGAACACTTCTGTGTCTAGTACATAACACATAGATAACAGTGCCTCATGCCCTGCCCTCTTTCTTCCACTGGCATCATAGCAACCAATTTTAGGCATGCATTTGGAAACTGCCTCCTGAAAGCCCATGTAGTGTTCAAGGTGTCAGAACAGAACCAGGGAGATCTAGTTGTAGCCCATCATTGGCCACTGGATGTTTTTGGGACTGATATTCTCTCTTAGTGTGTCCTACCTTGCAGGATTATCCCTGTAGGGAAAAGTGCAAAAAATAACTTTATATACACTGCCTTCAGTTCTTGCAAGAAAGCTTGGATTATAAATCTACCAGTTACCATAGCCTGCACAATCATTTAGCTTTTAGATGATGCTGTATCAAATAGTATCAGGGTAACCAAGCTTGGCAATCACTCAATTTAGAAACACACCTGGAAAAAAATAAGTCATCTATATATTCATTGATAAAATATTAATCAGGCTGTGATTTCTTGCCAAACCTATTGGCGAGTCTTGCTTCAAAACAACTATTTTGCCCTCTGGCTTTTGGTTATATAAGGATTCTTATGTATAATATATAGTGTAAGTATCGATACAACTGTTTGATGAAATACATTGAGTTATGAAATCCCTTTCTTGGAGCCAGAAAAATACCAGCAGCTGTGTTATAAATGATATATTAAAATACAGTATCAGGAATCACCACATACTTTGAAATCACAGATTTTTCTTCTGGACTTTGTAGTGAGATGAATGAGATGGCTTCAGAGCTCATAAGAGTTTTTGTGGGCTGCTATTTGTTCCTCAGATTCCACAGTGATGACAAAGTAGATTCTACTTTTAATCTCTTTTAATGTTTTGAACTCTCTCATTAATTTAGACAAATTATTCCTAAAGCTTTTGGAAGTTGCATCTTGCAAATAACTGAGTCAGCCACCAGCACTCAATTAACAAAACAAAAAACCATTCCTCCCACACAAGTTTCCTTTTTGTGTCGCTTCTTGTGGTTCTGATGAAATTACACCTTCTGTGTGGTTGTTGAGACGATATTTGAGTCTCGGTGCAGGGAAAAAAGTTTCTGCCTTCTGTTAGCTCTATATGGGTTCGATGTAGTAGCTGCATTTCTCCAATCTTGCAGAGTAGTAGTAGAGAGAGAATGGAGACAAGTACCACATCCTGATTAGCATGCCGTTTCTGTAACGCGATAATGTAATGTGATCCAGCGATCCTGCAAGTAAATTGTCTTTATTCACAGACGCGTTACATACAAATGACCACTAATATACTTGACCCAATGATATGGTATAACTACAGTCATCTGATAATGTGGTTCTCCATTTCAGTTTATTATTAGGAGGGGGGGTGAGTCCCGATTCCAGCCCTTGCGGTATAATGGATGATTCATAGCAATTCCAAAGCAAACATGTTCATTTGCAAAACTACTATAGCACATTTATTTCTTTGAAGGTATGGGCCATTTATATCCAAGGCTTTGGAGAAGCGGACTGAAGAGGGACAGTAAGGACAGGATAGCAACGTCACGTCACGGGACTGTTTTCGAAACTTGGCGTTTTTTGTTTTTCTCAGAACGAAGAAGTAGAAATCTCCTTCCCGGCCTCGCCCTCTACCGGCCACCTGTAGAAACGTCTTCCCTATCTCGTCCTCTCTATGGTCTGAGGGATGGCCGTTCTTCAGTTCCCTCCCCCTCTTGTCACTCCGAGGGTTGGGCGTTGTGGATTGAGAGCCGACTCCCGGCTAGCGAGTCAGCCCCGCTACAGTTAGCCAGAGGACGCTGCCTTCTTGCTGGGAGAGGAAAAGCAGAAGCCCGAAAGCGGAGGCAGTGCCTCCCACCCCTTGGGATTATGCCCTTCACCCCAGCCAAAGTAGCCACACGGCTGAGCCAAGGAATCACCGCCAAAAGAGCAGCCGTGGCACTGTTGTTGGCAGCATATGGGGCCAGGAAGTTGTACCCCATCCTGCGGAGACAGTGGGCTGCCTCAGTCCTCCAGGTGAATGCAGAGACCACCAGCCCCAGGGAGTCAACAGGAAAGTGGAGGGAACTCGAGGTGGGCACCGCATCACCACCTGGTGTAAACAAGGTGTTTTTTCTCCGTCTCCTCCGACTCCTGAGGTTGCTGTTCCCCGGGCCACTGTGCCGGCAGACAGGACTCTTGGCCTTGCATTCAGCTGCCCTTGCTAGCCGCACCTTCCTCTCGGTTTACGTGGCCCAGCTGGATGGACGCTTGGCCCGCTGCATTGTCCGTAAGAAACCACAGGACTTTACGTGGCAGCTTCTTCAGTGGCTCCTCATTGCCCTGCCAGCCACCTTTGTCAACAGTGCCATTCGGTACCTGGAAGGACAACTGAGCCTGGCCTTCCGTGGACGCTTAGTGGACCATGCCTATCAGCTCTACTTTGAGGGTCAGACCTACTACCGGGTCAGCAACATGGATGGACGGTTGCGTAACCCGGACCAGTCGCTTACCGAAGATTTGGTGGCCTTTGCTAATTCCGTGGCCCATCTCTACTCAAACTTGACCAAGCCTGTCCTTGATCTCATTGTGACTTCCTATACCTTGGTCAGTTCAGCTAGATCAAAGGGGGCTGACACAGCCTGGCCCTCATTTATTGCTGGTTTGGTAGTCTGCATCACTGCCAATGTGCTACGTGCCTGTTCACCAAAGTTTGGCCAACTGGTGGCTGAGGAAGCACGCCGGAAAGGAGAGCTGCGCTACATGCATTCTCGTGTGGTGGCCAATTCGGAAGAGATTGCCTTCTATGGCGGGCATAAGGTAAAGTTGGAGGCAGAATGCCAATATTCTTTAGTAGAAAAAGAAGATTTAGTTTTTTAGAAAGAGGAAGTCTCTGGGCTATTTGGACTCTTGAGCAATGACAACACAGTCTAATTAGAAAAGTAGAGAGAAGATACTGTGTTTTTATTCTCTGTATTAGTAATTTACCACCATCCCCTGTAGAACTATGCCAAAAACCCCTGCAGCTAACTCAGTTTCAATTCTGCCTTAGGTGAAATGAAGCTGTCCCAAAACAGATTTAGACCAGCACCCTTGTTTACTTCCTTCCTTTGTTGTCTCCTTGAATATGTCCCGAGGCACATCTAGGGCTCTAACCTTGATTATAATCTATAATCTGTCCTTGTTGCTAACTTCAGTCCTTTCCAACTTCCTGCAAAAATCTTTCTTGGTTTCTGTTGATCCTACCTAATTCAAACAGTTGAAGTAGCCTCAAGGCCTTCTAAGTTTGGCACCGGCTTGTCTTTTAATGTTTCCTACATTCCCAGGCAGAGGAGTGAACTGAAGGGCAGTAAATGTGTATGGTGTATCTGATTCCCAAATATAGAAATAAGAAATACCAGCAAGGAATATCGGGGTAAATCAAAACTCCTGTTGATAAAGAATGGAGAAAGAAAGGATGTTTTAACACCGGGAAAGAGAATTTGATACTAATAGTCCTGTCTTTCCTAGATCTTACTTTTTCCCCATTCTTCAGTGCTAATGCTGCCGTGCCAAGTGTGTTCCAAGGCCAAACATCTCTCCCTGTAGTAACTTCTCTCCATAATTAAGAGCCATTTAAAGTCATATTTACACAAAAATCACAAGCAAATGGGGACAAATGTTTTCTGCCTCTTTCAAGGTTCACCTCGATTTTTTTTTTTTAAAGGATCAAAGTGCAACAGTTGCTTTTTCTTGCAAGGGATCAGTAATATCCCATGACCAGCATTAGACATAATAATGTTTGTTATGTGATAGATGTCTGCATTGTATCAACTATTGGATTTTGTAGGTGGCATAGGGAAGTTTAGAGGATTCTTAGAGGCATGTATTTATTCCATAGTTAGTCATTTGTGACTTTTCAGTTAATCTTTGCAGTTTGTATTACCTGTTTGCATATAAAAGCTACAGTAGAAGGACTGTAATTCAGAGTGCATGTAGGCATACACCACACAGCTAACCTAATGATTCCTTTATGCTATGCCTGATGTGGATGAGGAAATGTCAATTAAACTACATTAGGATTCATGGAATTCTGATCCAAAGGCTATATGCTCTGAGAGATTAATAAGGCCTGAAGAAGGCGTAGTAGGACAGCTGAGAGAAGATAAATATTAGATAAGAAAATGTATATATGAATTAGAGAAGATAAGGAAATGGACAGAAATGGACAAAAGGGCTGCAATTTTAAATTCTTAACTAAAATTGGGATGGGGAGAGTTCCACTGAACTCAATTGCAAGTAGAGATTTTTAGAACTTTGCTGTAGAGCAACTAAAGTCTAGAATTCTTATCCTTCATTTTCATCTGTTTATATGGACTATGTGATTAAGGCTATGAGTTCTAGTCCCACTTTAGGCATGGCTGAGTGACTTTGAGCTAATCACTCTCTTCAGCCCAACTCACCTCACAAGGTGGTTGTGGTGGGGAAAATAGGAGGAGGAAAGAATATTGGATGCTCTTAAGCTGTTTATAAAAATAATAAAGGTGGGATATTAATAAATAATTTAACCCTTCTGCAGAGTGAGAGGGACAATCTGGTGCAGTTCATTCATTGAGATATACTTACCACTGATGACAGCAAACCTTTCTTTTTTTTACCCATCCCTGTTCTTTCACAATAGCTTAGCTGAAGGAACAGAAACTCATGCACGATACTTTCCTTGGAATAGAGGTAGCAGTGCTTATTTTTTTTTATTACTGTTTAAAAATGTTTCAAGTGACAGAAGAAGGAGAATTAAAATCTAAGCATCTCTATTCTGCTGTATTTAAGTTTATTGAGAATTATAACTAAGATGTTAGAGATTGGTTCATTTCTCTGTTATCATATTGTCATATCATTGCACTAAAACGCAAGTTGGAATTAACCCATTGTGTTTCCTACATGATAGACAACAAGGGGATGATTAAATCTGCTACTTCTTTTTAAAAATCTTTTTAACATATCCTGTTCCAACTTCTTTAAAGACAGGCTGCTGATCTAAGTTCTAATAGGTGATTTTTTCCCCCCTGCCATAGAAATAAAGAGTAAAACTTCAGTTGGTGACTCTTGTATATAAATATGCTGCAGAAGGCACTGACTCTAGGGGGAGGGAATAATTTGGCTGTAACTTCTCATAATTGTAGAAATAATAACACTAAATTCTTTATCTCTGAGTTTTAGGTTTATTTGCTCTGCAATCTAATTTGCATATTATAGTAACTCATGGTATTTTTCATCTTGGTTTATTCAATAAACTACAATTGTCTAAATCTGAACAACATTCTACGTTATAAATTCTGATTAGACCATTATGGCTAGATTCACGCAATATACTAACCCATTGTGATTTATTTATTTTTTAGTTTTTAGTTTCTTATGATTTGTGAACCCAGCCTATAAGAACAGGTGTCTCCCTCAATCTAATTGTCCAAATCATTTGGTTTTTATTCTTTTCTCTGATCCAGGAACACATCAGTTTTTCTACATGCACTGGAGTTTCTTTGGTACATTTACATTGTTGAAATAAAAGCTATATGGAGATGCCTTTATCTTTGTGGTTGTAAACCTCAAGTCACTTTGTATCCTCCTGCTACTCTTTTTAGGTGGAGCTGTCCCTTCTGCGGCATTGTTATCATCAGCTGGCCTCTCAAATCAACGTGCTGCTTCTGGAGAGACTCTGGTATGTGATGCTGGAACAGTTCCTTATGAAGTATGTGTGGAGTGCTGCTGGGCTGGTCATGGTGGCTGTACCGATCATCACTGCTACTGGCTACTCTGAAACAGGTGAGGATGGGAGAAAGAAGCAAAAACCGCTGCTCTTCTGGGAGCAACATGGCCCAAAATAATAAAATGGACATTTAAGCTCATATATTAACAGGCAGGAGCTGGAAGAGGATCAATATGGAATCATTAAGGATGTTTTCAAGATGATGGCTGAAACACTACTTGCTAATTCACTGGAAGGCTTAGTGAGGGCAGAATAGCCCAAGGCAACTTCTCATTGGTTCATGTCTTCAGGTCTCATATAAACCATTTCCACACTAGTGATTGATGGTGTTACCCAACCATTCCTCTGTCTGTATATCATGATGACAATGGCTGGGTGATGTAGAGATATGGATCCATAGTGGGCACGAGTGTTTGTGCGGCATCGTGTCAGTACCTCCTTAAAGCTAACATGCTTTTTTTTTCTATGATTGCAGGGCAACAGCTGCATGATCCCAAGTAATAAAGACATACTAGTTTAAAGGAATTGCTATGTGCACTTATACACGCACTCCAGTTCACGCTTTCCCCCTTCAGATCCAGATGTCTAGAATCACTAGTATAGAAATAGTCACAGGAAAATGCAACCAAGCACAGAAAGATGCACTTATGGTAGTAGAAAACTGAACAGATAGGAGAGAACTGCAACAGCCAGTGGTTTTATTGTGCAACACCTGAGAGCAAAAGCAGGTTGTCTGAACACCGAAGTCTTGAAATATCACAATCTTTTCAAGGTTGGAATAGATATTTCGCAGGTACCAAATATTTGGCCTGGGCGCGTATTTATCCATGCCTGCTTGTTTTCGCTTGTAACCTTGTTCTTGGTGCTGCTCCACAGCAAGCACTTGCTCAGAACTCCAATTTGAGAGGTAGTGGAAAGGAAGAGGTAATTCTATAAAAAGTGGGCAGCAAGACTCCAGATGACCACTACATGGCAGCAGAGAGTTTTCTGTACATGCATCTCTTTCTTTAATTTTGTATTTTAATTTTATCGGGTAGCCATTGTAAAGGAGCAAGAGGAAAAGCAGGAATGATAAGGTAGTCAATCTTTCCCCCATCAGCTGGTTCTCCACTAGTTCCCAAATATCTTGGTTTTCCATTAAAAGCCTAAAATCATTCATTCTTCCCCTGTTGATGATTCCCTCTAGCACAGTGGTTCTCAACCTTCTTAATGCCGCGACCCCCACCCCGCTGCCGCAACCCCCTCCCCCTCCCCACATGTGCGCGTTGCCAGGCGAGAAGTGATGAGGTGACAAAGGGGGCGTGGCACCAAGATGGCGGGCTAGCGCACGTGGCCCTTCCATCAGCGCCTGCGCATTCGAGGGCCGCCCGTGGGTCGCACCGTCCCTGGGTACTTGTATGTGGACGGATAGAGCGGTGACTCGGTTCCTAAGACCATCGGAAATATGTGTTTTCCGATGGTCTTAGGCGACCCCTGTGAAAGGGTCGTTTGACCCCCAAAGGGGTCGCGACCCACAGGTTGAGAACCGCTGCTCTAGCAGTTTATTTTTTTTCAGTAACGCCAAAGAATTTGAAAGAATACAATAAATTTTGTAAATAAAAATTGTGACAGTTCACAAAGACTACTAAGTGCAAATAGAAATACATTATTATTTCTATAGCAAGGAAGATAAAGCAGGAATGGTTAAATTGATTATTTAAAGAGGAAAATATGTTCTTATTTGGATATCACTTCTGGAATTTGTGCGTGTGAAGAAAAAAATGAAACTTTGATTTTGGTTTTGTTGATTAGAAAGATTTGGTATTCTAGAAATGGCTAGTTATATATTAATGTGTAAAAGCAAAACATTGAGATTGGAGTGTGTTTATCATGTACTGTACTAGGAAGAGTTGGAAGTCAATGCCCCCTTTTCTTTCTTTTTCTCTTCCCCCTTGTATTTCACACTTTTCCCCGTTCCCTTTCCCTCAATTTCCTATTTTCTTCTTTTTGTATTTTATATAATAAAATAAAAATGATAAATGCAGTTTGTATAAATACAATTACCTCTTCATGGAGACCATGTACAGGTAGTCCTCGAATTAGAGCCAAAATGGAGCCTGCCCAGTACGGTTGGAGTCAGGAGGGCTGTTAAGTGAACTGCCTCACTTAATAAACCCCTCTATCACTGCTCTTCCTGATGCATTTGTTAAATGAACACGTTAAACAAACACACAGGTTGTTAAGTGGAGCATCGGGAGCCTCAAGGATGGGGGAGGGCCTGGGGGGGCCTGGTGCAGGCACCAATCCACCTGCTTCAGATCGCCCAAGGCCTCCCCCACCTTCTGAGAGACCCCATGCTCTGCTTCCCACCCCTTGGGGTCCCCCCAGCTGCTTGGGCCTCCTCCTCACACCTTGTCACCTATCGTTCACTTACCTTTCGAAGATCTCCAGAGCTCAGGAGATCTGGGTAAGGAAAAAGTATAGGCCACACTATTCCTGGGCCACATGGCACAATTCCACAAGCAGCCATCTGCAGTGGACATAACTTCAGGATTGGGTCATAAGTACCTTTTAGAGGGGGTCTGTCATAACTTTGAAGGGTGACCAGTCTTAAGTCAAGGACTATCAGTATTAACTTCCTTCATGTTATAATTTTTTCACCTGCTAGTTGTCCCAAATACATGTCAGGAAAATGATTAAACTACGTAAAACCTTTCTTCACGTTTCAGTGTTTAAATCTAAAGCCACAGATTAAGGAAAGGATTAAGGGAAACCTAAAGAATGAATAGGTGTCTTCCTCATGAAGCTTTATTACAGAACATTTTAAGGCAATATTTGGAGTATTATTTGATTAATAGTTTTGTGGAGGAATGCCTTTTTTTTTTTGTTCTGGCCCCCATCACAGGAGGGTTCTTATGCTGGTATTTTCAGCAGGTGCCAGACTGCAGCATGAATAAGCGACCTCAGATCGGGGTTTCAAGGAAAGTGATTCCTAATAAGAAAATGGGATTCTAGGCAGTAGAAGTCAGTGGAGAAATTGAGATAAGTGTTCCAGCCTTTCTTCCCTGTCACAATTTTGTTCCACCAGATTCAGAGGCGGTGAAACAAGCTGCACTGGAAATGGAAGAGCAAGAATTGGTAAGCTTGAGGACTGAGGCCTTTACCACAGCACGGAGTCTCTTGTCTGCAGCAGCTGATGCCACAGAGAGGGTCATCTCTTCCTACAAAGAGGTACAGATGCTCAGTTGCCTGGGGAAGAATTGGGTCAGTCTGATCCTCAGATGAAGGATGTAAATAAAGATGTAAAGCCTCTATGTCTTTATAATCTCCTGAGATACAATTCTAAAAGGCACATACTCCCTAAAGCATGACCTGCATTCAGGCAGGGCTTCAGTCTTGCAAGTTCTGAGAGCAGAAAGGAGCCGTACCTATGGCCTTTGATCTTGCACTGCTAATATTTCATAAGTTCGGTTTTCATCTGTTACCACCCTAGACAAAAACACACTGAATCCTACCATCCTTTATGCTCCTCCCTTCAGAATAAGTCCCATTTTACCAGTGGTGAAATCCAATTTTTTTTACTACCGGTTCTGTGGGCGTGGCTTGGTGGGCGTGGTGTGGTATGGTGGGCATGGTGTGGCTTGGTGGGCGTGGCTTGGGCGCAGCAGGGGTAGGATACTGCAAAATCTCCATTCCCTCTCCACTCTGGGGCCAGCCAGAGGTGGTATTTGCCGGTTCTCCGAACAACTCAAAATTTCCGCTACCGGTTCTCCGAACTACTCAAACTTTCCGCTACCGGTTCTCCGAACTACTCAAAATTTCCACTACCGGTTCTCCGAATTGCTCAAAATTTCCGCTACCGGTTCTCCAGAACCTGCTGGATTTCACCCCTGCATTTTACAGTATAGTAAATATAGTATTTAGTTTCTGAGTAGACATTCACAGGATCTGGGTAGATCTTTCTTACCTTCTCTATGGCTATCAGATCAGGTTGCAAAAATCTAGACGGTCTTTAGGTGACAGTAAAGAGATACAGAAGCCTATCTTTGCTACCATCTAGTGGTTATCTGGATTTTCACCCCAGATCTAACAGTCAGGCCAACATTGGCCATGTTCATACATTATGCTAGCACCAAATCCTATACATATCATTGTGGCTTAATGTCAAGCCATCTCTCAGGCTGATCAATCCTAAGAGCCTTGGTGGCGCAGTGGTTAGAGTGCAGTACTGCAGACTACTTCTGCTGCCTGTCGGCTGCCTGTCGGCTGCCTGCAATTTGGCAGTTCAAATCCCACCAGGCTCAAGGTTGACTCAGCCTTCCATCCTTCCAAGGTGGGTAAAATGAGGACCCAGATTGTTGGGGGCAATATGCTGACTCTGTAAACCGCTTAGAGAGGTCTGTAAAAGCACTGTGAAGCGGTATATAAGTCTAAGTGCTGTTGCTATTGATGTAATCCCTGTTTTACCTCCTTTCAAAATAACTGTGATGTGATACTTGTTTTATAAAAGAAATTTAATTTCACAGAGAACAGGTTTTGTATAGTGGTAAAGGTGCTGGCCTAGAAACCAGGAGACTGTATATTCTAGGCCTCCCTTTACTCATGAAAGATGGTTGGATAACTTTGGGCCAGGCACTCTTTTCTGAGCCCAACCCACTTCACAGAATCATTGTGGAGAAAATAGGCAGAAATATTAAATACAGTCACTGCCTGACCAAAACGTATTCTTTGCGATTTGGTCCTCATTCATTCTATCTATATTAAAAAAAATATTTCAAAACACTTCTTTCACATGGGTCACTCACTCAGTCCATATTCATTCAATACCCATTAGTCTTGGCCTTATTTCTTCTTGTTTTGCGATATACACTCTTAAAGTACCACATTTCTGCTGTATTTGATTGACTGATTGATTGCGTTTATATCCCTCTCCTCCTGAAGCTTAAATAGTTTACATGAGGATCTTTCCTAATTTCACCTCATAAAAACTGCTGAAGACTTAGAGAGAGACTAACCGAAACTAACCAGTGAGCTGCATAGGTGAATTGGACTTGAACTTTAAGTCTAGAACCATAACCAGTACATTGGGTTTCTATTGTATACCTCCCAGGACCCTAGAAAAATCTGACATCAAAATTGCCTTTGTATTGGTGAGGCTTACAAATGTAACAAGAAAAATAAAAAGTTGAGATGTTCAGGGAAGAGGAAGTTTTTCAGTTTAATTGCTTATGGGCAGAGATACATTGAATATTTTAAATACAGGAACAGAATGTAAATGAAAGGTAGTTGCATTAATTGAATAATTTACTATTCCCTAATAGTAAATATGAGGCACTACTTAACTCTGTGGGTTCAGGGAAATACTGGTTACACCCAGGGGTGGGGTCCAACTGACCTCGCTGCCGGTTCGCTCCCTCCCGCGCCGCGTGGGCGCAGTAACAAAAAATTCCGGGGAGAAAAAAAACAAAGCCGAAAAAAAAGATGGCGACCGCATGCACAGTGCCAGAAGTCGGCTTCTGCGCATGCTCAGAAGGAAAAAAAAAATTCAAAAA
>QLTV01002677.1:2472048-2491461 GCA_003457575.1 Thermophis baileyi
TCATACCCACAAAAGAAAAAAAACCCGGTGCAAATACAAAGAAATAAAAAAAAAATCCAAAAAAAAAATTCAAAAAAAAAAATTCAAAAAAAAAGATGGCAGCCCCCACGGTCCAGCACCGACCGATCTGGTTTGGTGACATCATCTTGACGTCATCAATGGGTCGCTACCGGTTCGGGAGAACCGGGAGGAACCCCTCCCTGGTTACACCCATTTGTCTTCTGATTGCTACAGTCCTAATTGTCAGTTTGATTATATCTTATGGATACCTTTTGCAAATATGATCAGTATGATTTCATATATGTCTCCAGCACAGTAAAAGCTGGATAAATGCTTTGAAACATTATTCTGGCCTGTTGTGAATAGACCCAGACTTGGGAAAACAACCACCGGTGAATGCCCACTACCTCAACCCCTGGCAAAAGGTCTAATAATTTGATATGCGGGTTCCCATTCCAGATGTAAATGAATTGCAGTTGTGCCTTTCTTCTCTAGGCAACTGAACTGGCAGGCTACACTGCTCGTGTGTATGAGATGTTCCGGGTGTTTGAGGATGTGAAATGCTGCAACTTCCGACGCCCCGGAGAGCTTGATGAAGGCCAGGCTCGGACTGGGACAGTTATGAAACATGGTATGCGTGTCGAGGGCTCACTCCAGATCCAAGGTAAAGCTCTTCAACATATCCCCACCTGCCTATCCCTGCAGCTGATTTTGCAACGGCATCCTGCTAGAGATAAAGATTTTGTGTCAGAAACTGACAAGGATCAAATTAAGACTGTAGCCTTGGACACTCAAGTTTAATTAAGTATTTTGTTTATTGATGAAAGAAGGCATATGGCTGCCACTCCTGCCTTGTGGCTGTAGCCACAGACATCCAGAAAGTAAACATCTTCTAAGTAAACAGGCACAAGCTCAGTCTATGCTGTGGATTTGCTGAAAACATTTATACCCTGCTGTTTAGCTTGAGTGACTCCTAGCAAAGCTTACATAAGAATAGAAACAGTCAATCCCTGCCCTCAGGCTTTCAGTCTAAAAATATATGACACAGGAGGAAAATAAATAGGACACACCCACTCTTAATAAATTCAGCATTCCTGTAGCGGCCAGTTGTGATGGGACTGGGGTGCTCCAGAAGGCCTAGATGATACCTTCAGCTCCAGAAGACATGGTTTTGTTTCTCTCTTCCCAGTAGATCTTATAGGGGGGGGGGGGGGGGCCTCAGCAACAGAGGGGGGAAATGCTGGATAAATGCACACATCAGCAACAGAGGGGAGAAATGCTGGCTAATCTCACACATCACAGTGAGACGAAAATGTGGCTTATTGGATGTTGGTTTGGTATATTGCATGAACCCTGCCACTGTGGTTTGAAAACCATAGTTAGGATTACTGTAATCTAATCAATTGGGGTTTATTCAGGAAACCAATTAAATAAACTGTATCTTAGCATAACCTATAAAACAGATTTATGGTCTGATGCTTTTCTGTACCCACACTAAATTCTAAATTGTCTTAAAAGAATCAAGGAAAGTTTCCCCTGGTTTTTTTATGGCCTCACATTTCCTGAATGTTTAGCCTGGCTGCAGGCCATGTAAAGTTCCAACAGTCTATTTTTTACTTCCAAGTGCAGTTGGTGGAATCCAGAGATACTTATATAATTTAAGCATAATATCTGCGAAAGAATCAAATGATTTTTCTTAATCTGGCTCTCTCCAGATATCTGGGACTCTTTTTTCCAAACAGCTCTGACCATATTATATGGAAGCAATGGATGTTGTAGTCTAGCTTGTCTAGAGCAGGGGTCCCCAACCCCTGGTCCGTGGACCGGCACCGGTGCCCGGCATGCCAGAAACCGGTCCGTGCAAACAAGCGAAGCCCCATCCACAGGATGCAGGCAGAACCCGAAACCATGACCACGACCCCCCCCCCCGGTCCATGGAAAAACCTTTCTCCATGGAACCGGTCCCTGGTGCCCAAAAGGTCTAGAGGGAACCAACTTAGAGAAGACTGCAGTAGATTCTTCCCAGTTTTACCTGCCCTTCACTGATGTCGACCAAGGTTGGAGAACTTGAGATGATCATATCATAGTTCCAAATGTTCTCCTAGGACAGTGATGGTGAACCTATGGCACGCGTGCCACAGGTGGCACGCGGAGCCATATCTGCCGGCACGCGAGCCGTTGCCCTAGCTCAGGTCCAGTGCATATGTGCGCGCCAGCCAGCTGATTTTCTGCTTGCGCGGAGGCTCTGGGAGGGTGTTTTCGGCCTCCGAAGGGCCTCCAGGGGGGCGGGAGAGGGCATTTTCGCCCTCCCCAGGCTCCAGGGAAGCCTCTGGAGCCTGGGGAGGGCGAAAAACGGGCCTACTGGGTCCACTGGAAGTCAGGAAATGGGCCGTTTCCGGCCTCCAGAGGGCCTCCGGGGGCGGGGGAGGCCGTTTTCGCCCTCCCCAGGCATTGAATTATGGGTGTGGGCACTCGTGCGTGTGCGATAGCAAGCGCGCACGTGCTTTCAGCACCCGAGGAAAAAAAGGTTCGCCATCACTGTCCTAGGACCTTAGTTCTCACTAGTCTGTCATATACTTTAATCTGCCAAAAGAAATCCCTGCACTTTAAAAAAAATAGTACACATTTGGTTTTGATCATTATTCCTTTTGTTTTTAAAACGACACATACAGGGATTAATTTCTAATGTTTTATTTATTTGATATTTTGTTTTAGGTCAACAAAAACTTAAAATCAATCAGCAAGATGGTTTTCATAATAAAAAAAAAGCTTATGAAGGAAAAGCTTGAATGTTTGCCTTTACATTCTGATGGTTGTATAGGATGTCCAGTTATGTGGTCATAGATAAACTGAGATAATAAACCTCAGGCATGGGTTTACTAGGCCTTGCTACCAACTTGTCAGAACTGTCTTGGGTTGATCAGCCCATATTATTTGATTTTCTCTAGAGTCTATGCCAAACAAAAAAGAAGTGAGAGATGTATTCTCCAGATTAAGTTTAATTCCACACCTTTGTGTAAATTATGCAAGATCAGCATATTTGAAGGATATAAATTTCATAATCTACTTTGCGAGACTTCCTCCTATGTCATTGGTACTAGTTTTGCTTGCCTAAACTTTAGTAATGTCCTGCCTAAGATTTTAGCTGTCATTACCTTGTTCAGATACATCTTTGCAGCCTTTTTTCCCTCCTCTATATGTCTTGAGAGATGATTGCTATAATATTCAATGTAGTTGTAGAAGTAAGGTGCTGCTCCTTGTTCAGTGTTTTACGGCTCCATCGTTTTCACTTATTTGGTGGGGAGGGTACCTTACTATATTATTGGATACCTGTTTCCTAGGCTAAATTCAGATATGCTAAGCTATACCTTATGGGAAATGTGCCAGGTATTTATTGAGGCCTATTATACACTCCATTTTTTTAAAAAAATAAATAGGAAACAGTATGCAGCAAAGCATCAGATTTGATTGCCATTTTTATTTATAAGAATATTTCTGAGAATTCTACACTAATTTTACAAAGCATTTTTAGAAAATATAAATTGCCAGATAGCCACAGGGAAAAAATAGCCAAAAATTAGCGGAGGTTGTGAGGAACATCCTGCACAGAGAGATTAGAAATAGATTGGGAAATAACTTTACCAGATCACCATCTGATGACTGGCTATTCTCTCTATGGTACCCACTTAATAAACTGTAAGGCCTCGACAGCAGCCATGAATGTGCCCACACCACGCTGTAAAATCTCAGAAAGTGTCTGTTGTCTCAGGTTCCACCTATGTGAAATGAGTCTCATAGAGCAAAAGAAATCATTGACAAAGGGTTGAATTTGGGTTTTGTTTTTTTTTTTTCCCCTACTGAGAAGGTCAGCCATCCCTTGCAATGAAATGCTGCTTTCATTGTGAATGTAAGACTCTGTCTTTTCTTCTGCTTACAGGACATGTGATTGATGTTGATCATGGGATTGTCTGTGAAAACATCCCTATCATCACTCCCACCGGGGATGTGGTAGTCACCAGCCTCAATATCCGAGTAAGTGGTCAAGGCATTAGTGTAGGGCAAACTGACTTTGTAGATCCCGATGAACTACAATGCCAAGCAACCTGAACCAGCATGACTAATGGAAAGAGAAGCTGGAAATTGTAGTTTGACCACTTCTGAAGTCCACGGGAAGGTGGTCTGAGTGAGTAATAGGAAGACTGGGACTGGGATAGCAGCATTGAAGCACTGATGAAAGTTGAGATGTTATATTTTCTAATCTACTGCATCAACGTGGGAAGCAATTTAAGATTAGTTTCATCGAGTAAGGCTGCCAGCTTTTGAACTGGCCCTATGCAGATATTATTTTAATAGGCTCCTGCTATTCAGGAATTAGTAGGTGGCAGTAATGAGAAGCTTCCCCTCGGAAGTCTGTAAGTCAGCTTGTGATCAAAGGTACAGGACCAGATCAAAACCCTTTATTTTCATGGTTAGTTGATATAGTAGTCCTGTTGGCAATCATGTTAACTGTGCCTAAGTTTTGCTGGCCATTGTCTCTCTCTATGGACATGGAAAAGAGAGAGGGTGTCAGGAGGCAACTGCAGGCATTCTGTTGGCTAGAATTCAGAGAACGGGAGATCAGGCAGCAGCAGCAGCAGCAGCAAAGGAGTGCAGAAGGGGAAGGGCTAGGGAGTCTCACCTGTTTTAGGGTCAGGTAGGATGACTTATGTGTTGAGGGGTCATGTGTGTTTTGATGGAACTGATAGGTAACTTCTGGTCTTTATGATTTTGCAAGAAGGCTGGGAATGCAACAGGAGCTTGAGACCAGATTAAGAAGAGAGGTAGTGAGCTGATGGGGCTCAGAGATTGCTATTAGAGCACCAAATGGATAAAGTAAGTTGCCTGGTCAAATACAATTTCTATTGTAAACGATGTTAGATATTGAGATGGGGAGAGCTTGGATCCTGAGAAACAATTAAAGCTGCCAAGAATTGGGGGGGGGGAATGGGGAGAGACTATTATTCCTATTGTTGTTGTTAGTCACGCAGTCAGCCAAATGTTCAGGCTGGATTTGGCATTTTTATCCATCTATCAAGAGTTTTCCAAGGACCTGTTGTTGTTTGATGGTGTTTGAGGTATCATTGCAGGATGTATGCCGTTCCAAGTAAAGCTGCCTTTTGCAGTTGACCGATGATGATTTTATCAAGGCTAGTGATATTCAAGTGTTGCTCCAGATGTTTTGGGATATTATTGTTGTTATATTTTTATTCTTCCTTTTTTCATATTTTGCTCTGTGCTTCCCCCTTGCAGGTAGATGAAGGCATGCACCTCCTGATCACTGGGCCAAATGGCTGTGGGAAGAGTTCCCTTTTCCGGATCTTGGGGGGGCTTTGGCCAACTTACAATGGCACCCTCTACAAACCACCTCCTCATCGAATGTTTTACATTCCACAGAGGTACAGTGGCTAGTATGGCAGGGGAGGGTGGGGAACTGGGGACCAAACAATAGAGAGGTTAGCCCTCTTGGAATGGAATATGAACAGGAAAACTCTGGATTCCAGAGATCTGAACTCTAGTTGCCTCAAGGTTCTCTTTTTCATAGTGGAGAAAGAGAACTGGTGCACTGAAGAATGCCCTAGTTTGAATCTCTGCCCTGTCATGAGATTTTTAGATAACTTCATGCAAACTACCGTTGCAGCATTCTGGAGCTTTCCAGTTTGATTAAGTACCAGATTTCATCATCCCAGGATGGCTATTGTGCATGCTGGCTGGCAGTGATGAGAACACAGCTGAAGGCCACCAAGCTCAGGAAGGTTGCCCTCAGCTTCTGCCATCTCCACGCCTCACGTGCTCGTCTGACACAGGGACGCAGCCTCCTTTAAAGGGCTATCAACACCCTAACTCTGGAGAGTTTCAGCTGCTCTTCAAATGTCAATTAGTGTGATTTGTTTACTTGGCATTTCACTGTAGACCATACATGTCTGTGGGCACCCTGAGAGACCAGGTGATTTACCCAGATACGGCCAAGGACATGGGACGGAAAGGACATACCGATTCTGACCTGGAACGGATTCTGGACGTCGTCAACCTCAATTATATTGTACAGCGTGAAGCAGGTTCGTAGCTCCCTGGCATGGATGGAGAAGGTGGCAATCAAATACCTTGACTTCTTTTACTGAGGGGAAATGAATCCTGTGCCTCATCTTGCCTTTGGTTTACATGCAGCAGGCAGGGAATTGGGTAGGCGGAGAAACTAGACATAGAGAAAAAGTAACAGTAGAGCCTCTTCTTTAATTATTTTTCAATCAGGTTGGGAAGCTGTCAACGATTGGAAGGATGTACTTTCGGGTGGCGAGAAGCAGCGAATGGGGATGGCCCGGATGTTCTATCACAGGTTAGTGCCTAGAACTGCATTTCCAATTGTACTTTACACCAGAGGATGCCAGAAACCAGGCATGCCAGAAACCGCCCCGTGTAAACAAGCGAAGCCCCATACACGGGATGCAGGCAGCACTTGAAACCACGCCCCCTCCAGTCTGCGGAAAAACCTGTCTCCACGGAACCGGTCCCTGGTGCCCAAAAAGTTTGGGGGCCGCTGCTTTACACCACTCCCTGGTGATGCTGGATTAAGTCACACAAAGAGCTTCCAAAAAATGTGGGTTGGGGGGAAGCGGTCAGGATCAATTCCAATTGTATCGGTTGATTTGATCAAGTACTATTGTAATCACAGAAGATTCCCAGTACTTAACAATATAGACATAAAAACAAAATAAAACTCTAAACAGCAGCAACCACAATAATAACGATAATAGCTTAATCCAAGCCAGGAGTGGCCACTTCCCATATTTCCTGAATTGTCTTTGAAATAATTTCAACTTAAGTAGTATTTGGAAAGCAGTCGAGCTGCCAAAGAACAAGATTGTTTCAGCGGGCAGGTGCCCTTTACGTTTCCAGGTCTCTGCTTCCTTCCTTTCCCATGAGGTGGTTACTGGGTAATTACTGTAATTCCAGTAGAAAGACGTGGTCCTGATACTGCAAGAGACAGGAATAAAGGAAAGGAAGGGGGCAGCACGGCACGGGAGTGACGGATGGGGTCCTGGACTAGTGAAACAGGCATTTGGGATCGCTGACTTGGGCCCTCCCTTCCTTGCCCCAGGCCAAAGTACGCTCTCCTCGATGAATGCACCAGTGCCGTCAGTATTGATGTAGAAGGCAAGATCTTCCAAGCAGCAAAGGATGCAGGAATAGCATTGCTGTCCATCACACATCGACCTTCGTTGTGGTATGTCTTGTTCTTCGCCCGGGATATAATGATGTTTTATACCAGGGGTGTCAAACTCAATTTCATTGAGGGCCACATTAGGGTTGTGTTTGACTTCGCAGGGGGGCGGGGGCAGGGTGGGTGTGGCCAGCTTGACGTCACTCGTGTCACGGGCGCCTGTGGTGGCCCGAGTGCTCTGCCAGTGAAAACGGGCTCCCAATCTCCATTTTCGGCTGGGACGGCCTCCTGCAACCCTCTGCCAGTGAAAATGGAGCTCAGGAGCCCGTTTTCGCTGGCAGAGGCACCGTGGGCTGGTCCTTTGCTGTTTCCAGGGCGGCTCCACAAGCCAGATCTAAGCACCCCGCGGGCCGGATCCAGCCCGTGCACCTTGAGTTTGACACCCCTGCTTTCTACCTTCCCTCCCTTGCTTAAAGATCTGTGTTTTTTGTTTTTATTTGAAAAGATATATCACACTTGTAGCAGATATTCCCAGGGGTTCCTGATTAGGTCCACCAAAACAACGAGGCCTCTTGTGATATTAATCTCTAAGGTATCACAAGATTCTGTTGTTTTGCATTTACTGTAGCATCGAGTTTCTATGAATTACATTCCATTTCATTGGGATAATAAAAAAGGAATGATAAAAGCAGTCGAAATACAATCAAAATTTGGGGAAGGAAACAACATTAAGAAGTCAGATGAAATGTAGGAGGTGCAGATGCTGACAATTACGGTACCTATAAATAGTGGCTATTCATGAAACCGTTTTGGTTTTGACAGCAGTCATCCCTACTGCCAAGTTAACTGAAACTTACTGATTGGATTCAGACAACTTGCAAAGCCATTAGGTGACTCATATGTTTCTGCTAAATGAACCCACTCATTGTGGTTTGTAAGATGATTACAGCTTAGTAGGATCTGTGAATCAAGCTGTATTATAATTAAAATGTTCATATCTATTTAATCCATGAGAAATAGCATTATGTTTCAGTGAAGTTATAGGCAGTCCTTATTTAGCGACTGCCTTATTTAGCAACAGCAGTTAGAATAGTGATGAAAAAATAAGTTTACGACCAGTCCTCACATTTAAGAACACCCTGTAAAACAAAGAAAAACTGAAGTAAGATCATAAGCACAGTTGATTTACCAATCCTGATTGGGGTTGCTAAACAAGGATTACCTGTACATTTGTTTGCTTTTGGATTAATACATTGTGTAAACCAGTGGTTCTCAACCTTTCTAATGCCGCGACCACCCCGCCGCCGCCGCGACCACCCCCTGCCCCCTCCCCGCGCGGGATGAGGTGACAAAGGGGGCGTGGCACCAGGGGCGAAATGCTCCGGGTTCGGGCTTGCCTGCCGGTCGCCGGACAGCTGATAGCGTGGAAGCAGGAGACTTCGCCCGGACGCTATTTGGGTTCTTTTACCCTCTGCGCATGCGCAAAGCATTCTGTGCATGCGCAGAGGGTAGAAGAACCCAAATGGCGGCGTCCGGGCTACCAGCTGTCCGGCGACCCGCAGGCACGGCCAAACCGGGACCTTTTCACCCCTGCAGTGACAGTGGCACCAAGATGGCGGGCTAACACGCGCGGTGACCCCTGTGAAATGGTCGTTCGACCCCCAAAGGGGTCGTGACCCACAGGTTGAGAACCGCTGGTGTAAACCATAACTTTCGAATTATGATTTACTGTTGTTCTAATCCAGTCACTTATGGTCTTTAGTAAAACATGAATAAACAAGTTAAGGATGTAATGTATGGAATGAGCTATACAGTATGTTAGAGCCTCAGTTCACACATTCTCTTAGAACACTGTGTTACACCACAGTTTTTCAAAATTATCCATAATTGGCTGAATTCATATTTCATGGTAAGCCACTCAGTATATCAGGAGTAAGAACTTGTGACATTCTAAAATCAGTAAACTATAGGTTCTTTTGAAGGGACGCAGTGGCTCAGTGGCTAAGACGCTGAGCTTGTCAATCAGAAGGTCGGCAGTTCAGCGGTTCAAATCCCTAGCGCTGTGTAACGGGGTGAGCTCCCGTTACTTGCCCCAGCTTCTGCCAACCTAGCAGTTCGAAAACACGTAAAAAATGCAAGTAGAAAAATAGGGACCACCTTTGGTGGGAAGGTAACAGCGCTCCGTGCGCCTTCGGCGTTGAGTCATGCCGGCCACATGACCACAGAGATGTCTTCGGACAGTTCTGGCTCTTCGGCTTAGAAACGGAGATGAGCACCGCCCCCTAGAGTCGGGAACGACTAGCACGCATGTGCGGGGGAACCTTTACCTTTACCTTTTTATAGGTTCTTTGCAGGATCCAGTATGTTCTTTCTTCTTGTATAAGTTCTTTCCTCATTTGCAACTGTCTACAAATGCTAGGAATTGTACTCTAATATAGTGACAGCCTTTTTAGCTGGAAATCAAGGTTTACAAACCACAGTGACCAGATTCACATAGCATGCTGGGACAAAAGCAAGCAGTGTCTTATTCCTTAGCACACGGGTGTCAAACTCATGGCGTCACGCTGCCGTCACGTGACGTTTCACGAGGTTTTTCCCATTCGCGGAGCTGGGGTGGGCGTGGCCTTCGCGTGACGCATCCGGCCCGCGGGCCACCAGTTTGACAGCCCTGCCTTAGCATGATGTGCAGACCAGTCTCATTTCTTTATCTCTTGCTCAACATCCCTTGTGGAATCCTCCGAGTCCTTTGTCTTCATGCAGAGTTGTTGGGAAAGTAAAGAAGTTGGAGAATTCTTACTAGGTCCTTTCCCTGAAATCCGGCCATATATTCCTGCCTGAGAATACACCTCATCTATTGCTGTTTTTTTGTGTGTGTGTCATTGATTTGATTAACAAAGGGAAGGAATTCCGAAAGAATTCCCGTGTTGTTACTTTTGCTTTCACTCATCCCTGGGATATGTCTGGCAACCCTCCATGATAGCGCCAGGGGCAGGTATATGATACTTCCAGGAAGCTTGTGCCAACTCACTGACTGCAAATTCTTTCCTTGTACTACTGTAGAAATCCCTTTTTACCAAGTTCTCACCTACTCATAGCCACAAGACTCAGATGGGCAGGTCAGGAAAGTGTGCCTAGGAGCCTGGAGGCAGAATTTGCCACTACTTTGGTGGCCAGGAGCTGGTTCCTTTTTCCTAAACCAGGGACAAAAAAGGATTTTTTTTTCATAGGACCTTCTTCCCTAGGAATCCTGGGCCTTTAAGAAGCTTTGTGCCAGGAAAAGAGGCATTTGCTGAACTCATTCTTTCAGTTCATACTGCAAAAAGGGACAGGGGACCTGTGTATTGAATCTGGCAAGCCTCAAGCCAATCCACTTTCCAAGCCTCATCCTTCCTCTCTCTCCACCAACCCCCAGTTATACTTCCTTTCCCTCCTCCATCTCTCTCTCTTTCTCTCTCTCTCTTTCTCTCCCTCCCTCCCCGCTTCCCTCTCTCTCATCCCTGGCTGCTCTCCCAAGCAGGGAGTCATGTCCTCAGCAGGAAATTGTGTGGGCAGGAGCACCATGGTCTCATCCCTGGAGACTGAGAGTGGTTTTGTTTCTGACTCTCCTCCCAGGAGACAGCTTAGTGGAAAAATCCCTCCCCCAAACCCCTCCTACACATAGGACATTTGTCTAGAGGAATGAGGAACAGTAACAGAGCCAGTGTGGGCGAGGTTGACCTTGAGCAAGGAGAAACATGGCAGGCTGAATGCAGAAGTTGTATCCTGGAACGGTCTCTCAATAGCCTCCATCCTTATTTTCAGGAAGTACCATACCCACCTCCTCCAGTTTGACGGGGAGGGTGGCTGGCGGTTTGAGAAGCTGGACCCTGAAGCCCGTCTCTCCCTGCGGGAGGAGAAGCAACGCCTGGAACAGCAGCTGGCTGGGGTCCCTGAAATGCAGCAACGTCTCAGCGAACTCTGTCAAATATTGGGTGAAGATGCACCCTCTACAGTGGGATAGGTTGGTGATTTTGGGTGCCTTCCAATCTCCCTTCCCTGCTGGCTTGGTGAGAAGGATCCTAACTGTGACACTCTCACCTCAGGAGCTGCACAAGATGGCCAGTTTTTGTCCCAGCCACCCAAGGAGCAGTTGAGGATACCCTGGGGGGGCGGGGGGCATTACTTATTTCTGGCACCCATTAATTTATTCTTCTGCCTCAGTTTAGGGCTGGAGGAAGAAAGGGGTTGCCCCACACTGCCAATATCTCTGAAGCCAGCCCTTTCAATCCCCACACACATGGTGCCTCAATACCCCTAGATAGTACAAGTTCTTCACTAGTGGGAATTGCACTGCTCCACTGCCAGTCTCGAGCCTCTGTACTCATGGACTTTTTGGAGTAACTTCTCAGCTACTGCCACCTCACCAACACAGAAACTTCAGCCAAACCAATTACAGCCTTTCTTCGCAGAAACGCCGCACATATAGCACGAGTGAAAGGAGCTCTTGCCAGCCTCTTTCTTTCTGGCCTCCACAGCTAGGCTGCAACGTTTGGCTCCACTGGCAGATTTCTGGTACCCAAATTGAGGGATGTCTCCTCCTCCTTTAAACAGCCCTGGAGCAAAGCAGAAAGTTAAGAAGTTCACAGTTAGGTTGCTTATGTTCTATGAAATGCACATATTTTTCAGGCACTTATCCATCGTCTCATTAAGAAACTCTTTGTGATATAGGGCAAGTTGCCTAAGGAGGTCCCGGATCCATGAGGCTCATCTTCTGAAGCTACCTTGGGATTTTGTGTCTCTTGTTCCGAGCATGCTCAGATGGTGCCAGGGTTCACCATCTGGTACCCTTATAGATGATTCAAACTGTGTTGCCGACAGCACATCTTTGTAACCTCTGGGATCTCACCACTGCATTCGAAGGATGCTCAGTAAACACAGACATGGGAAAGTCTTCCTGAAACGGGAAGAAAACCACTGTTTGGGATTTACTTTAATGTTGTGATCTTGCAAGGTCAGATTTTGCAGCTTAGACTATCCAGCCATTCCCAAGGGTTTGTCTGCATGCCTTCTGATATGGAGAAGGCCTTCACTTTGGGGAGGAAATGACCCTTTATCGAGGGAGCTGTATCTCAGTATCACTCGCCGATGGAATTGGGTCCGTCAAATTGGAATTTCCTAGAGAGACTACACTAGAATTTCCTAGAAATATTTTTATTGTAAGTACTCATTTGATTTAGACTTCTCCGACGTTCTCATTTTCTGTAGACCATGAGAGGCTACGCGGGTTCCCAATTCATTTAGTCCCTTGCCTGAAGCAGGATACATAAAGGCATACTTATTTGCAAACTATAGAGCTTTGCCAATTTATTTGCATTGGAATAAGGTCCTAGCCTGTCTTGATTGAGGGTAGAGCACATTGTAGCTCCTGTCTCAGCTACTGTGTGCATATTATTTTATCCTGCCACTTTAACTGATAGGTTTTGTAGAGGGACTACACTAGATAGGAAAAGAATAAGTGGGTCCCCTTTTATGAGACCTACATTAGATTATTATTCTTACTATTGTTACGGTATTGTTGGTCTGCTACCCCCACCCCCAAAAAACCCCAAAATCATGAGATGGTGAGAATTCCTACTGTCATGGTTTAAACCAGGGGTCTCCAACCTTGGCAACTTTAAGACTTGTGGACTTCAACTCCCAGAGTTCCTCAGCCGGGAGTTGAAGTCCACAAGTCTTAAAACTTAAAACTCAGCTGGGAGTTGAAGTCCACAAGTCTTAAAGTTGCCAAGGTTGGAGACCCCTGGTTTAAAGTACTGATATCAATTTTCTCCCTATGAAATAAAAGACCAACAAACTATTATTAATGTTAGCGCCAAGGCCCACCCAACAGTTCCTTTTAGTGGCAACTTCATTAAACCTGATATCAATCTTACAGACTGTCCTGGCCCACGATTCCTTTGTTTTCCAGAATTTCGAGCCACTCAGATCCCACTCATAACATCCTCCCGCGTATCCACATTTGGTTGGATTTGCCTGTGCAGAGTAATGAGGCGCTTTGTGGGGATTTAAAAAAAAAAAAACTGGACGGATTTAGATTTTTGCAAGCTACTGTATTCTTAAAAAAAAAAAAAAACTCCCTCACTTCTCCCTCATAATTAAACAAAACAAAGAACAGCACAACAAGGAAAAAAGCTTGAAGAACCTTTTCTCCCACACATGCCCCTTGAGGAGATGGTTGCTCAAAAGCCCAGTTCCTATCTCCACCATCCATGCCTGTAGTTTGAAGTAATACTGCTTACTTCGCCACATTCAGCTGAATGAGCAGATGCAACCTTTTACGGTAGAAACGAGAAAGTCCGAAAGTCTCAATCCCACAGTTGCTGCTTCCTGCAGATCAAAAGAAAGACTCTTTAACAGTTCCTTGTTACTCTCTGCCATCTCCTTTACTCCCACAAGAACTTGTGGTATTTGCTACCAGTGACCCTTCACCGCTTATGACCCTATTGTTATATTTTTCCAGCCACAGACCCATGAAGCCCGGCTGTCCCAATCTCACCAGTAAAGTCCAAGGCATTTATAGGGAGGTTTTGGTCAGCATCAAACTACTTGTCTCGTGCCCTCTAGAACAGATCTTTAATTCAGATTGTACTAAGCCAAAATGGGATGGGTTGATTTGTGATGTAGTGCAATATTGTGATTTGTAAAAAAAAGCACGGTTCTCGGCTTGGTGTGAATTCATCCAGCTATCTTAATCAACAAAACATGGTTTTGAATGTGAGTGTAGAATGATGTGTGAAACCTGTCAATATGTACGTATATATGAGCAGGTTGGATATTGGAGGGAGGTTCCAGATGCTGAGAAGTTTGATGAAAGAAATTCATCATCTTCTTTTTCCCTCCTCTCCTTTACTGTATTGTGTAAGTGACTAGTTTTATTTACTGTGTGTCCGCATTTTGTAAAGTACTTTGAAATAGCATTATCAGATCTATTATGGGCCATTTTATGAGCCTGGTATGTTCTATCTACTCTTCTAGCAAGCAAGCAGAACTGTTTTATTGCTTATGGGGAGGGGGAGAGAACCGCAAAAGCCAAAGAGTGTGCCATTGAGATTGCGTGCCTGTCAAATGTAAAATTCTCACTGCAGCACATAGCTATTTCCATCTATTAGCTTTGATGTTAAAATCATGCAAACTATGCAACAAAGATTTTCTTGGTAGTTTTGGACAGGCAGGACTACCCACTCCAGACTTTCTTCTGTCCTCACAGTGCCTTCTATGCTGGCAAAGCCAGGTTTATTCAGATGATGTTAATAAATATGATGAAACACAAACAATTGTGTGTGTGATTCTGCGTTCATTACCATATGTCAGAAATGGGAATCAGAAAGTCTCAGGCTCCGAAAGTTGGAAAGAATCCCAGAGTATTATAACACATGATCCCTGCCCTCACTCACTACAATAGTCAATTTGGTGTAGTGGTTAAGGTGCTGGCCTAAAAACCAAGAGACTGTGAGTGCCATGAATGCCAGCTGGGTGACTCTGGGTCAGTCCCTTTCAGCCCAACCAACCTCACAAGGTTGTTGCTGTGGTTCAGAAAATAGGAAGAGGAAGGAGTATTAGGTGTGTTCCCAGTCTTGAGTTACTTATAAATTAATAGAGGCAGGATAAAAATAAAATAATAGGAATAGGTGCAATCCCAAAACAACTGGAGCACCATCTGAAAACCATCATTGACAAAATCATCACTGGTCAATTGCAAAAGGCAGCTTTACCTGGAACAGCTTACATTCTGAGACAATACCTTTAACACCATCAAACAACAACATCTGCTTATCCCAGGTCCTTTGGAAGGATTCAATAGGTGGGTAAAAATGCCAAACCCAGTCTAAACATCTGGCTGACTGTGACAAACCACAATAATAATTCTGCCTATCTAAAGTCTGACCTAGATGAGCAAGATGAAATCATAAATTCATCAATTGAATCTGCAGGAGGTTATTCCACCCACTTTTCCCTGAAAAGGACCTGTCAGAATCTGCAGAGACAATCAAGGTAGACAATTTGCTCTTATCATTACAGTGTAAACATGAAGGTGAGCTCCTATCATGGTTGCCATGGAGGCAACAAGTTCCTGAGGCCTTCCAGAGCTCACCCTCTGGGCCATGGACTCCCAGAGAGAATTGTTCCAGCAAACCCTTTCTAATTACTTAATCTACCTGGAACAGGCAAAAACGTGATCAACAAAACATCTACCTTATAAAGCTAAATCTTCCAGACAGATTTGGGGCACTTTTCAGCCACTTTTAGTTCCACCATCTGCTGCTAATGAATGTTTTGCCTCCCCCCCCCTAATGAATTTGGTAATTATTTTATACTCAGAACTGGGGGGGGGGAATCCAAATTACAAGTTTAGCACATGGCAGATTTGAGTAATTTAAATGATACTGCATTGTGTTATGGTATGTTTAACACCAGCAGGACATTCCACCGTTATCAATTGGGAGAACAGCCTTCTCATCAGATAACAGATAACAGATTAACAGAGTTGGAAGGGACCTTATAGGTCATCTAGTCCAACCCCCCGCTCAAGCAGGAGACCCTACACCATTTCTGACAAATGGCAGTCCAATCTCTTCTAAGGCTCAAGCGATGAAGCTCCCACAACTTCCGAAGGCAAGCTGTTCCATTGGTTGATTGTTCTCACTGTCAGAAAGTTCCTGCAGGAGCAATGAATCACAGATTGAGAAGGACCCCTTCGTAGGAATCAGATACTATGAATTCTAAAGGGAAAAAATGCACTTTCTGAGATTTCTGTAACCTTATCCTAAACTTTTTCAATCAATCCTGGAAAGTCGTCTTTTTGTAGCGATGGGGCAGCCAATAAGTTGACATACTGGAATTTCTTTTTTTCTCCCATAATAGAAGAGATGAGTGCCAAAATAATTTCAGAAAACCTGCCACCCCCATACCACCGGACCCTCTGATCATTTTCCTTTTGTAAACTCTTCTTTTTCCATCAATATTTTCAAGATTCCAGAAACACACCTTTCTTCATCCTTTGCTGGGAAAAAAAACCCACAACCCCTCAGTAATTGTTGCTCATCCCTATAGCTATTTAAAAACTATAGAAAAATTGTTCAGGAGTAACTACTGTTAGCAAAAGATAAATAGTTGAGACGACTAAGGAAATATTCAAAATGTGTCTGGCTTACCCAGGTCACGGTTCCTTTCAATTTTTTTTTAAATCACCTTCACTAAGTTCTACCATCCTCAGAAAAGATTTCTTCTTAGAATGTAATTGTTACATATATGTTCACAATATAGGCGTATTCTTCTGTCCCTTTTCTGTATAACAGGGTGTGGGCATTCCTTTCTAAGCGCCTTGGTAGATCCTGAACTGGCTGTTCTCAACACAAACTTGATTGCAGAAAATACGACTTCAGTAACAGAGTGATCAATGCCTGGAATGCACTACCTGACTCTGTGGTTTCTTCCCCAAACCCCCAAAACTTTACCCTTAGACTGTCTACTGTTGACCTCACCCCATTCCTAAGAGGTCTTTAAGGGGCGTGCATAAGCGCACCAGCGTGCCTACCGTCCCTGTCCTAATATTCCCTTTTATTCGTATCCATTTCATGTATTCATAGTTATGTTTATACTTATATCTGTTATCTAATACATGCTTGACGAAATAAATAAATAAATAAATAGAATGTGGGCGAGGAAGATGCTATACAGGTAGTCCTCGACTTACAAGAGTTCATTTAGTAACCGTTCGAAGTCACAACAGCACTGAAAAAAGTGACTTATGATCATTTTTCACACTTATGACAGTTGCAGCATCCCCCCTGGTCATGTGATTTATATTTGAATGCTTGACAACTGACTCACATTTAGGACAGTTGCAGTGTCCCGGGGTCATGTGATCCCCTTTTGTGACCTTCCGACAAGCAAATTCAACGGGGAAGCCGGAGTCACTTAACAATTGTGGGACTAAATTAACAGCTGCAGTGATTCACTTAACAAATGTGGCAAGAAAAGTCATAAAATGGGGGCAAAACTCACTTAACAAATGTCTCAGCAACATAAATTCTGGGCTCAATTGTGGTCATAAATCGAGGACTACTTGTACTCCATACTCACCACCCAAGCTTTCCTTGTTTTGACAGGAATCCAGTAGTTATGGGGCCCCTCAGCGGTGAGGAACCAAAAGATTCCATTAGGATTTTTCTGGAAAGGCCCTCATCAATAAAATTGCCAACCCCATAAATTTCATTTAATGAATATTCATTGGATTTGTTGATTCCCAACAGTAGACGCAGCAAAATATGCCTTGGTTGCCTCACATCTGGATTACTGCAGGAGTCTATTGGCCAGATTACTTAATACCAACTCCTAATCTGGATCTGAAAGGAAAAACAAAGCAAAAATATTACCTTGTTGAAGAGACATTTATAAATGTTTAAGCAATTATCATAATCCCTTTTTAATTTAAAATCTGTCTTTAAAAAATTAATTTCCTGAGTTGCATGATAGTAGACAAGTGCCCAAGGGCACGTCATCCCATCTCAAAAGCCAGTATATCAGACTGACAAGTGCAGGTTTACTTTTTAATTATCAAATCAGTGTGCAAACGTGAACACATGAATTCTTTTTCAAAAGGCAAAAGGGGTTGTTTCGTTTATTTAGGCCAGTGGTTCCCAAAGTGGGTGGTACCGCCTCCTGTGGGGCGGTGGGATGACTTAGGGGAGCACTAAGAGGCAAGGGGGGTGGCAGGGGGGTGCTAAGAGGCAAGGGGGGTGGCAGGGGAGCGCTAAGAGGCCACGTGGAAGGAAGGAAAGCATGTCGGGGCGGCGGGGAAGGGAGGTAGCAGCCTACTCCCTTCCCCGCAGCCCTGCCATGCTTGCCGGCCTTCCACGCGGCCTTCCCGGCAGTCCCCCACACCCGCTTGCCTTCCGAGGTCGGCGTCTAGCCCGGCCCGGCCAGTGGGTGGGCTGGCGGCCCTTGGTGGAAATGTAGACGCTGAGAGGGGCGGCAGAAGGGCAAGTGGATGTCCCGGGGCTGCTGCACATGTGCACGCCCCGTTTCTGCAAAGGCAGAGCCCCCCCCCTTGCAGGGCGATCCAAAGAGGGGAGGGGGATGCTGCAGAAAAGGCCGCCTTCCACCCGTGCCTTCTCACCCGGCCACCTGCCTGCTCTCTTTGCAGATCGGCCCGGCCGACTGCCGGCACCATTCTGGGAACTCGGCCCACGGCGCCGGGTTGGAAGCCAGTGGACTGCTTCAGAGCCCCAAGTCCCATGGAGCCGGCATGGGAGGCACGGGTGGAAGGTGGCCTTTTCTACAGCATCCTCCTCCCCGCTTTAGATCGCCCTGCAGGGCTCTGCCTTTGCAGAAACGGGGCTGGCGGTTTGTACAGAGGATTGGCAGGGAGGGATGCGCGGCCCTCCGGGATGGAGAGCAGGGCAAGAGAAGGCACAATAGGCTGCGCTGCCCTGGCCCCGATCAACAGCGCTTCTTCCAGCACATCCACCCCACGGCACCGTGAACGAGACAATCGGCCACGCCTCCCCGCCCGGCCTTCCTCGATGGGCACTGCTGCACCGGTGGCTCCGCCCTGCCCAGCTCCACCTGCCACCACTTCCCGTGAACTTCCCAGGAGACAGCCGGAGCGAGGGGCGGGCGGGAGCGCATGGGCCCGGCCGGCACTTGGCTTACCTTCCTGGCGAGGCTCGGAGACCGCCCAGCACGCCCATCCACCGGCTCTCCAGGCAGCGCCACTTTCTCCCTGCCCTGCCAAGGCCCCCACCAGCCCGGAGACTGCGCTCCGGGATGGCACATGACAGGGGATGGACCGGTGCCGGGCCGGAGCACAGTTGCCGCCGCCATCGCCCCTCTCACCTTCCCGGCTCCGGCTCCGGGACCTTCGTGGGCCGGGAAGCATCGGGGCACGCACCTACGGAGCTCCTCTGGCCTCGGGGGTCTGCCGGCCTCCAGGCTGGCGGGGGCCTTGGCGGGGCAGGGAGAAAGTGGCGCTGCTTGGAGAGCCGGTGGATGGGCGTGCCGGGCAGTCTCCGAGCCTCGCCAGGAAAGTAAGCCGAGCGCCGGCCAGAGCACTTTCTTCCTTCTCCTGCCACCGAGAAGAGAGAAAGAGAAAGAAAGAAAGAAAGAAAGAAAGAAAGAAAGAAAGAAAGAAAGAAAGAAGAAAGAAAGAAAGAAAGAAAGAAAGAAAGAAAGAA
>QLTV01002677.1:2492084-2502485 GCA_003457575.1 Thermophis baileyi
AGAAAGAAAGAAAGAAAGAAAGAAAGAAAGAAAGAAAGAAAGAAAGAAAGAAAACGTATGACTACAATTGAGCCCAAAATTTTGGTTGCTAAGCAAGAGCGTTGTTAAGTGAGTTTCACCACATTTTACAAGTTGGCCACGCCCACCCGGTCACCTGACCACCAAGCCACGCCCACCTGAAGGGGGTGGGGGGCACTGAGGATGAGTTTGTAGCACCAAGGGGGCGGTGGACTGAAAAAGCTTGGGGACCACATGGCCTGGGGGACCCTGCAACCGTCATAAACATGAGCCAGTTGGCAGGCATCCGAATCATGGTCACGTGACCATGGGAATGCTACAATGGTCGTATGTGTGAAAAACAGTCATAAGTCCTTTTTTCCACTGCCATTGTAACTTTGAGTGGTCACCAAATGAAAGGTTGTAAGTTGAGGACTACCTGTACTGAGATTGATGACATTACTGTAGAAAGGGATTAGATCTCACCTTTCAGAGGTCCAGGATGGATGAATGCCTAGGAATTCCTTCTCCAACTTCTTCTTATGCCAACAAGATAGGTTGGGGTGATGGTCCTAAAGTGACCCTAGGAACTTCCATGGCTGAAGGTGGGCTTGACTCGAGTCTCCTGATCCTAATCCTGCTGCCTAACCCCTCAGTACTATCCTGCTGCCTTAGCCCAGAGGGTGCATGATTACTCCAGCCCTAAATTTGACAAGAGTTGGTACTGTTCCATAAGTTTGAGGTCACTTGTACTTCTGGCTTGATCTGATAGCAGAAATCTCTATAAAAACAGTAGAGGGAATCTCTCCTTGATCTATGATAGGCCTCAAAGTGGGCTTCTTTGAGTTAAAGACTAATAAAAGATAATGTTACCCCTAAACTGTTGGCAGATAATTCAGAAAGAAATGATGCCATTATGCAGGTATTAAAGAAGCAATTGTTGGATTCCTCATTTACATCATTTGCATAGTGCAGTATGTGATCGCTGTCATAAACAAACAAACAAAAGCAAGGCTGTCATCAATACCACATATTTATTTGTTTTATTTATTTTGTTCATCAAACAAAAATTACATATGTCAAGTAACTTATGAAAGAATAGCAGTGTCACACCCAACAGCTCTTTTGAGAATGGGAACTATCGACTGGTGATTTACCACTGATTGTGCTTGTAAATTTTTACTGACCCTATTTTTTAATCCCCACGGATGTTTATATATTCCCCAGTCTAGATATTGTGCTACGCCTCTCACAAAATAAGCTGTCGTTCATGAAAGCTTTTCATAAATACACACACACACACACACACACACACACACACACACACACGAATTATATATTTGAGGTTTTCGCGGGTATTTGTATGTAGGTCTATGTTTATTCGGGTTTTCTCCCGCGTGAAGTTGGAGATGTGGTTGCGACGTGTCGACGAAGTCTCATTCGTCATCATCAGGCGGGTTATCAGGCTTGTGTCTTCGGCCTTGTGCTCCTAGAAGCACAAGGCCGCAGACACAAGAGCTGTTTCTTTCTTTTAACTGCCAGTGGGGTTTGAGCTGATAGAGTGGGGGCTTGGCTGTGTCCTGATTGGGTGGAGGTGTGTTGGGATTGGTTGGGGGCTTGGCTGTGTTCTAATTGGTTGGGGCTCAGTTTGCTTCATGTATGGATTAGAGGGGTTTGGAGTGGTTAATGATGCAGCTGTGGTCTGGCTTCTGGTTTGTGGTCGTGACTCCGTAGTGTGGGTTTGGGTTTGTTTTTTGCGTGGGTGTTTGGTAGTGGTATCCTGTCAGTTCAAACCCCACTGGCAGTTAAAAGGAAGAAACAGCTGCAATTCTCGCATTGCTCCTAGAAGCACGAGGCCGAAGACACAAGCCTGATAACCAGCCTGATGATGACGAATGAGACTTTGTCGAAACGTCGCAACCACATCTCCAACTTCACGCGGAAGAAAATCCGAATAAACATATATATATATATATTGCAGGGTGCGAATGAGTTATAGCACACAGTTTATATTACAGAAGGTGTGCTTTTCCATAAAGTTGGTTCATACCTTCAGTAATTATAAAAACTCAAGCAATTAAAACTCCAGTCTCTAGGAAGTCCTTGACTTATGACCTTAACTGAGTCCACAATTATGGTTGTGCCAGTCGTTAAGCCAGTCATCACACGACCACACCCAATTTTACAACTTTTTGTGTGTGATCATCAAGCAAATGTAACAATCAAAACCCATTGTTTGCTGGGGGGGGGGTGTTTTTGCTGGAAACAAGAAATAAATGCTGGTTTCTGGCAAAAAAACCAACAACCATTGTAAATCAAGTGACCACAGGATGCTGCAGATGGCTGTAAATGTTGCTGAACACCTAAAATGCAGAAATGTGACTGCAGGGGGAGAGGGGATTGTTGGAACTTCAAATCTGGGTCATAAGTACCGTACCTTTTGGGGGCAGGTCTGTTGTAATTAAGCTAAGCGACCAGATGTAAATTGAGGACTACCTGTTTCAATTAATTTCAACAAAAGTCCAGTTGTCCAATAGTCATATTTAGAACCTTCTTGCAGGATAGAAGGCTGTGTCCTTCTCTGACTTTCTCTGCGCCCTCCTGCTGCCAGTTCCGGTTCAGCTAGACTCCTCTGATGTCCCTATCTCTTCAGACTCCTCTGAACCAACCTCTTAATTCTCAGCCCTAACCACAACCAAGACTGAAAAGACAATGACCACAGCCACTACTTACCACAAGCCATTTCGACATAGATGTATTCTGAAACTCTCCAGAATTTTATCTACAGTGATGCAGTACATGAATAACCTTATCCCTTCAATGCAACTTGACTAGCTTTTATTCAACCAGAATGAATTTCGAAAGAAAGAAACTGGGTTTGGTTACATTGGGGTTTATCGTCATCGCATCTTTGGTCACATCTTTTAATTGTTGACACAGACATTCTGGACTGCAGCCTCAGCACTTTTTCCCCAAAACGTCCAGCTTGGCCTGAATCAGTGGTTCCCAAACTTTTTCAGTCCACCACCCCCTTGGTGCTACAAACTCATCCTCAGTGCCCCCCACCCCCACCTCCTTCAGGTGGACGTGGCTTGGTGGTCAGGTGACCTCCAGGTGGGCGTGGCCAACTTGTAAAATGTGGTGAAACTCACTTAACAACACTCTTGCTTAGTAACCAAAATTTTGGGCACAATTGTGGTCATAAGTCTTTCTTTTTCTTTCTTTCTTTCTTTCTTTCTTTCTTTCTTTCTTTCTTTCTTTCTTTCTTTCTTTCTTTCTTTCTTTCTTTCTTTCTTTCTTTATTCCTTCCTTCCTTCCTTCCTTCCTTCCTTCCTTCCTTCCTTCCTTCCTCCCTCCCTCCCTCTCTTTCTTTCTTTCTTTCTTTCTTTCTTTCTTTCTTTCTTTCTTTCTTTCTTTCTTTCTTTCTTTCTTTCTTTCCTCTCTCTCTTTCTTCTGCAGTAGAAAGCAACCTCCCCCAAGGCAAATATCTTGTGACAGCAGCTATGAGATACTCCTAAAATTCCAAATTACTCACCAACTCCCAAGACCGGGGATTCCTGACTTTATGTCTTATAAAACGGTTCCACATGTGCAGGTATATCTGGATGAGAGAAAGTGAGGGGGTCCCTGAATGTGTGACCTTCCTTTTTTTTTTTTTTTTTTTATAAAATTTCTTGGGTATATTTTGTTTGTTTGTTTGTTTGTTTTTTTTTTTTTTTTTTATCCTTCCCATCTTTCTTTTTTTTTTTTTTTTCTTTTTGTCTGTCTTCCTTCCTAACATCTTTCTTTCTTTCACGGCGGGATAGCCAGCACTAAGCTTACCTTCCTAGCGAGGCTAAGAGACTGCCCGGCACGCCCATCCACCGGCTCTCCAAGCAGTGCCACTTTCTCCCTGCCCCACCAAGGCCCCCACCAGCCTGGAGGCCGGCAGACCTCCAAGGCCGGCGGAGCTCCGTAGGTGCGTGCCCCTGCTTCCCAGCCTGCGAAGGTCCCGGAGCCAGAGCCGGGAAGGCGAGAGGGGTGACGGTGGCGGCAGCGGCAACCGCGCTCCGGCCCAGCACCGGCGTGTCCCCTGTCATGTGCCATCCCGGAGCGCAGTCTCCAGGCTGGCGGGGGCCTTGGCGGGGCAGGGAGAAAGTGGCGCTGCCTGGAGTGCCAGCGGATGGGCGTGCCGGGTGGTCTCCGAGCCTCACCAGGAAGGTAAGCTGAGCACCGGCCGGGCCCACACGCTCCCGCCCGCCCCTCGCTCCGGCCGTCTCCCGGGAAGTTTACAGGAAGTGGTGGCAGGCGGAGCTGGGCAGGGCAGAGCTGCCAGTGCAGCAGTGCCCGGTGAGGAAGGCCAGGCGGGGAGGCATGGCCGATTGTCTCGTTCACGGTGCCATGGGACGGATGGGCTGAAAGAAGCGCTGTTGAGCGGGGCCGGGGCAGCGCAGCCTATTGTGCCTTCTCTTGCCCTGCTCTCCATCCCAGAGGGCCGCGCATCCCCCCTGCCAATCCTCCGTACAAACCGCCCACCCCGTTTCTGCAAAGGCAGAGCCCTGCAGTGCGATCTAAAGAGGGGAGGGGGATGCTGTAGAAAAGGCCGCCTTCCACTCGTGCCTCCCGTGCTGGCTCCGCGGGACTTGGGGCTCCGAAGCAGTCCACTGGCTTCCAACCTGGTGCCACGGGCCGAGTTCCCAGAGTGGCGTCGGCGGTCGGCCGGGCCGATCTGCAAAGAGAGCAGGCAGGTGGCCGGGTGAGAAGCCAGTGGGCTGCTTTGGAGCCCCAAGCGCCGCGGAGCCGGCACGGGTGGAAGGCGGCCTTTTCTGCAGCATCCCCCTCCCCTCTTTGGATCGCCCTGCAAGGGGGGGGCTCTGCCTTTGCAGAAACGGGGCGTGCGCATGTGCAACAGCCCTGGGACATCCGCTTGCCCTTCCGCCACCCCTCTCAGTGTCTACATTTCCACCAAGGGCCGCTCGCCCACCCACTGGCCGGGCTGGGCTGGACACCAACCTCGGAAGGCAAGCGGGTGTGGGGGACCGCCAGGAAGGCTGCGTGGAAGGCCACCAAGCATGGCAGGGCTGTGGGGAAGGGAGTAGGCTGCTACCTCCCTTCCCCGCCGCCCCGACATGCTTTCCTGCCTTCCACGTGGCCTCTTAGCGCTCCCCTGCCACCTCCTTGCCTCTTAGCACCCCCACTGCCACCCCCCTTGCCTCTTAGCATCCCCCTCAGTCATTCCACCGCCCCCCAGGGGGCGGTACCACCCACTTTGGGAACCACTGCCCTAGGCCAATGATGGTGAACCTTTTCAGCACCGAGTGCCGAAACCGGAACGCGTGTGCACGCCAGAGCGCCGGAGCGCCAGAAACCCAAAGACCAGTTGGCCGGTGTGCATGCGCGTGCCGGCCACCTGGTTTTTGGATTTCCGGCACTTCGGCATGCTTAAAAACTGGCTGGCCAGTGCGCATGTACACGCTGGAAACCAAAAGAGCAGCTGGCGATGGCACGCGTGGTCACAGAGAGGGCTCTGCGTGCCACCTCTGCCATGCGTGCCATAGGTTCGCCATCATGGCCCTAGGCCATGTGGTCAATTTTTGCAACCTTCTGACCAGCAAAGTCAATGGGAAAGCCAGATTCATTAACAACCATGTTATTAACTGCAGTGATTCACTTTAACAACTGTGTCAAGAAAAGTCATAAAATGGGGCAACAACTCACTTAACTGTCTCGCTTAGCAACAGAAATGTTGGGCTGAATTGTGGTCATAAGACAAGGACTACCTGTATACAGTGTATCAGCAAAAGAAACAGTCTTTTCACACACAAATAAAGGGCCCCGAATAAGCTACCTTCTTCTTCTTCTTGTGCCATATCTGTCATCGAACGTTGGCAATCATGTTGGCGATCTTATTTTTATCAACAGCCACACAAAAAAGTGCTGTTGAGTTTTGTCCAAACCAGTCCCTTAGATTTTGAAGCCATGATCTTCTTCTGCCTGGACCTCGTTTGCCTTCAATCTTTCCTTGGAGGATTAATTGAAGTGTGCCCTATTTTTCTGGGTGTCGCATCACATGTCCAAAATATTCAAACTTTTGCTTTTTTATGGTTTTGATGGTTTTCCTTGGCTTTCCCAGGTGCCTTATCACCTCCTCATTTCTGATTTTGTCAACCCAATTTATATGTAACAACCGCCTGTAAATCCACATTTCAAAGGCTTCTAGTCTCTTCAAGTGACTTTCTGTCAGAGACCAACTCTCCACTCCGTAGAGCAGGGTAGAAAAGATGTATCATCTGACAAGCCGCATCAGGATTGTGATTGACCTTGGGGGAAGAGGTGGGTTCCTACCAGTTCGGACCGGTTCGCCCAAACCGGTAGCAACCCGCTGGTGACGTCACAGAGCCATCTTTTTTTTTGAATATTTTTTGGGGGGGATTTTTTTTTTTGGATTTTTTTTAAAATTTTTTCTTCTTCTGTGCATGCGCAGAAGCCGAGTTGCCGGCACTGCACATGCGCCGCCATCTTGTTTTTGGCTTTTGGGGGGGGGGATTTTTTGGAATTTTCGGCACTGCGCATGCACGCGCATGCACGCAAAGCAGGTGCACAAAGCACACACGCGGCCACGAGGTGCAGCCATGCGGCACGGGAAGAAGTGAACTGGCAGCGAGGTAAGTTAGAACCCACCCCTGCTTGGGGGGCTGGGGTTGGTGTGGCCCTGGTGGGCGTGGCCAGCTCGATATCACTCGTGTTGGGGCGCCTGTGGTGGCCCAAGCATTCTGCCAGCGGAAACGGGCTCCCGAGCGCCATTTTTGGTGGCAGAGGCACCATGGGCCGGTCCTTTGCTGTTTCCAGGGTGGCCCCGCGGGCTAGATCTAAACACCCAGTGGGCCGGGCTTGATGCAAACACCTGGAATTGCTGTGAAAATTATATTTTTTTCAAGTGCATCTTTTCTGGAATCTGGCTCTGTTTGAGTGATGGAGAATTCCCTAGCTTAATTGACACATTCTTTTGCTGCTTATTTATAGACAACAGATGAGCCTACAATAGATGGCATCCCTTCTTAATCCAAAAATTAATTCTGGGCTATAATCCAAGCTTGTTTTACAACCACATGCTAGTGTGTAATTGCTTTGAGAATCTCAGCCATTTCTTTATGGTAAAAATCACTGTCGGGGCTTATGTAATTTAATAAGGAATTGCTTAATTGCTAACGCTAAAAACTGATGACATTCATAAAAGCAGAGGTTTATTCTTGTTCAGGAATTTGCCGTACAAACAATCCTCCAGGAAACTGAGTTTAAGTTGCGGGGACTTCACAATGTAGAGAATAAAGTTGATCAAGATCCAAAACAGGGAGTTTAGACAACAACAGTGTGAACCTTGATTTATTTTCCCCTTTCTGAAAAAAAAAAGGAAGAAGAAATAGATAAAGAAAGCATTCTTTATCCCAGTGCTTTTTTCCCCTTCATTACCCAAAACAAATGATCAGAAAGTCCTTTTTAGACAATGTAGGTAAAACACTTTCCTCAGTTTAAATGTCCCTGTTGTGATTGGCTAGTGGGTTTCTTGTGTTGCTACCCAAAGAAAAAACACTTTTTACCCCTAATTTGGGTTAATTTAGCCAGGTTTGGGAAGCATTGCTTTATCCTATAGATGAAGAAATGAAACAGGTGATTTATATCAGAAAATATTTGTGAGCCAGTGTGGTACAATGCAGGGGTGGGTTCCACTTACCTTCCCCACCGGTTCGTATCGCAATGTTTTGCGTTCCCTCGTGCAATTTTGCTTCCGCACATGCTCAGTAGCTGCAATCAGCGCGAAACACAGCTGAGGAGCTGATCAGCTGTGCTTCGGGCAAAGGAATAAAGGTCAGTATAAACCCGGAGGCGGGCGGGAGGGCCCTATTTCAAGCAGCAGAAGAGGAAAAACCTTCCAAACAGTAAAAAATTCGCAAAAAATTCACAAAAAAAGATGGCGGCGCCCACGGACCAGCACCGGCCAATCCACTTCAGTGACGTCACCAGCGGGTCGCTAACGGTTTGGGCGATCTGATCCCAACCGGGAGGAACCCACCCCTGGTACAATGGTAATGGTATTACAGCAGAAGCACAGAGAGTCAGCTCGGACAGGTAATATTTATAACCACAATTGAGTTCTGTCGCTAAGCAAGGCAGTTGTTAAGAGAGTTGTGACCAATTTGATGACCTTCTTTGTCATGGTTATTACATGAGTCACTGCAGTTGTTAAGTGAATCATGGAGTTGTCAATCAGCTCCCCCCCCCTCCACAATGTTTGTTGGAAGCCGGCCAGTGAAGGTCACAAATGGAGATCATGTGACCCTGGAACCCTACAACTGTCTTATATACATGCTGATTGCAAGCACCCAAGTTTTGATCAGGTGGCAATGGGATTGCTGCAACAGTCATCAGTGCAAGAACTGGCTGCAAATACTTTTTTCAGTGCTGCCGTAACGTCAAATAGTTGCCAAATGAATGACTGTAAATTGAGGCCTACCTGTAGTCCACCTTCAACCACAGACGGTCCCTGGGTTACTGTCGGTCAATCGTGCTCTCTCTCTGCCTGACTTACTTCACAGGAATTGCTGCTGTGGGAAGTACTCAGAATGGCAGCTTCAGCTCTGTATAAAAAAAAAATGTGGGATACAAATCTAACAATAACATAGCTTTCCCCCCCCCCTTCTTTAAGGCAGTTCTTATGGATTAGACCAGGGGCCCCCAACCTCTGGGATGCAGCCCACTAGTGGGCCGTGAGGTGTTTGCAACGGGGCCGTGGAAACGGTGGGCAAACGTACAGACACATCCCCACTTGAACGAGCAGCAGGTGAGCGCGTGCCCATGCACTCCATTTGCGAGAGGGGCAGGTGCGTGTGCAAAAAACTTGCACAAATGGAGCTGCGCACGCGCGCTTGCCAGCCACTCGTACGGAACCATCCTCTCTCCCCCTCCTGCCGGTCTGCAAAGCCAGAAAGGTTGGGGAACTCTGGATTAGACCTTGAAAGTACAGATCTCTAACAAATAAAAACTTTTATTAAAAAAAGTGGCATGAGGCGACTTAGTAGGAAATGTTTATCTGGCCCAGTTCACAGTAAAACACGGAAGGGGAAAGTAAAGGTTGCTAGTCTTTTAACTGGTTCTGGTCACCTGCCCTGGAAAGGAGAGATAAACAGAGCATGAAACAAAATGAGCCCAACCAAACCAGGCTCCTGAAGGACTGTGTTCCCCAGTGGGGCCAAATCAGTGGGAGGAGCCAATCCCAATAAGATTAGATTGTAGGGCTGTATATGACTCTACTTTACATCCCTACAATCTAATCTTATTGGGATTGGCTCCTCCCACTGATTTGGCCCCTAAACATCCCCCCTAACACCCTGCAAGCAGATGGTTATCTATTATTTTAGATTGGGGAACTTGCTCTAAGTCTAATAAAAGCTGACATACCAAAACTGCTGTTGTGAGATTCAGCTGCCTAGATATAGAACTGCGAGCTATACTGAAATCTCAGTTCAACAGACCTCCATTTAAAGAACCGCATTTGGATACACTCTGGAAATTGTACTTAATTGGCTTTATTGTATTTTTATTGCCAGAGCTAGAGCAAGGCCCTTATGGGTTTGTCTTTTTTAACAAACTGGCTGGTTTGAGACATCATAACTGATTGTAGGGCACTACTTGTTACCAATCTTGACCCTAATATATTAATTGATCTGTGTGTTCTATCTCGCTATGGTTGGGAGTTTGATCCAGTGAAGACTATCTGAAAGCAAAATCATTATCATACCTGGACAATATACTTGCATAATGCTGAAAAATTATGGGCTCAAGACTTTGGTAAAAAATAAAGACTTTTATAATAAGCTTCTATATTGACAGATATGTTATAGCCTCCTTTCCCTTTCCTTCTTCTGCATGTTCAAACACCTAATTTCCTCCATTGCCAAGGTATCTTGAGAAACAGAATTGAAATCTGGGCTGCAAAGAGGATAGCCCTCAATTTAATGGGTTGTTTGGGAGGGACAGGATAGCCTTTAAAGTGGAATGTCCATCAGTCCAAATTTATGGCATTAAAATAATTAGTGTCATGTGCATAATGAATGTAATCATTGTGCAATTGAATGAAGTAATCATGCAAATGTGTAAATTGCTAGTAAATAATGTCAATTACATCAATTGTGTGGATAATTTTTGAAAACAATGGACTTGTTACTCTGTTTCTAACTCAAGTAAAATGAATCCTTCTAGAAAAGCTGAAATGCTGCAAGGGTGTCCAGATTTGCAAAAACAAATACAATACACCAGTGGTTCTCAACCTTTCTAATGCCGCGACCCCCCCCGCCGCCGCGACCCCCCCCCCCGGGATGAGGTGACAAAGGGGGCGTGGCACCAGGGGCGGAATGCTCCGGGTTCGGG
>QLTV01002677.1:2510444-2535474 GCA_003457575.1 Thermophis baileyi
GAGAAATTTCCTGACAGTTAGAACAATTAATCAGTGGAACAGCTTGCCTCCAGAAGTTGTGAATGCTCCAACACTGGAAGTTTTTAAGAAAATGTTGGATAACCATTTATCTGAAGTGGTACTAGGGTTTCCTGCCTAAGCAGGGGGTTGGACTAGAAGACCTCCAAGGTCCCTTCCAACTCTGTTATTCTATTCTATTCTATTCTATTCTATTCTATTCTATTCTTTTCTATTTTATTCTATTCTGGTGGTTAGGGACAGAAAGGTGGACTTTCTTTCTTTTCCTTGCATTCCATGGCCATGTTTTATTATCCTCTATTGTTTTTCATCTATGGAATGTCCATCAATAGCCAAGAAACAAGAGCTTCAGGGGAAATTGAAAACAAAAGTATTATATTTTCACTCTATTGTTGTACTGTACTGCCTTCAATAAAAAATATGTCACTTCTGAGCCTTTGAAATATTCCAAATATTGAAAACATACTTTGGATGTAGTAGTTCCTTACCTAAGCAGAGCCTCCAGTAACTACTCTGTTTCCCCCAAAATAAGACATCCCCTGATAATAAGCCCAATTGGGCTTTTGAGTGCATGGCAATAAGGCCAAGCACTTATTTCAGGGTTCAAAAAAATATAAGACAGGGTCTTATTTTCGGGGAAACACGGGTAGTTAAATACTGTAAAACACATGCAGTGGTCTTTACAACTTCAGTGTAATGCAGATACTGCAGGCTAGAATCTGGAAGCCTTTATAGACAATCTTTTTCTCTTTGGCCATGAATGGCACTTCATTTGTTGAACCTCTTCCATTTTACACAACCAGACAGCAATTAATTGTAATTCCATGTGTTCTCTCCCCTCTCCAATGTCATCCTACAGGCAATTTCACCGGAGCAGAGGTCCCACTGAATCCAGCCCAGAGATATAACCCCACACGTTTCATGGCTTCTTAATCAAAGAAGACTTGGGGAAACTCCAAACTGGCTCCAGTAAAGCCTCCTGGTTTGGGACCAGATGGGGGACTCGCCACACATCGAGGTGCCTTTTTTCCTAGCCCAGAGGGGACGCAGTTGCTGCCTGAAAGTAACCCGCATTACTTTCTATGAGAGCAGCAGCAATCCTGGTCTTGTTGCTAAGGCACGGTGAAAGAAAAAGCTGTGGGGGGAGCTTTTCTTCCACCGACTTGCTTTTCTCATATCTCTAAGATGGGAGGAAAGCGCATTGCTGTTGCTGTGCAGATGAACCCGTAGCGTTGGTACATTTCATGGCTGTTCCATATCTTTGGTGAAAAGCCTACTGTGGTCGCATCCATATTTGTAGACAGGTTACAAAGGGATCAGTAGAGATTCTCAGTCATCCAGGTCATGGTTGTCTCAAAGGTGCTTTTTCAGGAGGCAACTGGACTTTCGTGTTTTTTCTTTTGAACACTTCTCATCCAAGAAGCGTCTTCAGCTCTGACAGGATAGTGGGGAATGGAAGGATTTATATTCCTTGCAGACAGCTGGTCATTTTCATCCTTTTAGAGGGTCTTTGAAGCACTTGGAGGTTTATCTGTGTCCTTTGAAGAGTTTATCTGCCTTACATTTCTTCTGCTTATCTATCTCAGTCTCCTGCCCAATCCTCTCTCCTTTCCTTCTTCCCACTGGCAGTAGCTATGAACACAACACACACATAGATTATTGGACTAATTGTGTATACAAAACTTTCATTAAAAAAATGTAACCAAAGTTATAGAATTCTGGAGATTATCTGTGCGGAGTTTGTACAAACTTTTCTTTAAAATGTCTCTTCTGCAAACTTTGAAAGCACACAAGGCAGGTCCATGCTTGGATACCCGAGTCCAGTCTAAATTAAAACTAAGGGTGAATATAGACAATGTAGCTGAAAACAGCCCATAACAATTTAGAATGCTGGCATTCTGGAGCAAGATTAGGATGCAAGTACATACAATAGAATCCAAGATTTATGAAGTTGAAAGGCACTACAGTGGTCATCCAACTCTCTGCAATCTATAGGAAAACAATTAAACCAGGGCAAATATCTGTTTTATTGGTAAGGTGATGGGAACCTATGTCAGAACCAAATCCAAGGAAGAAAGCCATTGTTAAATTAACATTAAATAGGATGACCAGATTTGGGACACAAAAAATCCAATGGCCACTAGATGGCAGCAGGGGAGTGCGGAACATTCTAAATCTCTTGGTTGCCCTTTAATGGTAGTCCGGATCTTGGCAATCAGGGTAACCTAATGAGCCATCAGCACCAAATCCTGAGGGAGCAAAGCTCAATAAAGAAGCTACAAGGGAAGAGATGGTCTTTGCATCTATGCTGTTTCTCCCCATTCATATTTTGACAAAGGACGGATACAAAAATGGGCTGGTCATTACAGAACTGGAATCATCTTAAAACTGGCCAAACCTGTTGTGCAGGTTGCACGTTCAAAGATCTGGTGGCCGGACCAGAGGTGAAATCCAGCAGGTTCTGACAGGTTCTGGAGAACCGGTAGCAGAAATTTTGAGTAGTTCGGAGAACCGGCAAATTCCACCTCTGGCTGGCCCCAGAGTGGGGTGGGAATCCTTCCCCCAGGAGTATCCTTCCCCCAGGAGTGGGGAGGGAATGGGGATTTTGCAGTATCCTTCCCCTGGAGTGGGGTGGGAATGGAGATTTTGCAGTATCCTTCCCCTGCCACACCCACCAAGCCACACCACGCCCACCAATCCATGCCCACAGAACCGGTAGTAAAAAAAATTGGATTTCACCACTGGGCCGGACTGAATACAGATAGTCCTTGACTTACCACAGTTCGCTTAGTGACCGTTCAAAGTTGCAACGGCACTGAAAAAAGTGACATGACCATTTTTCACACTTATGACCGTTGCAACAGCCCTGTGGTCACGTGATTTACATTCGGACGCTTAACAACTGACTGACATTTAGGACTGCTGCAGTGTCCTGGAGTCATGTGATCCCCTTCAGTGGGGAAGCCAGATTCACTTAACAACCGTGTCACTAGCTTAACAACTGCAGCGATTCCCTTAACAAATGTGGCAAGAAAGGTCGTAAAATGGGGCAAATCTCACTTAACAACTTTCTTGCTTAGCAAGCTAAATGTTGGGCTCGATTATGGTCGTAAGTTGAGGACTACCTGAACTCCTGGAACGCCCGTAACTCACTTTAGTCAGCAGGGGGCGCTCCTGACTCTCCAGTTCTAGCCGGCCTTCGGGCTTGGGGAGGTGGCGGCTTGGCTTGCCTTGCCTCGGCTTAGCTTGGAATGGGCTGCGGACGGCCGAGGAGAGACTTCAGAGTTGGCAGTGGCGCATTGTGGGGGGGAGTGGCGAGGTGGGTGCCGCTGCCCGGGAGCTGCTCCTGACTGAGCGGCGGACGGTCGCAAGTTCTCCTGAACTTCGCTGGCCAGGTAGGTAGCGCTGGCGGGGAAGGAAGGAAGGAAGGAGGGAGGGAGGGAGGGAGCTGTAGGATGCGCCTTCGGGCACCCTCGAGGACCTTTTCTTAGGATCGCATGTGTTCCGTACCTCCAGCGATCTTCATGACTTCCCGCAACAAGGTTTCTCTGTTCTGCTCCCCGCTCCGAGCCGTTGCTCGAGTCCCAACTGGGGTGCAAAAAGAACCGGACAAAGAATGCTCCGAAGCATTCGCTCTGCTTCCCAGAAGCGACCCTTCCGTTGGATCACCCTTCCCCTTGCTGCCGCCTTTAGCGATTCCTTCTCTTTCCAGCAACACTCCCTTTTCTCTTGATCGCTCTCCAAGCATTCCGCCGCTCCACACCTTTTTCCACAGCTTTCCCTGCCTTCCTTCATTCAGCGCCCCTCTGCTCGCTTCAGACATTCTTTTCCCTTCATCTTTATTATCTGTTCTCATCGGAGTTTTTCTTCGCCCACGTTACTCACCCTATTCCTCCCCATCTAGAACATTAAATTCCTTGGAAGGGCGCTTTCTCAAAGTAGACGAAGTTGAAAAGCGCCTGGGAGGAAATTGCCAAATTTGGAGACTGGAAGAAGAGAAGGCAAATATTCTGCCTTTTGAAAGAAGAAAACTCGGATTTGGTGTGTTCCCTCTACCCCCCACCCCCATCTGTGTTAGGGTCTGTTGTTGGGTGGAAATGTGCTTTGCAGTTTGTCTGCAATTGTTAACCTGAGCTGACTACAAAAACTACAGAACTGAGAACAGGTTTATAAAAATCATGTATGTACTATAACTGCCTGCGGAACATTCACCTTAATTGTGATTTTGTGAAATATCCTGTACAAGAAAGGATTACTGGTGGGTTTTTTTAAAAAAACTGGATATAGGAGGAGAGATTAATTTGCAAAAAGGATTCTTCCTAAGGATTTAAAAGTAGATTGAGTTATCCCCAAAGAAATGCAGACTGCATTTCCCATACCGAGAGACCCACACTTCAGATATGAGGAGGTCTACTCAATCCATAGTTGGTGTTTTCAGGCCTGTTGAAACTTGTTAGCACTATGGCTAACATTAGCCACAGCAATGCTTCTTTTCCTCCCAACAAAACAAGAAGGAAAATAGGGAAAAATGGGGGGGGGGGTGATATTCTTGATAGAGGGAGAGGGAGAGGTGTGGGGGTGAATTCTTTGGCTTGGGCAATCTTCTCCCCTCTTGCTGGCTTTTGGGATATATCAAATCTGCAACACCAGAAAGTCCAGCTTGAATACACAGACAAGCTGATCCTTCCACTTGCAAGCACAGAGGGAGGATGCCAGGTGGGGCTGTGCCAGGGCGATTATAGTATCCCGTTGAAGAATGACTGTAGTTGGCTGTAGTTCAGTTTTGCCTGTAAAAAGCAAAAAAAAAAAAAAAAGTTTGGCCACCACAACCCAGAACAGAGATAGCCTTTGGCGTTCAAAAGTCCCAATCATCATAAAGCTTCTTCACAGGGTGTATGAAGAAGTTGCATTCATCTCTACTCTGAATAGACAATCCTGCTTTATAACTTTTTTTAAATGAAAACTAAATTATTTAAGATGCTGTCCCCTACCTGACCTTAGCTTGGTGACACTGGTCCTAGAATCCAGGTCACAATTTGGCTTTCGGACCCTCTTCTGCACATCAGCTGTTTTACATGCAAACCTACTGTTACTATGAAACATTATTTTTATATTAGATGTATGAAGTGGTCCAAAAACTTATCTTCTAGGTCTTTTTTTCCCTTGCCAAACCACACAAGCCTAAATGTAAGGTATTTTAAAAAATACCAACCAAGGAGGGAACAATTGGGAGAGTAGGTGAGCAATCTGGAAAAACTGCCACACCCATTCACCATTTGCTGAATTTAGAGAGAAGCCCAGCTTCCATGCCCCCTTCTTTCTCCCCTCCTCCCACTCTGCTGGATTCACACATTGCCTTGACCCGGAAAGTCATTTGTTTGGCTTTGGCTTTAGTTTAGTGCATGAGCCCAACTTTTCTGGTTGGTAAACTTTGACTTATGTGGCTTAGTGCAATAGTGTTAACGGACCTAGCAAATTTGGGTTATTTATTTTATAGTACTTATAAACTACCCCCCCTCCCAAAACCAAAGGCAGCTGACAACACCAACCAAACCAAAAGAAATGTAGTAATAACTAAATCCAATCAATGCCAAAACCAACCATCCAGAGGCAAAGCTAAAACCCAAGACAGGTGCCTGCAGTCATTCAGCTGGGACCAACCGGTTTGACTTAAACCTATTTAGGAAGTTTTAGTAAAGTGGGGGCTGTATATGCCTCTGGGGAATAATGTCATAAAGTGGAGGCTATTAGAATGGGAACTGCTTCAGGCAGACTCATGAGGGGTTGGGCTGTTGCTTAGAGGCAGCGTCTGTTCCTGGGCACTCAGGTGTAATGTAAATTGGGATGTTTTCTTAGGGTGAACCTGCCTTGTGTGGGTGAGGTGGGTGTCTGCTATTGACCAGGAACAAGACCCAAACAGGCTCGGCTATATAATTACACAGCTATTACACTAACAGTGGTGTTTGTTGGTTGCTAGTCTTTCCAAAGGGGTGTGAAGCTACAGGGGAAGGGGAAAGGGAAGGGGCAAAATGGCCATCTTGCTACCCCACCTTCCCTCCAAAAGTTTTTGCATAGTTAAGCAGGGGGTGATAGCGATGCCAAAGAAGTGTGGATTTCACATGATTTTAACTCCAAGCATTATTATTCTCTTTCTCCCCCTCCTCCCCTTACCCAAGGCAGTGGGTGAGGAATTAGTGCCTGTGTTTTCTATCTACCAGCAAAGTGGACATAATGTCTACTCAAATTGTATAACCTAGTGACACCCTCCCCTCCCCCTTTTCTTTCTTGTTCTTTCCTCCCTCTTTAAGATTGCCCTGGATCCGGGTGGCAGAGTTGAATTTCAGCCCCACCAGAGAATCTGATTTTAGGGGTTGCCCTTTGTCTGCTAATGCCAATTACACATGCAAGGAAGGCTGTGTCTCAGTCCTAACTCTCAGTCCCAGGCACTTGTTGGATACACAGTTCTGGTGTTCAGCTGCCTTGTGGCTTCAAACCCGCTTGCTGCTGCATGTAAGGAATTATCAGAGGCCGCCCACCGTTTTTTGATGGTGTGGGCGTTAGTGACGTTGGGTGGTGGGTTGGGTTCGCCACTGTATCACCTGGTGCCGAGCAGAGCAGCCTGTAGAAAGGCAGCAGCACCAAGCACCTTCCAGGTGAAGGGAGAACCTGCTTTCCCACTCAAGGAACAGGTGTGTGCCCAGTGCCTGCAGCTGTTGTAAGTAAGGGATGCTGGTTGACATGCTGGAGTGTGTGTGTGTGTGTGTGTGTGTGTGTGTGTGTGTGTATGGGGTATGTTTGTATGTGGAAGAGAACTAAAATGGGCAAAGATCTCGAGGGCTCTTTGAGGGGAACTTTGTGTGCCTTTGCGCTCAGTGAAGCAATTGCCACGAGCCCTAAAATTTGATGTGTCTGGAGTCAGGAAACAGAACATTCTGTGGCAGGTTACCAGCTTCTGCCCCAAACAGTGTTACCTTCCCATCTGCCTGTATTTACTATTGTCTCTTCCCCACCCCCCACCTTAACATTCTGACTTGCTTTGACCTTCTTTCAGTCCTTTGTGTATTTTCCTGTCCTCTTACCCTAGAAGGCACTAAAAAACCCTATCGCTTTTCTCCTGCTGGGTTGTATGTTTCTCTGCCCTTTGAGACAACATTCTTTCCTATGCATTCATGTGGGTGAGGATGAGCCTGGAGTGGAGCGTACATGGGTGCCTTGGTGTGTTGGGCTGAGAATGGGGGGGTGCCCTTCTTTCCTACTGTTTTGGGTCAAGCTCTGGGAGACCTCGAGAGTTAAGCCGACTAGCCCCGAACTCCTTAAGTTAGAGTCTCTCAGCCTCTGGACTCTTATCACGGGTGGGGGGGGCGCTATCTCTGCCCCCCTACCCTGAGCCAGACAAAGGGGGCATTCAGCAGCACGTAGATTGGCATAGCTCTCCCCACGCCTGCTTCCCGCTGCGTGGGCGGCTGTGCTGGGTGCCCGCCAAGGAACTGCAGCTTCTTGCTGACCTTGACACCTTTTCAAGCTCTCTTTCTTGCAAATGAGGGAGGCCTCAGTTGCCACCAGGACAGATGTAGCACAGAATCTACAGGAAGTATCTGCAGTAGCAGGAAAGGCCATGTAACTCAGGCCACCCTAGATGAAGGAAGACCTTCCCAAATCCTCTTCCATGCATAGGTTGACTCCTGTTCGACTTCAAGCCCTTCCCCTCCCCTCTCTTGTAGAAATGTCCAGTCCTTCTCCCTGTTTCAGCCAAATCTCCCAGATTGCTCAGCTTCCTGAAGCCAGTGATAGAAGAATCATTTTGGGTTGCCTGGAAATTGTTAAATGTGGGAGGGGAGACCATATTGCTGGAGAGAGGCAGAGAAAAGGGCTGCTTCCAAGGATTAAGGGGGAAATCAGATCTGGAGTAGTTTGGATTGTTGGTGGTGTATGGTCAGACTCTCAAAGCCTAGCCCCTTTCACGCACCCACCAACCAATGGTGGACTAATGCAATTGCCTTATGTGGCAGCATGTTGTTGGCATCAGAATAGGAATCAGCAAGGCTTTGATTCCCCAGGAGCCAGCCCGCATTCATTGTGCACGAGCTCTGTTGACAATCTGTCCAGGGAATTTTAAACACTGGGGAGGCCTAGAGCTTGAGACGTCTAGCATTACTATTTCTTTGCACCAGTAGAAGCCAGAGAAATTTGGAAGGTCAGATAAGGGTGTCCTGGTCTTCTGCGTGCAATGCTTTAGCCTGGCCTCAGCTGGCTTAATCTTTTTGCTAATTGCAAAGTGTCTGGTCAGTCTTGGGCTGGTGAATGAGGTTTTCTTCCACAGACTAAAAACCAAAGAACAAAATATCACCATCGTTGCCAAAGTGAAAAAGGGTCTGTCAATGGTAGCAAATCAGGCATCTCTCTATTTGCCCCCCTCCAATTGATCAACAACTCCATACAAACAAATCACAAAGGATCCTTCTGTTCTCTGTTGAGGAGCTCAACTCAACCCCATGTCCTGACCTGTCCTTTCGCTGCTCCTCACAGTCTTCTACTCAGCTGATATCCCAGCAGGCAATAACGGCTTTCTTTCTCCGAACTCCAGCAAGGGCCTTCATTCTGTGCTTCCAGACGCTGCTTTTCCCCACCCCATTCCATTTTCTCTGGGTTGTCAGTGCCATGTATCGGAGCTGTGAGCGCTCTGTGTCAATGGGATAATGGACCCTTTAGCCCCGTGTGGCTCTGTGATGGCACAGTCAAGATGGGAACAGTAGAGACTTTGATCGGGGAGGGTTATCACAGCAGCCATTGATGCGGCCTTGAAGCACCATGGCAAACTCCCTTTCCATGTCGCTGGCACCCCGTCTTATCTCGTTCCTCCTCCAGTAGGGATGCCTGTGGAGTCCTGCTGCTTGACCCTACCATGTGGGAGCTGAAATGTCTCCAGCACAGCCAGTTGGTAAGCACTGGAAGGGTATGGATGTGAAATGGTCTAGACTAGAGGGGAGATTTAAGAGGGTGATTGGGAGCCCTCTGGGGTGTAGAAATCCCTGGGTTCTATCTCTGGGACTAGCATGTTGTAGGTTGTAAGTTGAAGTTGACTCTGAAAAATGCCGTTTCTGAACTTCCGATAGGCCCGTTGGGTCTGTTTTTCGCCATCCACAGGCTCCGGAGGCTTTCCTGAAGCCTGGGGAAGGCGAAAATGACCTCCCCCCGCCCTCCGGAAGGCTGAAAATCAGCTGGCCAGCGTGCACATGCATGCTGGAGCTGACATAGGGCAACGCCTTACGTGCCTTCAGATATGGCTCTGCGTGCCACCTGTGGCACGCGTGCCATAGGTTCGCCATCACGGTGCTATGCCAACCCAAATATATTTGAATATTTGGAACAAGACTCCTGAATTCTTCACGGATGGATGGATGGATGGATGGATGGATGGATGGATGGATGGATGGATGGATGGATGGATAGATACATACATGGATAGCTGTGTGTGTTTGTGTGTGTGCATGTAGAGCTTCCTTTGTCTCTAGCAGCTCCACCCCTGTGCCATTGTCTTCTGTGAGTGCCTCTCAAGCTTTCTCCTGGGAGTTTGGAATGTTGCTACATTTATTCTCTTTGCTTCCTTCCAGCTGTTGCCAGGAGGGAAGGGGTGAGAGAAGACTTACTATAAACTCCAGTAGTCCCTTGCTTCCTGTCCGCCCCCCCCCCCGCAGTGGGGGAAGATGAAAAAGGGGGGGGGGAAGGAGAGACAGATGGCTTGATTTCCAGCCCAGATGTTGAATAAGTGGGTCCTCTTCCTTTCCCTGCTTTAGTAGGCAGATGGCTCCATTTTCTGGGTAATTCGAAAGAGCAATAAGAGTATGTGCAAAGTAAGGCTGGGAATTCCAGCCTTATTGGAGCGAAGAGGGAGGAAAACAAATCATTTTCCCATTTGTGTGCTTAGACAACAGCCTGGAACAGAGGAATAATCAGAGTAGAGTCAGTGGGGAGAGGCTCCCCACCAAATGCTCCCTTCTTGACAGCATCCCTCTGTCTGGTTTGCAAGAAAAAGCTAGGGAGACACATTCGTGTTCCCATATTGCCACTTCGTACTGTGACTGCCTTCGTGACAAAGCTTGCCTTGCCTATCCTGGCCCCAGCTGAGGTTGTGAAACATCTGGGATTAGATTTAGTTTCCAGGGTTTGTTTTTTTTTTTTATCTCCCCACCCCACTCCCATTGATTTGCCTCTGGAGGCCCTTTGTCTACAAAGAAATAAGAGACAGCAAATGTTTAACTCCAATTATCACGTGCAGCAGCAGCAGCAGCAGCAACAATCAAAGTAGAATCTGAGGTCCTCCCTGTTACTTGTTTTTCCCCTCACTGGCTCCTCTCGGTGTCCTTCTTTGTGGCTGTGATATGAACTCACTGAAGGAGGGAGATCAAGGGACTCTTAATCACCTTCCCCATTGCTAGATCCCAATTGGAATCTGAAGGGTTGGGAGGGAAGTCCCATCCCTTGCTCTCCTCCCTCTCGCTCCAGCACCTCAGTCCACCCCACTCCATGTGGACAGTGCTTAGCCCAGCAGGGCGAAGACTTTGGTTTCTGGTGACAAAAAGCCTGAGGAAGGGGTGAGGGAAGGTGAGGACAGACAATGGTGGAAAGAAAGGCAGGATCTGGGGCCTGGATGATGCAGAAGCCTTGTGGCATTTGGCCTCCACTTCAGGCAGTAAAATAACCGGATTATAGATTGCTGTAGCAGGGAGAAGCTGAGTCTTTCCTTGGGAAGGTGAGGCATATGAACGGTGTGTCCCTGCTTCTTCTGCTTCTCCTCCTTCTGCTCCTGCTGCTGTTTCTTCTTCTTGACATTGAATTGGGATTGAATTTATGCCTTTACCTGATGGTTAGTTTTAGCAGCAACGTTGTGTAGCAGGGATACAGTATTGATTTTCTAGCGATTTTCTAGCTGCTCCGAATGTAGTTTGCCCTATGCATATGCTACACAATTACTCGTCTTTACAGCAACTTAATCCGGCCCAAAGCTCCCCAAGTTCCCAACGCCTACCTACTAACAGTAATCAGAATCCCAGTTCCCCTTGCAAGTATTTAGCTGACCGAGTGGAAAGAAAACTTCCTTTGTCTCTTTGAAATGTCATCAAATTGGCAGGGTGTCTCTTCGGCACAAGTTAATCTGGTTTTACCAGCCTGTTAGGGGAGGAAGGACAGGGTTGTCCACACGGACTGCTTAGAGACTTTTTGTCAGCAGGATTTCACCGCCCAGCGAGGGAGGAGCTACAACGCATGCAAAATCCTGATCTGTGATAGCTTTTGGCACACAGTGCAGACCTTACTCAGGAAAAAAAGAAAAAAAATCTGGAGGAGACATTATTCCTGAGGCCAAAAAAAAAAAAAAAAAAAAAAACATAGATTCTTTTCATTTTTTTTTTTTTTTATTTATTTTTTTTTTGTTTTTTTTTTTTATTTTTGTTTTTTTTTTTTTTAAGGATTAACTTCAGTCTGTCTAGTCTGGTGATTCCCGAGTGACATGCTGAGCCACAATTAAATACGGTTGGAAGATTGGCAAGTTGCAGGATGCATACGCACTTAAAAACGACAAAGGCATCCTCAAAGTTAGCAGGGGGAGTCCGAATGACACAAGGAGTGTTGTGGTGTCTTGGGGCAAGCCCTATTCTTCCTCTGTGTGCATCACGCACATGCTCCCAAAGGGCGGAGTTTATGGTGTGACGTTGCAGTGCTGCTTTTGTCGGTGAAGGCCTGGAGACTCCCCTGAAAGGGGCCTGCAGTTTCTGCAATCAAATGAGATTGACTGTTGTGTCTCTGCTAGATTTTCTGGAACAGGCTCATTCCACCCTCATTTCTAAATTAGGATGGTCCGTTATGTGGGTAGGACAGGCTTACAACTTAATCATCTCCACATTGAGAAGGCTGCTGGTTGTGTGCCTGTGTGAGTCAATGCTTGTATGTACCTCAGCAAATAAGAAAATTGCTTTAATAACAACTCAGCACAGGAACACAACAGAGGAAGTAATCCACTTCTATGCAATGAGTAATATTTATCACAGTAGGGTGGGAATAGAGCATATGACTAGATTACCGCAACACACTAGAGTTTGATTATTAAAGTAATCAATGTTCTAAGTTTGGACTACATACAACCATAAACCAACTAATCTAGCTAAAGAATAACCAAGTTAACTGACCTGGTTGAACTTGGGCAAACACAGCTCGACTTGAACTATTTAATTTTAAAATAAGCGATTGGAGTGCAGCAAAAGTGTCCACAGGGTCAGCAACTGGTTCATGTTGTTAATTTTGGCCTCTGAATATTGAATCTGGATATTGAAAATGTAGATGGCTTGTACTTGGATATTTCTTTCTCCCCTTTTCATGAGTCTGGTACATAATTGTTGCACCCCGAGCTGGTTGCAGAGATGTGATAGATTAGCTGAGGACATGTAAACTGCTTTGATTTATTAAAGGATTGTGGTTTCTCAGTCATCCTTTCCCCTTTTCTGATTTTTTTAAATGCCCAGTTGGTGGCCGATTTGATACCGGTAGTTGTGGTGAGAGAGAGAAAAAAAAGAATCATAGCCTGTAGTACTTTGGTCCTCTATGGCCAAGTATAAAACTATTTATTCACTCATGAATCTGTTACTGTGCCTTTTTGCCTTTTTGCTGCAGATGGAGCTTTTTAGGCGGCAAGTAGCTTTTGGTAATCAGACTGAAGTGTTTTGGAGCATATGCATTTGGACTGAACCTGGACAGTTACCTGTAGAGATGAGAGGAGGAATAGTGGCACCATGTGGGCATCCTTTGTGTCTTCCTACTTCTTGGAAGCCAAGCTATCGTAGGATCTGTGCATGAATGCTTTAGGAAAGTGCCAGTGGTCCTCCAGGGTCAGATTAGAACTGTCCTGATCTCTTTGGACCTACTGGCTGTAGATTGTGGGAACTGAAATGGAATACAACTGAAGCGCCCAAGGATTGGGAAGGCTGGTTAAGGATGTTTGTGTTAATTGTTGCTCATTCCTTTTCTCCTTCTGTCTAGGATTTGGCCATGGTCCTGGGCCGCCTGTTGCTGCCCCTAATGGTTACACTGATGCTCCTGCTGCCCTTGTACCCAGCTGCTCAACCCTCTTCCTATCCATTATTCGTGGTTCCCAACGGTACATTCAATCATTTGGCTCAAGCCCAGAGCACAGGGGGACTGTATGTGGGGGCCGTCAATGCCTTGTATCAGCTGGACTCTGAGCTGAGGCTTCTAGGACATGCCCGCACAGGGCCAAATCAAGACAGTCCCGAGTGTCTCCCTTTCCGTGATGTTCGTGAGTGTCCGCAGGCCCAACTGATGGACAACTCCAACAAGCTCCTCTTACCAAATGAGCGTGCTGGTGAGCTAGTGGTGTGTGGGCAGCTGTTCCAGGGAGTATGTGAGAAGCGAGCTCTGACGGATATCACCAAAGTGTTGTACCATCCTGAGGATCCAGGAGACAACCAGTTTGTGGCAGCCAATGAGCCAAAGGTTTCAACAGTTGGTTTGGTGGGGCAACACAATGACCGGGACTTGCTTTTTGTGGGTCGCGGACTGACTGCAAAGCTCTCTGGAGGGATCCCACCATTTACCATCCGCCAGTTGGAAGGACCACAGGCCTTCTCCAATGAAGGAATGGGGAAACTGGTTGTGGGTGATTTCTCAGACTACAACAACAGCTACGTCGGTGCCTTTGCTTCTGATGGCTATGTCTACTTCTTGTTCTTTCGGCGTGGAGCAAAGGCACAGATGGAATATCATACCTACCTCTCCCGGACCTGCGTAGATGACACCAATCTCTATTCTTATGTGGAGCTGCCTCTCGAATGCCAACATAGTCAAGGGCAAGCTTACAACCTGGCTCAGGCTATGCATCTAGCACCTGGTTTTGCTGGAAAAGACAAAACCCTCTTTGTTGTTTTAGCTGCTGGGCAGGGCTCCACTGCAGTTCCAACTGGGCGGACTGCACTGTGTTCCTACAGCTTGAATGCAATTAATACAGCGATGGAGAAGACACGGCAGCTGTGCTACACCACATCTGGAATAGGTGACAACAATGAAGAGGAGGCTGCCATTGAATACGGAGTGACCTCTCGTTGCAGCTCTTTATCCAAAGTGAGTGACAGGACAGGACTGACTCTACTGTTTAGGGGCAGAGGATCAGTTGCTCCACTCCAAGGTGGCTGTCTTCCAACCTTTTTGTTTTTCATGTTATTCATTTCCAGGAGTCCCCAGAGATTTACCCCTGTGGGGATGAACACACGCCTAGCCCCATTGCCAGCCGGAAGCCATTGGTGGCTGAGGCACTCCTGACTACCGTGCCAAGATTGACAGCTGTGGCTGCCATGGTAGAAACAGGCCATACCATTGCCTTCCTGGGAGATGGTGTTGGGCAGCTGCACAAGGTGGGTGCAATAATGGTAATTTCAGCTAAGTCCTTCCTTTTCCAGCCTGGTTCCTCCAGATCTATGAGAAAATAACTCTCATGGTTTGTCCAATATATCTGAAGGACAGAGGATGAAGAAGGCTATTAAAATTTAGGAGGAGGTGATGTTGGAGTAGAGAAGCTGGAGCAATGGGAGTTGCATCTCCACTTCCAATTCATTCACTGGCAAATCACTGTTTCCAGAAGTGGGGGGGGGATACTACAGAGTGGATCAGTTTTTGGGACAAGGCACTTACCAAATATTTAAAAGCTATGTATGAATTTTTATTCTCTTTTAATTCTTGCAGTAGAGGTCATGTCATGCATGGTAAGGTAATATATACAGCTGTTTTTTTCTCAGCTGGTGCCCTCCAGATGTGTTAGATGACAATTTCCGTCTCCAGCCAATATTGGACTGAAAGGCACCAGTGTCAAAATTAGGGGATGAAACTTTATTCCCAGATAGGACTTCATTTCACTAGCTTGGGTTCCTAACATTGTTGGCCAAATGTGCAGAAATAGCTTTTGACTCATGTTCCTATTTACCCCAAACCATCCTGGCTTTCAAGCACCAATACACATTGGTGTATCTCTTAGACTGGCAAATGTTTGTAAATAATTATTTAGTAGAAATTACTCTTCTACTAAATCTACTAGGATGGAGTTGCTAAGTTTCATAATTCAGGATCGGTCACCTAATCATTATACAGAGTTGTTTTTCTCTACCTTCTTCAAGTAACAAGATGTATGAAATGAATATGACTATGAGGGGTTTTTAAATTGATAAGTCCATGTTTGTGATATTTTAAAGTCAGATGGAGGCACATTGGGAAATCCAATATATCAAGGACAAGATGCAGCATCCTTCAGGGTTTCCTTGTTCTTCCCATTGGTTAGAGAAGTAAACCTGTACTGCTTAACTAAATCCACACAGACAACAAATTTAATTACAACACCTTTGCTACCTGCAGAATTCAGCTTTTCTGAATGAGAAATGAGGCTTATTTTGAAACAAACTGAACTTTCGGTTTTAGGTATCACAAGGATTGCTTGGTCAGGAATGTTTTCCCTCCCTCTGTGACTCAACTTTCTGTAAATTAATGACCAATACTGTCTTCTACATGCAAGGATGATTTGGCTCAGCCTCTTGTGGAGCAAGATTTGGTCTGATTCGTTTTAATTGTATGTTTCAAAATATTTTAAATTGCAAGTTTCATGTGTGCTGTGCCAGCACTTTATTTGAAGGCAGACAGTCTCTCCTTTTCAGACTGGGTCTGAAATTTATGATTGAGCTGCAATTAAGACTGTTGTGCTGCTATGTTAGAAAGGTGGTTTACATTTGTAGTACTTGCACTGAGTTGTACTTCCTTGTACCAGCATTAACATCATCCATCTATTGGTGGAGTGCAACTATGCCGTACCTGCAAAGCATGCTGGGAGCCACACTCCCAAAAGTTTGGCTAGAGTCAGAACAAAGAAGAGACAACCCCAGAGAAATGGATGAATCTGATTTGCTCCCATGTATGTGATACTTTTCCCTTTCATTAAAAAAAAACAAAAACCTTTTGTCAGCAATTTTAGAGAAGCTCTGCAGTTAGGGATTAGGGCGTATAAATTGTGTACACTGCAGCAAGTCATGTTTTATAATAACAACAGCTAAAGTTATTTCTCTACCATTCATTAATGATATTGCTGATTTCTGAAAGGGTAATCCTAATAATAATTTTCAGTTCTACTCTTTTGCTCAGAATAAATGATTAAGTTCAGGATTCTTTATTTTAAATTTATTTATTTTATGTCCACTAATTCTAACTTTTAGGGAAACATAATAGTCCCAAATTGGAGAGATTTTGCATAAAACTTGCAAATATTATCTAAGCAGCCCTGGAAATGGATATCCCTCAAAGCCATTCCTTTTCCTCCCCCTTACAGTGACCTGGATCTTTGCTTCCATGGCCTTCTCATGTAGGGATTCTTTCTCTAGGAAAAGGAAGATCCTATGATCTGTGCTTTGTGCTGTGAGGGATGGCAAATGAGTGCGAGATATTTCCTGCTGCCCCACTTATTTTTCCTTTTTCAAGTTGAGTACCTCATAATTTTGCACAGCAGGGACAAATCCTTGTTTTTCTAAGAATGATCTTTGCCAAACCTTTGTTCATCCAGAGTTGTTTTTCTGGTGTGGCTCCAGGCTTGAAGTGGGAGTTACTCTAGTCTTACTAGAAGTGGGTACCTACGCAACTTTATCAAAAAGTCCCTGACCACTCAACCCAATACAGCACAACCAACACAAGCCCTAAAACTGCCTTACATCAAGAATATCTCAGAAACCACAAATAGACTACTACAAGGAATCAGGGTAGCGCACAAGCCAACTAAAGCCCTTCATAACATCCTAAACAAACCAAAAGACTCAGCAACCCCAGAAGAAAAAACAGGAGTCATCTACAAGATACAGTGTAAGAACTGCAACAACCACTATGTAGGACAAACAGGCAGAAGACTGGCAGGACGCATCCACGAACACCAACTGGCAGAAGACATGACGAAAATTCTTTAATTTCACAACATATAGACAGATTTAACCGTAGTTTCAATTGGGAAAATGTGACAATCCTAGACCAGGCCAAGTCCAAAGATGCCAGGGAATTTCTAGAAGGCTGGCACTCTGACAAATCAGCCATCAATAGACACATAGACATTAGCAACATCTATAGACTATGCAAAAGAGACAGTCAACCAGCCCAAAAGAGGAAAGTACCTCTCCAACAGTAATCAGGACTCAGATCAGCATAGATTAACTCCAAGGTTAACTTTAGATCAACAATCAAGTAAACAATACCCCAATCAAGAAACTGCCAAAGAGCCATCAGTAAACAGCCCAACCAAAGAATCACTTAAGACCGCCCCCCATCCACACAGACAGGCAAGACACCAGAATATAAACTGACAGCAAACCCCACTCCTTACTAGCACTGATGATGTTCCCTAGTTAGGATAATGAAGAAAACAAGCAAGCTCAGAGAATATCAAGGATCCCTCATTTCAACCCTGAGCTGCAAATATTCTCCTTTATTGCTACTCTAGTCGTAAGTCTGTTTGGAGGTCCTTAGTGTTTCCTATAGCTTAGGCTCACAAGAAGTCAGCATAAGGCAGCCTTTCATATTAGGAATAATTCATGTGATTATAATTCTTCCAAAGAGAGTGCAGATTCTCCATTTGGCCACTCAAACATTATGGGAGCCCCTTCTTTAACATTCTTTTGGTATTCTTTTGAACTACTGGTACCTCTGACTTGGGTTGATTTTCCTGGTATCTCTGCTTATCTCTGTTGTTATTTCTGATTGGAATGACCTATTGGGAAATCAGTGTTTTGCTCCGCACTTTCTCTGTTTCATTGGCTTGGGATACTGGGACTGTGCATTCTTTCCCAATAATCTTCTTAAGCTCGTCTCTTCTTTTGTTATTCAAACCACTGCAAAGCTGCTTTACTGGAAGGCTTCTCTGGAAGATTGACAGTCCCTGAAAAAAAAAAAAGGTGTTTCAGCAGTCAGCCAATTTAACACCAAAGCACATTTCCTAAAGCCACAGAGCTTTCCTCAAAGCTTGGGTGCAATCCTAAAAAGAAAATCCTCCAAATTGTAATTACTTAATGTTAGTTGATCTAAATTGGGGGTCTGCAAACAGATTTAACCCCTTAAATCTGCAAACCTGGCAACTTTTAAGATTTGTAGACTTCAACTCCCAGGATTGAATTCTGGGAGTTGAAGTCCACAAGTCTTAAAGTTGCCAAGTTTGCAGACCTCAGATATAAATAAAACACATATAATTTTGCTCTTGAATCTACCCATTTCTTATGGAATCTTGGGTTTTGAAAGTGCAGTGGGACCTTGGGAGTAGAAAAAGGTGTGCAGCCCTAACTGAGTTAGTCTTTGACAGAAGGAAGCCCACTGCTCCAGGCCTCCACAGCATAGGCACACTGCTTTTCAAACACTACCATTGGTATTAGCAAAAAGAAGCATTCCTTGAACAGCCTGGGAATGCAATGAACTCTTTAAAAAAAATGGAGAGGTGATGCTCCAGCAACCTGAGAGCTGCCAGACATTTCATCCTTCCAGTCAATTCACAATCTACTATTTGTTTTTCAACCCAGACCTGGCAGGCTTCCTCCCCGTGGGCCTGCCTCTTCTCACATTGTGGATTGCAGGAAAGCCCAGATTTGCTTGTGAGGTGACATACCCCAAGGCCTTTCCCCCACGCATCTGAACAAGAGTATTTTTCTTCTCCTGTTTGACCCTCAGAGCTGCCCTGAAGGTGGCTTAGATTGAGAGATAATGGCAGGCCCCAAGGGACCAAGATAGTGTCAAGGTGGTGAGAATTTTACATTTTTTTCCTCCTCTTTTCTCAGCTGTCTGTCTGGGCAAGACTAATTTTGCCAGAAGTCTTAGCTCAATGGCACAGAGTTGGGCAGCGTCTCTAAATAAAAAATGGGAGGTAGAGCTTGAGCCCATCAAACTCTGCTGTATGCTCTTAGCCCCATGCCTTCATTCAAAAAGGGAACTGTATTTAGCCTGCAAAAATCTAAATAACCATTGGTGCCAAGAAAAGCTATAGCAAACTGGAAGATTAGAGGAAGCAAGTGAGAGAAAGCTATCTTAGAAAGCTATCATTGCTCCTGAGCCAGGTGATAATCCAACAATACTATTATCAACCTCCCCAGGAGGTTGGCTGTAATAATAGAAACTTTGAATTGTGCATAATCCTGTACCTCTACGGTACTTCCTCCTTATTATTCAGTGAATTGGGAAAATGTCTGTTTGAATTGTTTTCAAATGTTATCTGATTGTTCTGGACATAAAATGTTCCAGCCCCTTTTGCCTAGGTCAGGGGTCGGCAACCTTAAAAAAGAGCCATTTGGACCCGTTTCCCAGAGAAAACAAAACACCCGGAGCCACAAAACCTGGGTAGGCGTGGCCAACTCGACATCACTCCCACCGAGTCACATGACACCCCCTCCCAGCTACGCCTACCCAGGTTTTGTGGCTCTATGTTTTCTTTTCTATGAGAAACAGGTATCTCTCTTTTCCCTCTCTCTTTCTCTCTCTCCAATATCTCTTCCTCCCTCTCATCTTTCTTTCTCTCTTTCCCTCTCCTCTCTCTCTCTCTCTCCCTCTCTCCCTTCCTCCCCACCCATCTCTCCCTCCCTCCCTCATCTCTCTCTTTCTCCCATCTCTCTCCCATCTCTCTCCCCTTCTCTCTTTGTGTGCTGAGGAACGATCGCCACCCCCAGCGAAGGCTTCTCTTCGGGCAACCCTCCTCCCCCTCTCGCGACTCCCTGGCTGGCTGTGGCATGCGCGGGGAGATCCTCCTCAAGCGAGCATCAAAGCGCAGCAAAGGCGCATGTGGAGAGTGGGTGGTTGCTCACTTAAGGAGGGTCTTTGTACGCGGCTTCTCTCCTGCCCTAAGGATCCGGCCATTGCCCTGCTGTGTCCCGTCCCATCTCCCCCCCCCCCGGCAGCTCTTTGGCCGAGTGAGGAGAGCGTGAGCTCCAGCCTGAAGTGGCAGGAAGCGAAGGCTGCCTTACGCGCAAATGTGGCGTGAAGGCAGCTACAGGGCCGCTTCTCTCCTGTCGTAAGGATCTGGCCATCGCCTTGCTGTGCCCCCCCCCCCCATGAGAGGGGGCCTTGCTGTGCCCCCCCCCCCCGCATGAGAGGAGAAGGAGGGGGAGGAGGGTTGCTGGAGTGAAGGCAGCCTTCGCTTCCTGCCGCTTCGGGCTGGAGCTTATGCCCACCCAGCTCGGCCGAAGAGCTGCAGGGGGGGGGGGGACGGGACACGGCAAGGCAATGGCCAGATCCTTAGGGCAGGAGAGAAGCTGCGTCCAAAGACCCTCCTTAAGCGAGCAGCCGCCCACCCTCCGCGCGCACCTTTGCTGTGCTTTGGCGCTCGCTTGAGGGACTCCCCGCACATGTGCACTCTCCTGGCCCCGCCACAGCCAGCCAGGGAGTTGTGAGAGGGGGAGGAGGGTCGCCTGAAGGAAAGCCTCTGCCGGGGGTGGCTATGTTCCTCAACCAGCGCCGGAGAATCAGCCCCGCCCACTTCTCCATTCCCGCCGTCGCCCTTACCTTCTCAGGCCAGGTGAGGGAGGGGAGGGTGAGGCCAGGCAGTGATGGGACAGGGAGCCACAGCAGGGGGCCCAAAGAGCTGCATGCGGCTCTGGAGCCGCGGGTTGCCGACCCCTGGCCTAGGTAATGATTCCTGCATATTTCAAAGTCCAGTTTATCTTCCTTTCTTTTCTGCCCTTTCTTTCATTTTAGCTTTTTTGGGGTAGAAAAAGAAGTAGTAGAAAATACAGGAATCCTGTAAGTGGCAAGATAATGCCATATCTGAGTGAGGTGGTGGGATTGCACAATAAAAGTCCTCGTTTGGAATTACCCTTGGCTACTTCTTTTTAAACCCTCCATTGTTTGACTGCTTATCTCAATTTGCTTTCTTTATTTGCTTTTTAAAACCCTTTCTGCCCTACATAACTGAATTACTCATTCCTCATTCCATCTTTCTTCTTCCCCTTGGTGCCTCTTTTCTTTGGAACTTACCCCCAACATGCATTTTTCAGAAATACTTAGTACCTGTGGAGGAGAAATGTGTCTTTTTCTGAGTGCTTAATCTCTGCCTCCTTTATCTTATTTTAGGACCGTGATGGTGAACCTATGGCACACGTGCCACAGGTGGCACGCGGAGCCATATTGGAGGGCACGCGAGGCGTTGCCCTAGGTCAGCTCCAGCGCACATGTGCGTGCTGGCCAGCTGATTTTCGGCCTTTTTTTCGGCCGTTTTCGCTCTCCCCAGGCTTCAGGAAAGTTTCCTGAAGCCTGGGGATGGCGAAAAATGGCCAAACAGGCCAAATGGAAGTTCGGGAACGAACTTCCGGTTGGGCCGTTGGGCCATTTTCGCTCTCCCCGGGCTTCAGGGAAGCCTCCAGAAGCCCGGGGATGGCGAAAAACGGCCAAACGGGCCAACTGGAAGTTTGGAAACGAACTTCCGGTTGGCCCGTTCAGCCGTTTTCGCTCTCCCCAGGCTTCAGGAGTCCGTTGTGAGGTCTGTGCGCATGCGCGGGGGGAAGCAGGGGGGTGCGCGCGAATGCGTGGGGCAGGGGGTTGTGCGCATGCACGGGGGCATGGGTGTGAGCACGCACACGTGCGCTAGCCCACACGCGCACACCCTTTTGGCACATGAACCAAAAAAGGTTCGCCATCACTGTTTTAGGACATCCCTCCTCCCAGTAATTTTGCCTGTAATTTTGTTTTTGTTTTTTATTGCAACCATACGAAAGGCTGTATCTGTTTGAAACTGATTGGTTTTAAAGTGCCTAATTGTGAATAAATATTTTAAGTAGAAAAATATTACTTCTATAGGCTGGTTTTGCCACTCTATTTTTGATTTTGCAAAATAATGAATTTATATTCAGATATATATGAAAACCTGATTGCTTTCTCTAGGCACTAAGTCTGGGAAAGTTTTTTAAATGCCTAAGTATGTATTTTAATGCATAAGTATGCATAATTCTGGTTATAGGCTGAACCAGAAATACCTAGATACAATCTTGGTGTTGCTAAATCCCAAAATATTTCACCCTTCCTCCTACCTGTCCAGAGCATTGTATATATGGGGTTTATTTTTATCCTGTTTTATCCTTAAAGTTTGAAGTAGATTTATGCTGAGAAAGGATGGCTAAGCTGCTTATGTGTTATAAATAAATGTGTTTGGGTTGTTTCGGGGTAAGCATGTTTAATTCAGCTAATTGTGGTTTTGTAAATCATGGTTTGGGGCTTAACATATTAAAGGCACCCAGGTTGATTCAGTCAATCACGTCTTAGCATAAAGTGATCTTCATGACTTAGGTAGGAAGTGAACTGGTGGCTCTCTTAGGCTGAAACTACCAGAGTTAGTCCAGAATCTAGTATAGTAGAGCTTTCAAAGGGGGCTCACTTCAAAGTGAGCATGTATAGAGTTGAAGAATTAGTTAACATCATATTAACTTTGATTGTTAGCTTCCAAGCCTATCAAACATAATAATGTTCTCTCTTTACTTGCAAAAGGCTTGTTAAAATGTATGAGAGAAAACTATTGGGCACTTAAATATTACAATGAAGCCTTGTTTTAATGAACTAATTCGGAAGAGGTATGCCTGTTATTCCCAATGTCCCCTATGTTACTTTTGAGAATGAGGTTTGTTTGTTTGTTTCTTAGATTTTTATCCTGCCTGTATTACTTTATAGGTAACTCAAGGTGTTGAACATACATAATGCTCCTTCCTCCTTCAGTTTTCTCCACAACAACAATCTTGTGAAGTGGGTTGGCTGAGTGTGAGTGATTGGCCCAAAGTCACCCAGTTGGCTTTCATGCCTAAAGTGGGATTAGAACTCACCATCTCCTAGCCAGCACTTTAACCACTACATCATTCTCTCTCTCTCTCTCTCTCTCTCTCTCTCTCTCTCTCTCTCTCTCTCTCTCTCTCTCTCCCCCTCTCCCCCTCCCTCTCTCTCTCTCTCTCTCTCTCTCTCTGCAATTACTTAAGAGATCATTCCTTCTAAACCCAGTAACATTACAGGATGAGAGAGTGCTTGAGGCATAAACATGCCTAGCTCCACAAACACACCAGTCTATGCACACAGCACACAAAGGCCTACCTTGCACTGATGTGTTCCTCATTGCTGCTGCCGCCTTCCTGCCTGCTCATAAAGCACTTTGTAAATTTATGGCTGAGATTGCTGTCGATAGAAAACTGAGAGGGAAAGATTGCCACTGGCTACCCTTGCAGTTTTTTGCTTGGGAAAAAAAAAATCCCTCAGAGTAATATCTCCAAGCACTGCATTTCAGAATAAGTGAAACCTTGATTTAACAGACTTCCCCACACCCTCATTTAGAAAAGGTTGGTTACAATGGACCAAATGTCCATCCAGACCCCTCCCCCTTCAAATAATGGATAAATCTATGGCATTTGGAGTAGTTTAGAGAAGGCAAGTTAAATGATCTTAATTTTACGACCTTCATGAAAAATGTATACGATTTCTGTGATGATTTGCAATTGATGCCTATTATATCATTTACATCAATTATGTAAATTCAGGATATGACAGAACTTACATTATTTGCAGAATGACATCATGATACAGATGAGATAAATCACCAGAATAACACGCTTTCACATTTAACGGACATTTGGGAATAACAGACATACCTCTTCCCAATTAGCTCATTAAAACAAGGCTTCACTGTAATATTGAAGTGCCCAGTACTTTTCTCTCATACATTTTAATATGCCTTTGCAAGTAAAGAGAAAATATTGTCATGTTTGATAGGCTTGGAAGCTAACAATCAAGGATAACTTTTCCTGGCAGGCACCTTAAAGGCATGTTGGACACCAAATCCCATAGGTGTTGGCCAGAGATGGAGGTCTACCCCATCTTAAGAAGACCTGTTTGGACAATACTAAGCATGGAAGTAGGAAGTATATGAAATGAGCTAGAATAAACTACACCTAGCACCCTTTACGGGCTGAATAAAGCATAGAAACTATGAAGCCACAGCCAGAAAAAGAAGCATACCGTGACAAATTATTCTGCAGAACAGCAATCCCAAGACAAAAGCATGGAATGGAATTCTGACATCACACCATGCTTTGCTGAACAAGCTACAAAGACTGTTTTCATATCTCAGTCTAAACCATAACCTATCATTTACAAATCACAATGGCTGGATTCATACAATCAACGAAACGCAGACCAAACAAACGTATGATGTGAAATGAGCCTGTATGGGTAAAAAACTGAAATGCGATAACTCAGTAATGTAGCCTTTATCTTACTTACAAACTCAGAATCAACAGCAGCCAGTTAAAAGGATCACAGTTAGAAGAGTTCACTACCGTCAGTCAAAGCTGTCAGAATCTGGTTGATCAGGCCAGTGGTTTTATAGCTTCAGATGGCTGTGCATTCTACACCCAAAGTAAATAGTACAAATATTTTGAAGAACATCCATAAACCAAGCCAATACATCTAGTGGAGCAATACTTTTACCAACCCACGTAGACTGATTGTCTCCAGACCCTCTGCCTCTCAATGGTGCATTCATTGTTGTCATAACTGAACCTGTTAGATAGTGGGTAGAGATGACAGGAGACAGACTTCCAAGCAGCTCTTTATTTCAGCTCTTGTATCAGCAACCAGCAAAGAGCAGTCTGACAGCTTGCCCTTTTATAGGGAGCTGTCAGACAGACCAGCCAATAGCGTTTGAGCTTTTTCCCGCTCAAACGCTGGACCTGGTTGGAACCATGCAACACAGTTATAACAGTTAGAACATAACACCCCTCCCCTACTGGATGGAGCAGTCCAGCATACGTAATCACGCAGGTAGGCGGGGCGTNTTTTATAGGGAGCTGTCAGACAGACCAGCCAATAGCGTTTGAGCTTTTTCCCGCTCAAACGCTGGACCTGGTTGGAACCATGCAACACAGTTATAACAGTTAGAACATAACACCCCTCCCCTACTGGATGGAGCAGTCCAGCATACGTAATCACG
>QLTV01002677.1:2539887-2569020 GCA_003457575.1 Thermophis baileyi
TCCCCACGCGGCCAGTTTTGGATGCGAGGTAAGTGCAGGGCCCGCATGGAGGCTCGGGGAGGGGGGTAAACGGGCCTCCTGGAAGTTCCGGAAGGCCAGATACAGGCCCATTTCCAGCCTCCGGAGGGCCTCCGTAGCCTGGGGAAGGCAACGCATCTCCCCCCCCCCATGGTGCAGGAGGCCAACTAGGCCACACACACCATGGCCACGCCCACCCAGCAACCGGGCAGAGAATCTTTTGCTAAAATTTTTGAAGCCCACCCCTGATGAAAATGCTTCAAATTGCCCTGTTTGTGTTAATATAAGGTGTTATGAGATGCAGTAGTATCAGCAAGGCAAGGGGGCAAAAAAAAAAAAAGGACTGATTGGGGGGCCACAGCCGTGCAATCAAAGCCCCTTCTCTTTTGCATGTGGGTTGACACAGACACAGAGGGAATGGGGAGCTTTGATTGTGGTCCCAAACGACTGTCTTTTTAAAAAAAACACTATTCTGCAAAGCTAGTTTATAAGTTTATAACCCAAAAACTGGATCTTAGGTGTCAACCATATATTTCTCTTTACAACTAACAAAACAAACAAGAAACAGGAAAAGGTTGCATGTCTTGGGGCAGAGAAATGGAGCTTCAGTACATCAATTCATGCTGTTTTTCAGATATCACCAGAATGGCTGGTCCTACTGCAAGTTTGAGGTGCAGTGGCTGCTTCAGGCATCACTTGTTGGGGTGTTACTCAGGGACAGCAAACTGTTCATTATTTAGTTTTGCTACCATGGGGAGAGTGTATTCATTTAGATCTTTAGCCTTAATTTCTCAGCTTCTTCTTGATATCTTTCAGCTGGAAGGGAAAGTCTTAAAAACCAAGCCAGTTCAGATAAAAGAAGCACCTGTGTACATCTATACATTTCATAATTATTTTTTCCAAGCAGTTTCAGAATGCTTTAGCACACTTGGTTTTTATTTGTTATACAGAGTTTTCCCACCATCCACTCAGTTTAGGGTGGTGTACATCATAAATGTAAATCATCAACCCACCTCACTGTAACCTGCCCAACAACTCCTTATTTTAAAGGCCATTGGTCCATTTTGCAGAACTGTCTTTCCCAGAGTGCCTCTTCCAGTTGTGCCAGAACCATCCCACTCCCCTCATTTGTAAACAGCACCGAGAGCGACCAGTAGAGAAAAGCAATTCCAGGGAATCGCAGAACATCACAGCTGTTGCTACACACCTTCAAATTACACCTGGAAAACTCTTTAGTTTTAAATGGAATTTAAAATAGCTACTAAAAAGAAGTGCAGACTAAAGTGAAGTTATATGTCCCTTGAAAACAAGTCTGTCCTGCTAGCCTACAATAATACATATTTACAGAACCTCTAGTCCTGATTTAGGCACAAAGTCAGCTGCGTAACCTTGGGCCAGTCCTCTCTTTCTCAGCCCTAGGAAGCAGGCAAAGGTAAACCACTTCTGAAATCTTGCCAAAAAAAAACCCTGAAGGAACTTGTTCAGGCAGTTGCCAGGAGAGGGGGGGGAGAGAGAGAGAGAGAGGTGGGAGGCATCCGCACCTACATGTACTAGGAATTAGTAGTTGGGATTTTTGGGAACTGAACCCCATGCACATCTTGGTGGCTTCAGGTTAGAGACTGCTGTGCTCAGCATCTTGAGAACAGGCAGTGATGCTTCTATTATTTCATTTAGATTTATCGGAATGGCTCCGTGGCACAGGTCTACAGCACGATGCCCACTGGTCAGAATTCTCCTGTCAACTCAGACCTGCTACTCGACAGTAGTGGGGCCTACCTATATGTGATGACAGCTTCACAGGTGATCCATCAACTTGTTACTGTTTCCCATCTGTTTGTCAGGCAGGAAATTCTGAACTATATCTGGGCTTAAGAAAAGCTGTTACGGGGCCTTTGTGGTTTTCTTCTTCTGCCTGGGAGTATTTTTTTATATAAAAAAAAGTTATGTGAAAAATACAGCATAGGTTGCTGTGTGTATATTTTCCATTAGCTCAGAGGTAAATTATTTCCCTTTATTAGATTATTGTATTATAGGGTTGATCCCTGCCTTTGGCAACCAACATGTCTCCAGAATTCTTTTGGTTTGTTTTTTTTAATTTATACTCCAGCTTAACACAGGCAACTATACCAGAAACTTTTCTCCGGATCAGTCCCAACCAAATTAGAAGCTGTTCCTTTTATCCTTTACCCTTAGCCCATTTCTTAGTTAAATCTTTCATCTGCCTTTATAACCCTTGAAATTCTGCCAAAATAAACTGGCAAGCCTTGTGTTTAGAAGAGATTTGCCATTTATATAGTCTGGTAGAAAACTTGACGCAAATTAGATAGATTCTCCTGCTTGTGTCTGCTGTAAAAGTACGATCTGAATAACTTTTCCTATCCACATAAATAAAATCAGTAATAATATATTGTTCACTCTAACTCAGGTGTCCAAGATCCCAGTCTCAGAATGCCCTAATTTCCAAGACTGTACCTCATGCCTGCATGCTGAAGACCCCTTTTGTGGCTGGTGTGTCCTACAGAGCAGGTAGGCCTCTGATGAGAGAGTGCATAACACGAAGGGGTTGTTTTAAAAGAAGGGAGATGGATTCTGACAGGGTTGTACAATGCCCTGTTCCATTGCTAACTGAACCATGGTCTATTAAATTCAATCCAATTGCCTGGATGCACTCAACACACTGAAATCATAAATCAACTACGCTGGCTGGGTTTACAGAATGCAAAGAATAAATAGCCAGTCTTATTTTAGCCTAGCATGTTGTACAAACCCAGCTTCTTTCTCTTCATCTCTAATATGATTGGCAGGTGTACCCGGAAATTGGAATGTGAACGCCATGAGCTGGCCAATCACTGGCTCTGGAGTTATGGAGATGAGAGCCAGTGCTTGAGAGTGGAACAAATTTTACCAGCCAATCAGAGTCGAGAAACACAGACAGAGGTGCGTGAAATATCAGGAAACTGAGAACTGATTTATTATGATTTAGCAACTGACCTATTCATCATCCTATGAAAATTTGCACATGTGAAATGAAACTCTTTGCATTGCTTGGATTAATCTAAAGCCTGTTTTCCCCCATATGCCCCAAGGTGTTATTGTTAAGAGGGATAATGCATAGATTAGTAACTCGCTCAAATTTATAAAATGCTTCGTCTTTCAAAGATTTAACGTTGAACTGTTAAATCACATTTAAACCAAAGACCTCAATTGCCTTGTATTCCAAGAAAATATATGTGTTATCTGTCCTACTCAGATCTCCTTGTTGGTCCCCAATCTCCCTGCATTGGGTGAAGGAGAGCATTACCACTGTGCATTCGGGACCCAAGAAAGCCAGGCCCAGCTGCAAGACTCTTGGATCCGCTGCTTATCGCCTGTTCCTGAGCAGGTGCCACCTATCCAAGAAGGCAAAGGTAAGCATGGGGCTTATGTATGGCTCCTATACTGAGTGCATTACATTCTGATGCTATTTAATAAGGGAGGTTTTAGCCAGAAGCCCTACAGATGCAGTGGAACTGCAGTGATAGAAAGACCATAGTATGCTAGTAGAAAAGTAATACATCAGCAATTTAGGCTTTAGCTCAGGGGTCCCCAAACTTGGCAACTTTAAGACTTGTGGACTTCAACTCCCAGAATTCTCCAGCGAGCATAGCTGGCTGGAGAATTCTGGGAGTTGAAGTCCACAAGTCTTAAAGTTGCCAAGTTTGAAGACCTCTGCTTTAGCTATATGTCATTTTAATTTAAATAATTTTCCTATCAATTAGAATAGAAGCAACCTTAGCCGATCAAATCCTGCTTTTTTGGGCTACATAGCCAGCGAGGTTAGAGCAGGCAAGCCTACTTTTCTTATGATATGGTGTCTTGACTGATCATGAGTCCCCAAACTGGTGTATAAATAAAATATAGAGTAGAAAATGAGCATCAAACCCTTCTCAAATCAAGCCAGTATGTTGATAAATAGTTGACTTTGCTCAACATCTGCAATCAGGTCACTGTTAAAATCAGAGCAGAGACCTTTGAAAAGTTGCAGCTTTAGTTATTGCTTTCTGGTCATCCGCATTAGGATAATGAAATACTTTTATTTAAGGAATGAAATTTCCTCGTCTTCTTCTCCTTTGAGTCCCCCTAGATGCAAAAAAAATGCTTAAAAATCATAAGCAGTGATTTAATTTACATGATAATTTACTCAGAGTATTTACTGTGAGAGCTGTAGTAGGATTAGTGTGTGCAAAGTATTTGCCTGCCTTACTCAGATGGTACAGTGGGAGTAGCTTTTAGTTCCAGTAGCAAAATGAGAGCGCGGTGGCTAAGAGGTTAAAGACGCTGAGCTTGTCAGCTGGAAAGCTGACAGCCTGAGTTCAAGACCCGAGTGCTACATGGCAGGGTGAGCTCCTGTTACTTGCTCCAGCTCCTAGCAGTTTGGAGGCATGCAAATGCGAGTAGATTAATAGGTACCACTTTGGTGGGAAGGTAACAGTGTTCCATGCAGTTTGACATATAGTCATGCTGGCTAGATGACCATAGAAAATGTCTTGGGACAAAGCTGGCTCCCTTGGCTAAGAAACGGAGATGAGCACTCCCCCTAGAGTCAAACACCACTGGACAAGGGAAACCTTTACCTTTACCAGTAGCAAAGCATTTTCTGTTGTCTAAAGAGACCATTGTATGATACTCAAACTACCAGTCTGCTTTACCTGTTCTTGCAACTGTGCATATAGAGATAAGTAAACCCTTGTAGCCCACCTGTGACCTCTCGTGAAGACCTGACAAACTTACAAATGTTTCCAAGGTTTTAACACTTAACAAGAACAATTCTGATCCTGGTTCTGGTTCTTTGTCTGAGTAGGTCCTTCAGAAGTAAGATTAAGGCTTAGATCTTGCTGAGATTGTATCCTTGCCTACAGTTGTTCCCCTTTGGACACTTGGCTAGAACTTGTTTGGTCACTTGCCCATCATTTCATATTAAAAAAAAAAATCCAGATCAAGCACTACCACTACCAGATCAAGCACTGTTCAAGTCAGGTATAAACTTGCTACTCTGGTTTCCCTGTCATGTTGGTTTTCTGTCCAGAGGGACTTCCATGTATGGTGGACCTGCCCAACGTGTCAGTCCTAACCTGCAGTGTGAAGTGGTGCAGCCCTGTCATTTGAGTAACAGCATTTCCTCTTGTTTGTTTATTTATTTATATCCTACTTTGATGGGTGGCTGCACAATATGCACATTCTGTATTCTAGGTTTCAAAAGCCTGCTTGCGTTACCTTTGCTGTCCATGTTCAAGATTACACGTCAAGCTATCATTGTTGGTTTGGAAGTTACAAAAAACCAAAAAAAGTGCTGTTACGAGCTATATTATCATATAATAAATGTATTTACATTATATAGTTATGTAGTATGCAATAGGCTATAACAAATGTAATTTTCACAAAAGTCTTTTAGCACAGGGGAAGATATTTCAAGAAGATAAGAAAGCTTGTTTGTATAAGTGTTGTGTGGGCATGTGTGACAAGTTCTCTCTTGCTGGCTGCTTGGATGGGTGAAAATTGACTTCCGGTACCTCTCCTTTCTCTTCCTCAGACCATGTGACTGTGGCGTTAGCTCTGATGTTCCAGGATGTTGTCATAACCTCTCTGGGATTTTCCTTCTACGACTGTAATGCCGTGAGCCAACTCGCTGATTCTACCCCGTGAGCGAATGTTGAGTGGGGATGGAGGCAGGGTGGGGTGGGGTTGGGGTGGCAAAGGCTGCAGGTTGATGACTAACAAGAGGCCTTAGATTAAAGCAGCATCGTATCTGTTCTTGCATTAAAATTTTGGATTTCTGCACATGAAAAGTGGAATACTAATATTTTCTTCCAAAGTGTGCAGATTACGCAGGTACATCTATATTTCTCATTCTTCATAATTAATCCTGGTGACAAAAATGTCATGTGCATACACAGACATACCCTAGAACGTGAAGCCTTCCCCTCTCATCAGTATCATCTTCCTCAGCTACCTCTGGGTCAAAGGTTCAATATTTGAATTACTTTGCTGCTTGCTCTAAATATGAGAAACCTACTTACTTAAGAGAAAGACAGATAGGAAGTTCTTCTCAGCAGGCTGAGTTTTTTAAGAGAGTAACCTATTTCTTTACAACTCAGTGGGGTATTGAAAAGGTTTAGGAGATTGAAATTCTGACCATCGACAGGATATGTTTCCTTGAAGTGAACAGAATATTACCAAAGTTGCTATGGGGATAGTGGTTGACAAGAGAAAAATCAGGTTAAAAATGGGCTGGATTAATCTCTGTTTGGAATGCTGCTGATTTCTCCATGCTAAGCCTCCTTCCCCCTTCTTCCCAGGCACATAACCCAGAGCAGAGCTATGGTTAAGGCAGTGTTTCTCAACCTTGGCAAGTTGAAAATGCTAGCTGGGGAATTCTGGGAGTTGAATCCACACATCTTCAAATTGCTATGGTTGAGAAACCCTAAGTTAAGGTCTTGGAAAGAATTCCAGCAGCCAAGCTCTCCTTACCTTGCTGATCTCACATAATCTTAGTTAAAGGTAGTTTTTCTTTGATCCTTCTTTCTCCAATAGATGTGGAACATGTGTAGACAGCCTCTGGATGTGCCACTGGTGTCCATCCAGTCATCGCTGTGTCTCTGAAGGGCCCTGCCCAAATACAGAGGGGCTTGTCTACAACCACAAGGTGAGTAACATACACTTTGGAGCATGGGTCTCCTAGCTTTCCAGAACAAATGGGCAGGAAAGAACATGAAGCCTGAAGCTGCACCTAATCTGTCCATTTCTCCTAGGCATTGGCTGAAGAATCCCAGGGTCGAGCTGCCTGTCCCAGTGTGGGAGGGAATGGAGAAATCCCTCTGATTCCTGTCAATGTGGAAATGCCAATAAATCTGGTGGCCTGGAATCTACACTTAGTGATTAGCCAGGTAAATCACAGTCCTCAGAAGAGGCGTGGAGGTGAAAACGGGAGGCTTTGAGAAAGCCCTTTGCTTTGGGATGCCTACGTGAGATGCAATGTGAAATATGCTAAAGCTCTCCTCCCTTAAAGAATTCTGAATATTGGAAGGATGTCTGTGACTCCTAGGAATGTGGGATTAAAGGTGGGCTAACTTTGGGGACAAAATCGGGAAGAACAGGTGATATGTACAGAGTCCTTTTGTACCCTCCCTCCATCCCTTAGGATCCAGCAACAGTCTTCTGTGTATTGGAAGTGGAAGGAATCCCAGTTTTTGTTCCAGCATCCCTGGAAGAAAGGGATGAAGCATTCCATCATGTGAGGTGTCAGTCACAAACATATCGCTACACCCAAGCTCTCCCAGAACTGCGTGTGCCTCTCTATATTGTAGTGGGGGATAACCAACGCCTTGATAGCCATGAAGATTTATATGGTAAGGGAATTGGGTTTTGGTTTTGTGATGTGTGCAGATCTCTGATTTAAGGGAATCTTTGTCTTTGATTCTAAAAAAGGAGAAATGGGCTTCTACCCTCTATGGATTCAAAATCTTTTCTGAATCTTTGTGATCAGTGCATTATTAAAAAGTGGTGGAATTATTTGAAAATTTCGAGATTGTGTTGAAAGAATTTTAACCAGCAATTGTCACTGTCAGTTGTGGTGCCTATTTGCTTATTCATTTTGAACAAAGCTTTGGAAATAAGATGGAGTAAAAAAATTCAAATCATCTTTCTTGATCAATTCTTTTAATTTTAGTATGCTACACTAATTAACAGAACAAAAAGTATAGATACAATTTTAATAGCAATAGCCATAGCACTTAAGATTTATGTACCGCTTCAGTGCTTTACAGCCCTCTCTAAGCGGTTTTACAGAGTCAGCATATTGCCCCCAACAATCTGGGTCCTCTTTTACCAACCTAAGAAGGATGGAAGGCTGAGTCAACTTTGAGCCGGTGAGAATTGAACTGCAGTCAGCAGAAGTAGCCTGCAATACTGCATTCTAACCACTGCCCCACCACCACTTTTAACCATATTTTAACAATATAATATAGCTTCAGAATTTCTCAACTGATCATTTTGAAATTATCTTCTGTTTTAATGCAGATTAACAAAGATCTAGATAAATAGTCTAGAAAGGCCAGTTAGACTGCATTAATGGAAGCATCACTCAGATCATAAAGATAATCGTTCCATCGTATTATGCTCTGGTTAAATCACACTTGGAGTACCTTGTACTGTGTTTAATTCCAGACACTGCATTTATAAAAGAGAATGGGTTTGGAGGGGATTCATGGCAGGGATTTGAAATCAACCCCTATAAGAATTAAAGGAGTTGGTCTATAAGAGAACATTGATTAGTTACAGTGGTCTAAAGAGCTGTCACATAGAAAAGGTGGACCTGTTGTCTGTTGCAGCTGAAAGCAGAAGAAAGATGACCACCTTTCAGGGATGTTTAGTGGGTCCCTGCACTGGGAAGGGGGTTGGGTTAAGATGTTCAATATCTTCTCTTCCAATTCATGTATTCTTATACTTCTAAGACACGTTCAGGGTGTTCTCTTTCCTGTCAGATTAAATGCCGCAAAATGAAAAATGGAGATATCTTTTACTTTAGACCAAAAAGATCTGAAAATATGGGTCATAGAACTGCTGCAAAATTAATCTACGTCTAGAGTTTCAACGATCCGTTTAATGAAAAAGTTGTAATTGTTACACATTTTTCCTCTATTAACCGCATGTCACTTTCAGCTATACAAACGTCTTTCTCCTTACAAATAATACACAAGACTTCTCCCCATTGCTTGTGCAATGTTCTTTCTTATTTTGAATTTGTTTATTCATGATGTTATGTTGATACTCTTGTTTTTTTTTTAATTAAAAAAAAGAAGCTGGGCAGGGAAAGGAAGACAGAGGTTGGTGATTATGGTTTGGGTTTCACTCAAGAGCCTTTCCCAAAATACCAACAGGGCCGTATTGTGCAGGACAAAATGCATGATCCAAAAGAAACAAATATTTGTTGTCTCTTTTTTTGAAATGCATAATTCATGGAAGCTTAAAATCTAGTGCAAAATACTTTTTAAGCTTGGATTTTCCCAACTTTCAGGATGCCCATCAATGTCTTGCTCTTCTGAAAAAGAGAAGGCAGCCTTAAGCAGGACAATGTTAAACTACTGTAGTGTTCACCTCTTGTCTTTTTGCCTCCCCTCAGTGACTTTGTACAACTGTTCCGTTGACCGTTCGGACTGCAGTCGCTGCAAAGCGGCCCCCCAGCATTTCCACTGTGTCTGGTGTCAGCTGGAAAAGGAGACTGGCTGTGTCTATGAGAACTCCTGTCCATCCAAACTTGGTGTGGCGACTTGCCCATCGCCTGTCATCTACTCGGTGAGAAGCAACATCACTGGGCCCGTAGTCTCCCTGCTTAATTGTTCTACATGCAGATTTTTTTTTTAAATAGGAAGGAATATGAGGATTTCCCCCTGAAACCTCAGATCTCGATTTACCACCTTAATCTTGCCACATACACACATACCTACTACCCTTTCAGTAATTCACTAATTAGAGAGAGCCAAAGCTCTTCCATGGTAAGTCAACTATCTCAATCCAGTTACTTTTCAATTCCATTTGGGAGTTCCAACCTCATAGTATAGAGGATGTGCTTGGCTGTAACATCAGTGCTAATATTTTTGTCTTTTGTTTTAACAGAATTTGAAGAAAGCAGCTAGTTTACAGCTGCAATGCCATAATGCCATATAATCCTGTTTCCTAGATATCTCCACTCACTGGACCTTTGGAAGGAGAAATGGCTCTCACTGTGATAGGATCCAACCTGGGTCACCGCTTTGAAGATGTGGCCAGAAGTGTGCTTGTAGCTGGGCTGCCATGTATTCCTGATCCAGCTCAGTACATAGTTTCCACTCGGTAAGGGCCACTCCCCACACACAGCCAGTTCTTTGAAACCAAAGCAGTGAGCATTTGGTTTAGAGTTGCACAGAAATATGATCTTTAAGGAAATTGGCAAGAATTAATTTCACTAACATTGCTTTGCTTATCAAGCCTAAATCAGTCTATATGAGCTGATGATGATGAGTTGAATGTGCCATCTTCTTATCAGATATTAAACGTAAATACAGTGCATTCAGAAAGTATTCAGACCCCCTTCACTTTTGTCAATTTTGTTATGCTGCAGCCTGATTCTACAGTTATTGAAATTCAATTTTTTCTCATTAATCTACACTCAGTATCCCATAATGACAAAGTGAAAACAGAATTTTAGAAATGTCTGTAAATGCATTAAGCTAAATGTGACTTGCTTGTTTTTGCTTTAGCATATTGGTTGAATCTAATTATAACAGTTTGTAAAGAAGATATTTACGGCTTAGCATGATACATGAATTTAATCAATGGCAGATTATTTCACAAACTATAAGCAAATCACAATTTTGAACGATATATAAAACTAGTCCATGATTTGTTGCTTTTATGATACTAATCTATTATGTTTCAAGAATTTGCCTCAGCCTGATATAAAGTTGTCTTTCATCTGATAAAGTTCTTTCCTGTATTTAGATTCGGTAACCAATCAATTTCTTGGATACCAATAACTTCTAATATTAAAGAAATAGTATGTCTCTGGAGTAGGAACCTCCATTTTTTTCTACCTACATCTACAGTACTTAACACTGTTTTTTACAATGAAAAAGCTTCAAACACAACCTTTCCATAGGGGAATGCAATGGTTTCTGCAGCATTAAGCTATGTAATTGGCATAGCATTCCTTCTCAGGTGGCCATTAACATTCCCATCAAATAAAGGGCTGAGGAAAGCCAGAATGCCAGGCTGAATCTATAGCTAAGCTGAACTCCAGAGCTTTTGTCCAAAACCAATCAAGAACAGGAGCTGAAAACTCCTCTTATTTCTGATTCTGTACTTTATTGTCCTTAGCTAATAAAACTTATTTTGAAAAGCGGTTCTCACGAGAGCCTGCACCCTTTTTCATTCTTTAAAAATGCAGCCCTGCTGTGAATTTCTGCAGGCTTTCTCATAATAGGGCCTTCCTGCTGTTCCCTACAGGATTGTCTGTAATGTGCCCCCTGGAAAACGAGGTTTATCTGGCCCTGTTCAGGTCACCATTGGAGATCGCCCCCCAGGGATTTCCAAGAACCACTTCACCTACCAGGTCAGTGTCTGACAGAGGAGGGGGGGGGCGGACGTTCAGAGTTTGTTCTAAGGAAGCTTGACACTGGGTATAAGGATGGGCTGAGCTAGGCACATTTGTTTGCAATGTGCCTGTGACACAATGTGCCTGTGTCATGGTTTTCGGGGGGGGGGGTTGAGGGGGGGGTTGAGGAAAGACAAGCCAGATGCCGTGAGTACCACCAACACTGCCTATCAGCCCTCACAGTTGCTTCCATTCTCAGGATCCGACCCTGCTCAATCTACACCCAGGCCTTGGTCCCATGGCTGGAGGAACCCGAATAACCATCTCTGGCAAAGACCTCCTAACTGGTCCTGAGATTACTGTCAGCGTGGGCAACCTGCCCTGTATTCTGTGAGTAAAATGGCTTCTTTTCATCTTCTCTCCCTCCCCTCTCTTTATTTCCTCATAATCCTCTCCTTATATCACCTCTTTACTTTCCATCCCAACAGTGAGGAACCTGTGGAACCCAGAGCCATTGTGTGCCGTACCAGTGCCAGCTTGACGTCCCAGACGGTAACTGTTCGTGCCAAGTATGGTGTGGTGGTGCGTGAATTGCTGGAGAAGCGCTTCCTTTACACACCTAATCCACAGCTCACTGGGGCCTTCCCATCTACAAGCTTCCATGGGTAAAAGCCTGAGGGGTCATTTTATCTGGCCCATGTTAATACTGTATGAACTTGTATGTTACAAAACAATTGCTTGACAAAGAAAAAGTCAGGCTTTTTTTTTTTTACAAGAGGATACATGGCTGTATATTAGCAGCACAATCTAAAAGCATCTCTGCCTTCTTTGGTGAGAAGGGAGACCTAGGGATTATTTCTTCATAACCATATACTGTGTGTGTGTGTGTGTGTGTGTGTGTGTACACGCACGCACACGCACACACACATGCTGTTCCCCTTTGCACAGAAAAAGATTAAGACATAATAAGAGAAAGAAATTAAAGGCATGAAATAAGAAAAGGGAAAGGCATGAAATAAGAAAATATAGCCTGCTTAACCCCAACACCATTCCCTATATCTTTCCACAGTTTTGATCCTTGCTTCCACCGTGTTTGTATAGTATGTCACATTTGTGGGTGGGTGGGTGGGTGTCTGCACCTGTGTGTGTGCCCATGGTTTTCAAACAGTCTTGATTCCTGGTGACTACCTGGATTTGTCCCTGCAGTATTCCTGGCAAGGCTTTTCGGAATTGATTTGCCCTTGCCTCCTTTCTAGGACTTAAGAAATAGTGACTGGCCCAAGGTTACCTAGCTGGTTTAATATCCCTAAAGCAGGTCTAGAACCTCCAGAAACTACTTATGACATTGTCGTTATGTCCACTGCATCACCCCGGTGGTTGTTTGCCATTATGACTGACTTCAGGGATGCTGCAGCCCTCCTGCCTATCTCCTCCCATACCCCTCCTACCTTGGGCCTGCTTCCCACTCCATTGGGCCCCACACCTTCCTCAACCCATGTCACCCATCACGCAATTACCTTTCAAAGATCTCTAGAACTCGAGTTAGGAAGGAGGGCAGGTCGCTCCAGTGCTGGGCCATATGGTGTGATCCTGGAAGCAGCCACCATTTTCTGAGCAGCTGCATTGAATTGTGGCTGCTTGGAAAATGGCGGCCACTTCCAGGATGGCATCACGTGGCTCAGCAATGGAGCAACTTGCTTTGCTTCTCTAATGTGAGTTCCACAACATTCCACAGGGATAAGTATTCTGCAAATAGGGGAAAGTTTAAGTCTAGGTTTTAAGGGACAGAAAGAAGTGGGACCAGGTTGGTGTTTCGGGGTGGAACTCCGATGTGAAGCCACAGTAAGGAAGAAAGGGGGGAGTTGTTTTAGAGAGCAAGAGAGTTTTGGACAATGAAGGTAGGGGGTACAAGGAAATTTCAGGAGTTGGGAGCAAACGTTCTCAAAGTTAAGGCTGAGTTCAGGCGTTCAGGGCCTCTTCCATCATAGGTTTGTTCACATGATGGCTATGTCAGACCAATGGGTGGTGGAAGATTAACACACATATCTTTGTGGATGCTGATGTTCCTCAGGGGTGGAAGGATCATCCAGGTGGAGGGGACTAATTTGGATGTGGTGCAACAACCCCTCATCAAAGCCATCTTGGAGCGAGAGAAGGCGCCCACAGGCAAAAGCATCCGGAAGAAAAGATCTTGTGATTCTTTGCACGGCCCTCATGCCCCACTGTCCTCAGCTTCCTCAAGGCCCTGTGTTGAGGTGGGCGATCTATTGGAGGTGAGTACAGGAAAGAAAAGAGAGAAAGTTATGACTTGGTTGGAGGCTGCAGTTCAGGAACGATTCCCCTGCCATTTTCTAACCTTTTTTTTTTTTTGTATCTTCACAGTGCTGGGAAACTTGCTGTGCTAATTCATCCACTCTCCTACTTTGTCCATCGCCAGCTGTGCCATCCAATGCTCACTTCCGCCACCTTGTTTTTGAGCTGGATGGATTCCATGTTTCTTTTAGCAATGCCAGCGGAGGCCAAGAATTCTCCTACAAACCTAATCCCCACCTGCGTTGGCCTGGTCGGGAATCCACTGGTCGCCCCTTTAGTCTTAAACCTGGCAATGTCCTGGACATAGAGGTGAGGGGGGTTAGGGGAAGCAGACCCACGAATGGTGGAAGGGGGCTTGATATGATGTGCTAATACTTTTTGTTTTTCAGCACGATGATGCTTAAACTTCCATATTAGCACTTCTTAAATCTCAGCCTTTTCTTTTTTTTCTTTCTATCTTGATTCATTACAAGTACAATAGTTAACAAAACTACATGGAATTGCGTTGCATTGTATGGATTCTCATATCATAGAACTTCTGGTCATATCAGAAGACAGTAATATATAATTTGGAATACTTAAATCACCATTTTTGGATGTATATATCATCTAAACCAGGGATCTCCAACCTTGGCAACTTTAAGCCTGGTGGACTTCAACTCCCAGAATTCCCCAGCCAGCTGGCTGGGGAATTCTGGGAGTTGAAGTCCTCCAGGCTTAAAGTTGCCAAAGTTGGAGACCCCTGATCTAAACCATTGGTAGTAAACCAGGGATGGTTTGCACTTACCTTCCCTACCGGTTTGCAAATGTGAGCGCACATGTGCACAGCCACCCGCGCATGCACTTTACTCGCACACAAACCTTCCGCGCATGTGCCCGGCCTCAAAAACGTTCACAAATAGGATAGCATAGAGCCGGGGCGGGTGGGCGGGGCCACCCACAATTTCCACTACCGGTTCGGGCAAACCAGACAGAACCAGCTGAATACCACCTCTGTAGTAAACGTTGTCCTGCTATAGAAAATATCATATGTCTTGGGAGTCTGCAGAGAGAGAGAGAGAGAGAGAGAGAGAGAGAGAGAGAGAGAGAGAGAGAGAGAGAGAGAGAGAGAGAGAGAGAGAGAGAGATGCAGATAAGGCTTAGACACAGCATGGCCTCCAACTTGGGGGAAGGGATCATAATGAAGTAACTGTAATTCTTGAATGTCGATTGCACCTGTGACTTTTTTGTGTGTGTCCCTCTTTAGGGAGAAGGTTTGAACCTCGGCATCAGCAAGAACGAAGTGAGGGCCTTCATAGGCAACAGTGTTTGCACCGTGAAGACTCTTACGTTTACCCATTTGTACTGTGAGCCCCCTCTGCAACCACCGCAGCCGCTTAATACTTCTTCTGTATTGCCTGAGTTTATAGTGAGTTCAAAAGTGGATGGGTTTGGAAATATTGTAAGAGCATCACACCCATTCCCCACTCACTCACCACACACGTTGTTTCTGGCCTCTAACTTAGACCTTTGCTGATGTTTCCATATAGTAGGAAAAGCTCTTCCTTCCTGAAAGTCTTTGGAAAAAATCTATATAATCCCAGATGTTGTCAGATGCAACTCTCCCTTGTTAGCAACAGGATTTCCTTTGAGTGTATAGCATGATCACACCCTTTGAATAATAATTTGCATAATGACAAATTATTCTGATTGCGTAGTCGCTTAGTTTCAATTCAGTTTCCCACTCCACCCATAAAGCAGAAGAAACGTTTGCACAATACAATTATTTTGGTTTTATGGCTCTTTTAATAACTTCCTTCCTGGTCCTTTAGTGGCAGAACAGAGAATTTTGAGGAAGGAGTGTCTTTTCAAGTGGTCAAACCATGTAATGTAGTGTTTATCTTTGGAGAGAAACATCAGTTATTTAACTTTCTATGGATCCTTAGTGCAAGTATAAAGAGTAAAACAACTAACAAATATATGTGGGTTTGAAATTTTCATCTTTCCCAAAGGGTTTTGATTGATATTTGGGATTAGAACTGGGAAACCACCAGTACAGGAATTGATTGTATAACTCATATTCTTACATACTTAGTCCCATCCCATACAGGATCAGCGCATAACCTGCACATTTTTATTTTATTGTTTTATTCTTCCATCATTTTTAAGTAGCTGTACTTCACACAAACTTGACTGTGGGGGGTATACAAATAAAAAACAAGCCATAAAATGAGCAACATTAAAAACATTTCACAACTTTAAAAAATCAATACTATTAATCAATAATACTAGGAGAAAGCATATTCAATGTAGTTACAGGCAATGTAACCATTGCACCAATTCCGCATTTCCTTGAGATCCCCAAACCTGTTGACACAGTCACATTTTGAGTCACATTTTGACTTCTGAAGGTTACCAGGGATGGGGCCAGTCTTACCTCGAAGGAAATAATGTTCCACAGGGCAGAGGCCATGGCAGAAAAGGCCTATCTCTTGGAACCCGCCACATATAACTCCTTGACACATGGGGCCCACAATATACCTCTTCTGAGACAGGCACATATAACTGGGGAGAGGCTGTCTCTCAAATAATCAGCCCCCATGTCATGAAGAGCTTTAAAGGACATCACCAACACCTTGAGTTGGGATTCAGAAGCAAACAATAACCAATGCAGCTTGCAAAACAGAAGTGTAACATGTGCCATTTTAGAGATACAGAGATACACATAGCTGCTCATGCCACTGCATTTTGCACCAAGGTGAAGCTTCTGTATTCTCTTCAACGGAAGCCCCATGTAGAGCCCATTACAGAAATTCACCTGGTAATTGACCAAAGCATGGGGGACCATGACCATGGTTAAGCAATGGAGCAGAGTAATCCCAAAATTGTCGTGCTCAAAGGTTGGTTGCAACAATTCCCTCATGGTTGTCAATCACCCCTTAAAATGATACAGAACTCATTATAATTGCCTCTATCTTGACAACTTCAGTCATATTGAACTAGAATCCTTTTGTAGTGATGTGGTAGATAGCAGTATGTCTGATAAAGGTGCAGTATTTGAATTTTTGTTCTTGAGCTTCTTTTCCCCATTATTTCCTACTCATACTGAGGGCTTTCATTAGCTTCTCTTATGCAAGTGCATCAAATGTGTTCCTGATATTCAGAGAAGAAAGAAAAAATGGATACAATTAGGCCAGAAAAGGAGCTATCAACCCATCCACCCTTTATTTGTGTTTCCTATCTTTTATTAGATGTGGTATAATCGGATCAAAGTGTCCATATGCCATATGTTCTAAATCGTGCATCACAGCCCATTAGAAAGTTGTGACCTACCTGTGGATGAATAGCCAGACCCTGCAGTACCACAACAGAAATAAAAGAAGCAGGTCCAGATGAATACTGAAGTGAGAGGAGAAGGTGTTATGGTTTAGTTGCTTAAATTTACAAACTCTTGCCTTATGCAAATAGACATATGTCCAAGTCCCGTTCTTGCCACTTTACTGGTACACTGAATCCCCAGATCCTAATTGGACCAATACTGGAAATTCTCTAATTTTTACTCATTCCTACTATGAGTAGTTGTTAGCAATAGCAGGCAATTAAATATTCATTGATTGATTTCTTATTTCTGTGCATAAATGTAAGCTTTCCAGTGTGGTTCAATGAAGAAATTCAATTCATCAATCTCCCTTAGTGATCTTAGATGGACAGCTTTCTCCAGTCTGCTTGCCCTCAGGTGCATGGACCTCAGTTCCTAGCATCCCTGTTGCTTGGGAATCATAGGAGGTGAAGCCCACAGATAAGGAGGTCATCCAGACTCATTCAGGGTCTCCTTGTATTAGTTCTTGTAAGAGACTTCTGCTTCGACAGAGTATTTAGTCCTTATAATAGCACAAAACTACACACTTCATTGCAACAGACAATTATGTGTATATGTGTCGAATGAATCTTGTATGCTGTCTTCTTGCAGGTACAGATGGGAAACCTGCGTCTGGATCTTGGTCGTGTCCGCTATGATACAGAACCGCCATCTAGTTTTCCCCCACAAGCCCAAATTGGGCTGGGTGTAGGGGCAGCAGTGCTGGTGGTTATAGTCCTGCTTCTCATTTTAATGTACAGGTAAACATGGCAGTGATTCTGAAGGTGTGATATGCAGGCTGGGAAGCAACGTCGTTTCCTTCCACCGGCCTTTATTCGTGTGAAACTTAGTAATCTCTCTTCCTTGGTCTCTTGACAGACGGAAGAGTAAGCAAGCCTTGCGTGATTATAAGAAAGTCCTAGTGCAGCTTGAGAACATGGAGATCAGCGTTGGAGACCAATGCCGCAAGGAGTTCACTGGTATGGAATGGGGATGGTGTTAACTTTCCCCCAACCAAACATGGGCCCTGGGTTGAACTACTAGACTACTGCTCCCATCATTTGCAGCCAACAGAGCAAATGGTTGTGCGAACTGGAGATGATGAATATGTACTACAACAAATGTGCAAGAATACTTGAACAGGGAAGGTTGGATTAATTAATCTGGAGGAAAGAGGAAGGATTTTGAATGAGGGAAAGAAGGCAGGAATGATGTGAGAAAAGAGCTGTCTGTAGATCTAAAATCTTATCTGTGGTCCTCATGTATCAACTGCTTGTTCAGCAACCGTTTGAAGCGCTGAACAAGAGGTACTTACAACCTGTCCTTGTACTGATGGCTCTTGCAGCATCCTTGTGGGCATGTGATCGCAATTTGGAAACTTCCCTGACAAGCAAAGTCTATGGGGAAGCCAGCAGGAAGACACAGGCTGCGGTCACGTGAGGTTGTCACTTAATGATCCACGCGGTCCTTGTTTAATGACAGCAACTGAAGTTGCCAAAGCTGACACGGATAAGTGGCATGATCACATGGTTTTTCGACTTACAACCACATCATTTAATGATAGAGTTTCCAGTCCCAAATAGCATTGGTAAGCAAGGACTTCCTGCAAACTCTAAGCAGGCTGTAATCTAGACTTCTTTGAAATCTGGTGCTCTTACCAGTTGACCTCTCCAGACTAGATATTTAGGGAAAGCCTTAGTTTAGGAATATGGAGGATTCTACTTCAGACTAGGGAATTAGCATACATACTGTTAAAGCAAGTGAGAGTGTTCATACAGGAATCACTGTGATAGTATAACTAAAAGTGTTCAGTAGTCTCATCTGAAGCAGAAAAGGTGACAGTGCTTGCTTGACCTGCAAGTGGCTCCAGGTGTGACAGCCCAGAAAAGATGTGGCTTTTTTAAAAAAGAGGTCCCTGCAGGTAAGCAAACACCTCCACCCTGGATCCAAAGAACCTTCCTGGCTTCCAAGGAAAGACCAACCACTTCTATTGATCACCTTGTGAGAGAAATTGGCAGCATAAATGTTCAACAAATTAATACATAGGTAACTCCCGGAGATGATCATTGAACTGATTAGCAATGGAATGGCCTTGTTTTCCTGCCAAATTACAAATCCTTGGATATTGCACCCAAGAGACTTTATTTGCCCTAGTGCTGAGAATTCCACAGAGTTTGGAAGAAGTGGAGTGTTGTGGAGGGCGGAAGTGGGCGGAAGAGGGAGAGGGAAACTACTGGATTCTTCACTTCTGTATCCTTGTTTGAGCACGCGCAGTGCCCTTGCTGTGAAGAAAGGGGAGCAGGCAGAGCTTTTGAGAAACAGGCACTGCGCAAAGCAGGGCTCTAAAAGTTGTCCTGATTATGAATGATCCTTGTAATCTATGATTACAAACAGCAGCTTTGCAATTCCTGCTTAATTTTGTGTGTGTGTGTGGGGGGGGGGGGTTAGTCTGTTGTCGAAAGGAGTTAGGGTTAGCACAGGTAAAGCAAAGAGTGTGTATTCTGGAGGGAGAAAAATGAAAGGCGTTTTAAAAGTGGGACAGCATTTATTATTGTGAATGACTGGGTGCGGTATGTTCCTTTTTGTTCTTCTTTAACCTTTTATCCTCCTTCCCTTCTGATCACAACTCCTTTCCTCGCTTCAGATCTCATGACTGAAATGACTGACTTGAGTGGGGAGCTGGAAGGCTCTGGCATCCCTTTCCTGGACTACAACACCTACGCTCAGCGTGTCTTCTTCCCGGCTCAAGGGGACGTGCCTCTGAGACGCGTGCTGGACCTGCCCGAGGGCCGTCGAGCCACAGTGGAGCAGGGCCTGGGACAATTCTCCAATCTGTTGAACAGCAAAGTCTTCCTGCTGACAGTGAGCACGCTGGGGAAAATGGGGAGGTAGATTCTGGAAAGCAGCTGAAGGACAGAATAGATTCTCTGCCACTGGTGGGAGTGGGAGGGGTTTGGGAATTGTCTGTAAGTGGAAAGTCTCCCAATGTGGGAACAAGGACAAATTGCAGGAAGCAAAGCTCCTATATGAACACCTCTGCTGTACCATTCTATATTGACAGGAGGAGAGAACAAGGCAAAGCTGCACACTGATAGGGACTCTAGGCTAGGTGGTCATTTGGTATCACCTAGATCAGGGCTGTCAAACTGGCAGCCCGCGGGCTGGATGTGTCACGCGCAGGCCATGCCCGCCCTAGCTCCATGAAGGGGGAAAACGTCGTGATACGTCACATGACGGCAACGTGACGCCGCAAATTTGACACCCGTGTCCTAGATTCATCTGCAGGGAATGTTTGCAAGTAATTCTCCTCTGCTGCATCAATGGTTGATGGTTTAAACTTCAGCTTTGAGTGGTATTTCCATCCTTGGGCAGAGGTTTCTGCAGAGTCTGATGCTTTCATCCAAATGGTGAAAGTAGTGTTGCACAATTGCAGCACAAGTTCTTTTGCCCCTTTTGTGCATGAAGGCAATTCTGCAAAGCACATAGAGGAGGGATGGAAACTTCAGCAGGACACTGCCATCATCATTTGCCCCCTTCTTGACCCTCAGAAAATCTCTGCCCTTGGGGCAGAAGAGGCATCTTCTGAGCCATAGCAACAGAGCTGATACTCTTCTCTCCCTGCTATTCACAGTTAATCCGGACGCTGGAGGCCCAACCTACCTTCTCTCAACGAGACCGATGTCATGCAGCATCGCTTCTCTCTTTGGCTCTCCATGGGCGGCTGGAGTACTTGACGGACATCATGCAGACCCTGCTGAGTGATCTGGCTGCCCACTGTGTTGCCCGCAATCCTAAACTCATGCTTCGCAGGTAGGAGCAATCACACATGGATGCAGTGTGGGGAAAGGTATCCTTCTTCTAAAAAATCTTTTGATCAATGGGTAGCTTTATGTTCTCTTAATGTTACTAATCAGCAAGCCTTCTATTTTCATAGCTAGCATTGATTCCTCATGGCTAGCAGCTGCAGCAAAAATTTACAAGTACCTACCCCAAACAATTTGGGTCAATTAATGAAGAAATTAAATCTTAAACTGGAATACCATTGATTGAAAAGAAATATGGTACAGTGAATGAAAAGATCCTCTGAGGATTATCTATCTACTTTATATGAACATTATTTTTCTTTTTGACAGTTGTTTAAGCAGTGGTTATATACAAAAATATTGCCCTGAAAGTTTGAAGTCTCATTCATACTGGATAATACAATACTCCATAATCTGCTTCAGATATTAGATACTTTGATCTCAAAAAAGAATTTTCTTGAATTCAGTTAAGCCCTGTATTCGTTCTTTTTCCCTGGACAAAAGCCTCAGGCAGTATAAACAGTTTATATTTTGAGTTAAGGCAGTTCCTGAGCAGCATATAGCCAATCCATCTTCTCTTGGAGTTGGAACTGGCTCCAATATATCATGAAATACAGGTAGTCTTCAGGTTATGACCATTCTTTTAGTGAGAGTTCAAATGATGCTGAACAAATGGTACTTATGACAGGTCTTTGTAGTCAATGTTCCCTCTGACATTGGAAATCGCTGCGCGGCAGTTGGAAATCGCTGCGCGGCGATTCCCTGTCACGTGCGCAGCTGCGCAGCTTAGAGGGAACATTGCTTGTACTTCCAGCCGTAGCAGCATCCCCAGAGTCATGTGATCAGTAATTTCTGATGTTCTCTGCTGGCTTCCCAAAGCAAAGTCAAGGAAGGTGGCAAGAAATTGGGAAGTCATGGTCAGGTCGTCATTTAACATCAGCAACCATGACTGCAGGAATTGCCATCGCTAAGCATCATGGTCATGTGACATCACATTTTAAGACTGTGTCGCTTAGTGACGGCCCAATTTCCGTTACAAGTCAATAATTACCTGTAACATTGTTAAACTGCAATTATTTCATAGGACAGAGACCATGGTGGAGAAACTACTGACCAATTGGATGTCCATCTGTCTCTACTCCTATCTCAGGGTAAGCACTGGGCACCACGCTGAATTGTAAAATCTAGATTTAAATTGGTTTGATGGGGAGCAGGGCCAGGGGAATGGGCCTAGCTTTGCAACATTGTGAATCCTGTTTAATGTGTGGCCATTTTGTTTCCTTACCTGTTTTAAACTCTTTGTCTGGTACTGAAATCTGTTGAAAATCTGAGAAACATATTACCACGCTTTCTGTTCCTGTTTCTGGGCAATCAGATAACATCCTGTTAGGTGTAACTTGATTTATTTCTGGCTTTTTAGTCTTCCGAGTCTAAAAGGAACTTCTGCTTTCCCTGCTATCCCGCTGATCCTCACAACTTTCCCCCAGTGAGCAGAGGCACTTGAGAATAGATTGTACTGAAAAACCAGCAAATAATCAATCTATATCTTTTGTGTTGCCTGGACAATTTGGATCTGGGTTTTAATCATTTGACCATACCACACTGGTTTTCATTGCCCTCCCATGGAGAAATTCTCTGTGGATTATTTCCCCTCTATTTCATTCTTACTCTGCTTTCCAAAATCCTTCATGTGGGTGACTGCATCACTTTAGTTCATGGTAGAGGAGGCCTGCATCTTGGCAACCAATCTTTGGTATGGTCTTTTCTGCTGCGCCTTCTAATCTTGAACCTCACCTGTTTGCAAATTTTACTATAGCCTTTTTGTCACTTTCCCTCCTGTCATTCCCTGGTTTTCCTCCTCGGTGCTCCCATCCATCCATCTTTCTGAATTGCCAAAAAAGTATTCACCAGTAGTAGGCAAAGAAGCCAAAAGAGATTGCCTTAGTTGCTACAAATGTATTTTTGTTTGTACATAAATTATCTTTCTTTTCCCACACAATCAGTCTATTTTATACAACAGTCAGCCTTTCACTTTAGTACAGGTAAAAACTTTTAAACATAAACCATCTCCTACAGCATGAAAGTTCTTTGAATCTGATAAGTCATGCAACTTAGATGAATTTGCCTGCTATTTGCTTATTTTGCTTATTTGCAAAGCATATTCAGATACCAATCAAATTATTACATTGCCATGCTTTAAATTAGAAATTCTTAAAACTGTTAACTGTAGGGTTGGTCCCACCTTATTTCTTTTGTATGCCTTTTCTTTCTTTCTTTTCTTTTATTATTACCAATTTTCTTCCTTTTTTATGATAAGTCATATTATTACAATTGTGGTCACAGTGATAACTGACTGGTTGATTGATTAACCGTGTGTTCTGCTTTGAATTGGAATTATGCAAATAATTTAAGCTTTTCCATGAGCTAGTGAAAATCTTGTCTATCCCTTTTGCTGGTTATTACACCCTTCATAAATGCTCTCATTGATGGATGTCTATTTTTGTTTAAAAGATAATATCACCGCTTGTGTTTTGTGCCTGACCAGAATGCTTGGGGGGGGAAAAAAATTTTCCCCAAAAAAAAGATTTTTGAAAGTCAGTACAGGTAGTCTTCGACTTATGATCACAATTGAGCCCAAAATTTCTGTTGCTAAGTGAGATACTTGTTAAGTGAATTTTGCCCCAATTTACAATCTTTCTTGTCACAATTGTTAAGTGAATCATTGCAGTCGGTAAGTTGGTAACACAGTTGTCAAGTGAATCTGGCTTCCCCATTGACTTCGCTTGTCAGATCACAAAATGTGATCACATGACCCCGGGACACTGCAACTGTCATAAATATGAGTCAGTTGTCAAGCATGTGAATTTTGATCACATGACCACCATGGGGATGCCCTAATGGTTGTAAGAGTGAAAAACAATCATAAGTCACTTTTCTGTGCCGTAACTTTGAATGAACAGTTGTAAGTCGAGGACTACCTGGCTGGACCTCCTGAGGGAACATAGTGCTAGGTATACTGCAGCAGAGCAGGGATTGTTTCAACTGCAGAGAATGAGATTCATCCATTCTGTCTTTCCTGCTGCAGGAGGTAGCTGGTGAGCCCTTGTACATGCTTTTCCGTGCCATTAAGTACCAGGTGGATAAAGGCCCGGTGGATGCTGTGACAGGCAAGGCCAAGCGGACTCTGAATGACAGTCGGCTGCTCCGAGAGGATGTGGAATATCGGCCTCTCACTTTGACAGTCTTGGTGCGGGGAGGGCCTGGTGGTGGGACTGAAACACAGCGTATCCCAGCCCGTGTCCTCGACACAGATACTATCACCCAAGTGAAGGAAAAAATCTTGGACCAGGTGTTCAAGGGTGTGCCTTTCTCCCAGCGGCCCTCCGTGCATTCTCTTGACTTAGGTAAGATACCTCCTTCCTTTAGTCATCCCAATTAGATGAGGTTGGCTAATTTATTTGCATGGTGTTGTGTACTAGACTGTGGCTTCACAGATTGTGCTGTTTGGGGGAAAGGGGAAGACATGAAAGTGCGAGTCTCTTACCTGTTACTTTTCTCCCTCCCGCCCACCCTCAGAATGGCGTTCAGGGGTTGCTGGCCATCTGACCCTTTCAGATGAGGACCTGACTTCAGTCATGCAGAACCAGTGGAAGAGGTTCAACACGTTACAACATTACAAGGTACAGCGAGCAAATGAGATGACAGTGAAGAAAAGAATGGTGGGGTGGGGGGAGAGGCTGGGGCAGAACAATTTGCTGACCATGTGCATTCCCCAATCTTATTTCCCAGTTTTAAGAATATGCCACCAAATTTCAGCAGCAAAAATGCAGAAAATCCAAGTCTCCAGTTTTACCCATCCCCTGACAAGGAAAATGGATATCTTAAGCTTCCATGTGGCTTAGTACTACAGGGGCATAGTGTTTGCTACTTCTAAACTGGAAATCCTCCCCCAATCAGAAAAATGTTGCCCCCCTCTTCATTACTTTTCTGCAGACCTGGGCACCTTAAAAACATAAAATGCAGCCCTTGGAAGATAACAACTATTCTATCTACAACTACCTACATTAGAGAGTATTAGCTCTCTATATAATACTAGCTGACACAGCCACTCTGCTGTGCTTCACCATTTTTCATTGTTTGCGGTCCTCTGTTCCTCTTTCCGCAGGTTCCTGATGGGGCCACGGTCAGTCTCATTCCCCGCCTTCACAATGACATTTCCCAAGGCACATGTCAAAACTTCTTCTTGGGAGAAAGTGAGTGTCTCTCAAAGCAAAGGCCTGGCTGTGTTCATGCATTGTTTGTAAAAGCCATAATGTGGGTTCTTTGGGGTTAAATGGATCCAGCCAATTCTGGAACACGATTGAACAAAGGCAAAAACCATTTGGTTTTGAACCATTACTGCCTTATGTAACATGATATCTTCTCTACCGTCCAGCACTGCTTAACACCAGTGACTGTATTGTCTCAAGAATAATGGGAGTTGTCATTCAGCACATTAGGAGGGCACCAGAAAGCATAAATCATTCCTCCTGTTTGTAATGTTTTGAGCTTCCCAGACGTTTCACTACTCAGATAAGTAACATTATCAACAGTGATTATGTAGATTTCCTCTGTGATCCAGGCCTCTGTCTACCTTGTTTTTGGCTGCAGTGGCCATCCCAAAGGTTTCCTGAGCCTACTTCCTACAGGCCTCATTCTTTCCTTCCCACTTTTGACTGCAGCTACTGCTATTACCCAAGATTGGGGTATGGCTAATTCTTACATCCCAAAGGCAAGATGGCTGTCAGGAAAATGTGGCAAAGGAGGGATTGGTTTGCTTACAGCCAGATGAATCTCACTGCTTCCCTTCCAGACACCCCAATGCTAGAGGACGGAGAGGAGGGGGGGCTACGCCTCTGGCACCTGGTAAAGCCCACAGAAGAACCAGAAGCCACAAAGCAGCAGCAGGGCCGGCGCAGCAGCCTACGGGAGCGGGCAAAGGCTATTCCTGAGATCTATCTCACTCGCCTGCTTTCCATGAAGGTAAGAGACAAGCATGGTGTTTTTAAAATGCCTCCCCCCGGGCATCCCATTCAGTCTTCAAATACACAGAGCCTTAGACCAGTGGCTTCACAATTAGGATTCCCAAGAGCTTATCAAGACAAGGAGGAAAGAGAAACCAGCTTCCCTGAAAGGAAGCAGTTCATACTTCTCCCTCTATGTGTTTGGGCTGTTTAGTTCTGCATTGTATCGCGAGCATCCTGGATGTACATTTAGGGTAAATGAGGAGACCACGCAAACAGCTAAGCTAGAACCTGACTATGATAAGGCACAGGAACACAATCATGAGAATAATTTAAAATTAAATTCTGAGAAATTGGCTTACTCAGACAGGTGTTTAAGATGGCTGCAAAGCTTTAAACAAAATTATTCACCAAAGAGGCAACTAGATAGACAAGATCTCTCCTTATGGATCAGCTCTTGGATAAAAAAACTGGAAAGAGTAGAACATGCTATTAAATCAGCTAGGGCAGTGATGGCTAACCTTTTCGGCATCGAGTGCCGAAACTGGAGTGTGTGTGCATGCATGCGCACACACGCACCAGAGCACCGGAACACGAAAGAGAACAACTGGCCTGTGCGCATGTGCGCGGCGGCCAGCTGCTCTTCCGGGATCAGTTGCATGCATGCACACCGGCCAGCTGCTCTCTTCCGGGTTCCGGCACGCGCTTGCGCGCCGGCCAACTGGTCTTCGCACAAAGACCAGCTGGCCGGTGCGCATGCACACGCCGGAACCCGGAAGAGCAGCTGGCGACAGCGTGCATGCCCACAAAGAGGGCTCTGCGTGCCACCTCTGGCACACGTGCCATAGGTTCGCCATCATGGAGCTAGGGCTTCCTAGAAGTTGCAAGTGTCAGGAATGCAGTGATGATGTTGTAATACGTGCAACTTTTAAATATTGGTATTTTGATGGTATTTTGCATTTTTTGTTAATTGAAAAAAATGCAGCAGCATGTCTCTAAGACCTTTCTTTTCCTCCTCTCGACCCTCCATAGGGAACATTACAGAAGTTTGTGGACGATGTGTTCCAGGCAGTGCTGAGCGTAAACCGCCCAGTACCAATTGCTGTCAAGTATCTATTTGACCAATTGGATGAATTGGCAACAAGGCATGGGGTTACTGAACCCGAGACTTTGCATATCTGGAAAACCAACAGGTGAGATTTGCATGGGCTGATCAATGGCAGATCAATTGCTCAAGATTGGAGGAAGATAGAGGTTTCAAAGGCTGAAGATTAGCAGCTGGAAGATGTCATGGATCCCTCAATTTTAACATATTTTTTTCTTCCACCTATCTCAGTCTGCTGCTGCGCTTCTGGGTGAATACACTCAAGAACCCACAATTCATTTTCGATGTGCGTGTCTCTGATAATGTGGACGCAAATCTCACTGTCATTGCTCAGACATTTATTGATGCATGCACAACCGCTGAACACAAAGTTGGCAGGGTAAGTCTGCATATGTGTGCATGGAGTAAACGGAGAGAGATCTGAATTTGAGTGCATGTGATGTTAGCGTGCTTCACTTAGGTGAATCAGGGCTACATACTACTGTTTTGTTCCATACCAAACAGAATAATCAAGTCTTGCCCAATCTAGTATCTTCCAGGAAGATCGAGCTATAATTCCATTGCCTCAATCTGCATAGCCAAAGGGGATGAATGCTAAGAGGGCATCATATATTTGATAATCTGACCTCTTATCTAAATAATTTCTTCCAGACATTTAACTCCCACATTAGTCTTATCATTTCTAGAAGCAGCAATTGAAGAGACGTTGAGTTGTTGGATACTTTTTCAAGTGGCTGCAGCTATTGGTGGCTTGAGCTCGTTCTCAAGTTTTATTTTTGCTTACACTTTTATTTATAGTTCTTTATTTATGCTTATGCTTTTATTAATTTATGCTAGGAGCCAGTTTGAGAGGTTCTTTCTGGACAAAATTCTCTGTTTCGTGCTGGACATGTCATTTTTAAATAATGCCTAGTGTATCTACCTATCATGTGATAACATTTATCTGAGTCAGTTTCATTATTTGTTTCTGGAGGCAACAAGTGAACTATTACTTGTTTGTTGTAACCCTCCACATAACTAATTTAGGCCCCTAAAGACTCCATCTTGTCAATGATCACTCAGCTCATTAATACTTCCTTAGAAGAGGCTATGGTGAAGTCAAGACTCTCTCTTTGGACCGGATCAGTTTTAACAACTATCAGCTGTTGTTCAGGGTTCCATATTTAGTCCAACCGGTGAAGAAGATAGTGGTGCTATATCTTAGAGAAAGCAGATTATATTTGTTGATTTTGCTGGATCGCTTGGTGGCTTTTGAGAATCTTGGGAGAACGCTTGGGGGCTTGTGGTCTTCTTTTGCAGTAATTCCATTCTAATATTTTCAAACACTGCAAGAAAATAGTCCTGGATATTTCTGCTCATATCCTTGGCAGTTCTGCAAAGTTCTTTCTTGTCTACCACAGTATTTGATATAAAGCTGCCAGGATAATTCACAGGTTTGATGCTAATGGACATCAATATACAAATAATATCCATTTAAAGCTTTACTTTCCTGCAGGTTTGGGATTAGCTGGCTACAGAGCTTCTAAATGCTTCAGGTGGTAAAGCATTCTGTATGACAGAACAAGCTAAACCTAAATGCAAATAAGATAGTGTTGCTATTGATTCTGGAGGCTAGGTTTCGGGATTTGGGAAATATGCCTGTCCTGAATGGGTATACCCTCCCATAAGGATACAGGGTCCCCTGAAATTATACATTTGACATTGGATAGCAACATAACATCTGTGGCAGGGAGAACTATCATCTTTGGCTGATGAACTGGATGTATCCCTACCTGGAGGAGAGAAACCTGGCTTTGGTGATTTCTGCCGATACCTCAATATTGAATTACTATAATACAGTTGCAAGAAAAAGTATGTGAACCCCTTGGGATTACGTGGAGTTTTGCATGAATTGGTCATAAAATGTGCTCTGAACGTCATCTAAGTCACAACAATAGAAAAACACAGTCTGCTTAAAATAATACTACACAAACATTAGATGTTGCCATGGTTTAATTGAACATAACATGTAAACATTCACAGTGCAGGGAGGAAAAAGTATGTGAACCTTTGGACTTAATAACTGGTTGACCCTCCTTTGGCAGCAATAACCTCAACCGAACGTTTCCTGTAGTTGCAGATCAGACCTGCACAACGATCTGGAGGAATTTTGGACTACTCCTCTTCACAAAACTGTTTCAGTGTAGCAATATTCTTGGGATGTCTGGTGTGAATCGCTCTCTTAAGGTCATGCCACAGCATTTCAATCGGGTTGAGGTCAGGACTCTGACTGGGCCACTCCAGAAGGCGTATTCTGTGCTGTTGAAGCCATTGTTTTGTTGAATTACTTGTATGCTTTGGGTCATTGTCCTGTTGCATCACCCATCCTCTGCGGAGCTTCAGTTGGCGGAGAGATGGTCGTACGTTTTCCTGCAAAATGTCTTGATAAACTCTGGAATTCATTTTCC
>QLTV01002677.1:2586837-2598540 GCA_003457575.1 Thermophis baileyi
ACAAAACTATATGCTACACTGTCCTACCTGTCAATCACTACTTCAGCTTCAACCGCAACAACACACGAGCTCACAATAGATACAAACTTAATGTAAACCGCTCCAAACTTGATTGCAAAAAAATTCGACTTCAGCAACAGAGTGGTCAATGCCTGGAATACATTACCCAACTCTGTAGTTTCTTCCCCAAACCCCCACAACTTTAACCTTAGACTGTCCACCGTCAACCTCACCCCATTCCTAAGAGGTCTGTAAGGGGCGTGCATAAGCGCACCAGCGTGCCTACCGTCCCTGTCCTGATGTACCCATATATTTGTAAAATTTCTTGTACTCATGCTTGTACTTATATATTCACAAACATGTTTATACTCTGTTTATACTTTGTTCGTAATCATATATACGCTTGACAAATAAAATAAATAAATAAAATAAATAAATTTGGCAGAGCAGTAATGAAAATCTTGGAAAAGGTATTGAGAGGCTGGGATGCGTCTACCTACGAAGGTCATGCAAGCCATAATAGTCCCTGTAACTCTCTAGGGAAGCAAAAGTTGACTTTCAGGGGGCAGGGTAGTAAGAGTATTAATACCTTTGAACTATGATGTTGGAGAATACCATGGATAGCCAAGAAAACAAATCGACGGATCATTTAAGGAATCAATCCTTACTCGTGGCAGACGACCTGGCTCATATGATCATACTTGGAAACAATATGTAAAAACTTAACTCTCTGGAGAAGGCTCTAACGCCGGGAAAGGTGGATGGATTCAGTTAACGGCGGCGATGGATACCCCGCTAAAAAGTCTTTTCAGCTCTCTTCTCCCCCTTTTCGTCCGGGGCAAAGCTGGGAATGGGCGGAGCAGCAAAGCTGCTCCAGGCTCCTCCCCTCCGGCCTCACGTGGTGGGGTAAAACACGCTCTTGCGGTTGGGAAGGGGCCGGATTGCGCAGGCGCAGCAGGGTAATCCTCTGCTTGTATGGAGCTCACCGGGGCAGGGGGGGCGATGAGCAGCAAAAAAGGTGAGGGGGGCCCCGGCGGGCGGGGCTGCCCTGGAAAGTAGAAGGGCGGGCGCTCGGGGGCTGCGGGGAATTGCTGTTGGTTGCACGGAGGAGGGGGCCGCAGCAGGTGCAGGAGAGGAGGTGGGGGTTTCCACTTGGGCGGACCGTCTGCTGCCACTTATGCCGATCGCAGCCTTGCCCGCAAAACTTTTGCAGCGCGTGGGTCTCTGCAGCCCCGGCGCGCCGATCGATCTCGCGCTACTCCCCTCTTCCATAGGCCCGGGGAGCAGCCGTGGCAAAAAGAAGAAACATAAGAAAGAAAAGGCGCCGCCCCCTCCGCCGGCAGAGAGCGGGATCCCCACGGGGTGAGTGTGGAACGATACGAGCTGGGGGGCGGGGGGATCGAGAGAGAGGTGGCTGAATGCGGCCTCTTGAGGTTACCCGGGGGGGGGGCAGCAACCCTGCCTCCGGCGGAATGTGAGTAGGTGTGAACTCATCCTGCCTCTTGCAAGTTGTGGCTCTGCATGTTGACTGGCTTTTTACAGAACGGTTGCAGGAAGAGATGCCCAGGGCTGGTTCACACGTGTAAATTGCTTGTTAGGTATAGGAACTGGCCATCATCATTCCCCCACTGCCTTAACCACAGATGATGTAAAGCAACTTTTTAGGGTTTTATGCAGATGAGAATTTTAGAAAAGTGTGGTTCCCCCCCCCCCCGAAATGTTTTTCACCATAAAATATGTATCTATTAATGTATATGTAAATAGAGACAATGCACATCAATGGATTCATGAAATTAGTCCCAATACTGTAATATTAGGGCTGAAAAGACGAAATAGTGGGTACAGATTTTAAGTGGGCCTAAGCCTCTTACAACAATAACTGCTGTAACTTTTTTTTGTACTTTTGAGTTTTTCTATTCAGTATTGCTTCATTGATGCATGAACTAGTCAGAAAAGATCCTATGTAAGGTCATTCACAATTATAGCAACATGCTGAGTCTATAGGGTTCAAGTCTCAAATTGGCAATCTCAAATCTCCTCTCCCAGAAGCCCTTTGTCTCTATACATCCTAACTCTGTCTGCTGTCTTGGTTTAGTGGCTTCATAATGACTGTTTCCACCGCCTAGCTTCTGTGGGGCACCTCTCCTGTCTTCTGCTAACCCTGATATATGAGAGAAATAAGGCTCCTACAATTTGTTTTGTTTCCCTGGCAAATTAAAGGGGAGGGGTGGGGAGAAATAAATTCTATATGTCAGCTTCTGTTCCTATAGCATTGAGACACATAACTTGAGAAATCAGCCTTTCCTTCTTTGTGGGTAGGTAGGTCAATTTCACAAGTGATAAGCAAAATCAAACTTCATTAAAAATGAGGAAATGAAAAAGTATATAAAAGTTTATTTAAAACTTGTTAAGTGTTAGCATGCAAAGCATTTACCACTTGAAGAGGTAAAATGTCATTCAAATCACAGACAGCATTCTAATAGAACCTCAAATAGAAAACCATAAAGGAAAATATAAGACTGAAAAGTAGATAACAAGATGATGCTGTCTACTCCTATTCTGAGAAACCTCTGCTGTACAGAAATTTCAAGTAGCAGAAGACGCATGCAGAGCTAGTACAGAGAAAATAAATTCCAGGCGCAAAATGTTATGTTTAAATATATACACATGTATCAGAGCAAAAGAAATCCCTTTCTGCCTAGACTTGTTTACCTTTCCCTTAGAGATAAATGGATTTGTGAAGCAGCAGCCTTCTGCTTGCTTCCCTGGAGATTTTCTAGCTTCTTGTAGATGCCAGCCTTTAATCAGGGCTTAGGATAGTGAAGGTGATGCTACTTCCTTTACCTTATCCCTGTATCCTACTTTTTGCTTGCCTCCGCCCTCCTGAGGAATTATTTGCAATTTAAAAAGAGCAAAAGCCCTTCATGTGGAGAGGGAAGAGTTTTGGGGAGTCCTCTTATTGCTAGGTGCTGAAGCAAGTCCCTCCTTACAGAGAACCTGCTTGAGACAAGGAGATGTGTAACTGGGTTAGTCTATTTAGCAAAACCAGCAGTGTCTTGTGTCACCTTACAAATTAGGTGATGAAGTAGATACTTGGCCCACCAACCTTAATTGCAGTAATAAGTAGGTTAATCTTCAAGGTGCCGTAGTACCAGGGGTGGGTTCTGGCTTACCTTGCTGCCGGTTCGCTTCCTCATGCGCTGCGTGGGCGCACGTGCCTTGTGCGCCGCGTGGGCGCGCGCGCATTCACAGTGCTAAAAACTCAGCTTCTGCACATGCGCAGAAGCAAAAAACAGCTGCGCATGCGCAGAAGCAAAAAACAAAATGGCGGCGCCTATGGCGCCTCCGAGAGAGCCGGTTCGGGGGCGTGTCCAGCCGGTCATCGCTGCCAGTTCGGCGAGTGGGGGGAAATTCCCGCTACCGGTTCTATAGAGCCAGTCCAAACCGGCAGGAACCCACCTCTGCGTAGTACCCTTCCTTGCTTTTGCTATGTGAATTGTACCATTTATGCCAACCTCAGTTCTTCACAGAATAATTAGCTGTGCCACAACATGTCCATGACAGCTAGAGGTGGTTTTTTTTAAAAAAATAATAATGGAAGAGCATTGTTCTTGGAATCCACACTTACCACCACCTCAGTGGCCCTAAGACACATGGGGTTGGTTCCTTTCTCTTGCATGTCCCATCCTCCCCACTCCAAATTCCATTTCCATCCTGGGTGGCAGCTGCTGGAAGCTGCTAGGTTATTTTTAACGCTTCATCTATCTCTTGTCTCTGTGCACATTTGGGCTCTGACGGAGAGAGAAAGTTTCTGAGCTCACAAGGTATTAATGCCTCTTTTACTAATGGAGGGAGCATGTGGGACAGATAAAGTGCCAGCCACTAGCCTGCTCTGCTTTGACAGAGACTGTCTCGAGGCCTCTCATTTGTGCCAGAATTGGCAGCTCCCTCACAAATCTGGAAGTTTTCCTCTGAGGAATATTATCTTCTCTCTGGGGAAGACATCAGAGACGGAGAAAGCTTCCTTTTCTTGGTCAGGAACTGAAAATCCACAGGAGTAGCCGAGTTATTCATTCTCTTGCTGCCAGTTAATTCCCCTTTCGAGTTGGCTGCGGTGAATCTCTCCCCCCCCCACCCCTTAAAGCTGTCAAGATGGGAAAAACGGCACAGATTGAAATAGAAGGCAATAGGTACGTACAGAGAATCTCCCAAGGTGAACAATGGGAATTATTTGATAGCCTTATTATTATTTGATAGAGTAATGGCAAGAAAATGTTAGTGTCCACCCCACTCTCTGAGGGCTGAAATCTAAAGGAATTTGAGGAATTGAGAGAAATGGGAGGAATATGAACAAATGAAATTACATTTTCGAAAGCTGTTATTCCGTAATACAGTTTTCCCGGGCTTGTTAACCATTTAAGCTTGGTATGGTGGAAGGTATAGTCCAACCAGTCTGGAACAGTTTGCTGTAGTAATTTATGCGAGCAGTTGGCGGCTTTCAATTAGAAGTAGGCAAGGAATGTTTCTCAGCTGTTTGTGAAATAAATAACTTTGAAATTTGGAGTGCCTTCTGATGGCTCTTTTTTGCCCATATTTGCCTCCCCCCCTTCCCTTCAATCTCTTCATTATTAGGCCACTTAGTCCCTCCTGCGCGGATGACCCTGCCCGCCCGCCTTCCGTGCCCCCCCTGCCTCTTCCTGCTGCAGTTGGAGGCGGGCTCTTGGGATCTGATGACGAGGAGCAAGAGGACCCCCGAGATTACTGCCGAGGTATCTGAGTAATGCAGGGAATGGCCTGGGGTCTCTTAAGTGAAGGGGAGGGGCTGTCTCTCTCTCTGTTGCTGGCAGCATCGTTTTGAGTCCTGGATGCCATCTGCACAGAAGTGTCTGGCTCTCCTTTGCTAGAACAAGATGCTAATTTAGAAGCTGTTTTTGTCTGATCTGTTTGGGTTTTCACTTTTACATTCCTGAGGAATAACAACAAATGAAATGTATGAGCATTTGTTTTAAGCGTAAGATAGAACCTGAGACTAATCAGGAAGGCAATTTGTGTGTCTGCCCGTAGTTGCCTCATATATTGAGACTATGACAGCTAGTATATTAACTGGCCTCTTCTTTGTTCTATATTAGGTGGGTATTACCCAGTAAAAATTGGGGATCTCTTCAATGGGCGCTATCATGTGGTACGGAAACTTGGATGGGGGCACTTTTCAACGGTCTGGCTTTGTTGGGACATTCAGTAAGTACAGCAGTGAATGACATACTTATTTTCCCCCCCTATATTAAATATACAAGGAATGCCCCTGAAAAAGAGTAATATATATTCATTTTAAAAGTGATCAGGTTGCCACGTATTGCCAAGCTAGATGGTAGTGTCTGGTCGGCTTGGTTAATACGAAAATGAGATTGGATCTTGGTTGGACTTAGATGGGAAACTGCTAAGACTTACCAGAGTTATAGACTAGACTGGACAGTTGAAAAAAACATTCCAGAAGAAAGGAATGGTTAAGACATATATTTCCAAGGAAAATACATGGATATGTCCATGAAGTCTTTAGGGAGCTCAGTTTAGGGAAACAAATTTATAAGGAGAGTTAAAAAGGAAGAGAACTAGAAGTACATAGACGTTCTTTATGTCCTGTCTAAATCCAGAGTAAGAAACAGGAAAGGTGTATCCTCCCTTTGGGATGTGAAGTAGCATCTTGTCACAGGAATAGATTTGGGTTTTGTTTTGTTTTTTTGTATGATATTGAAACTTAAAAACAAGATTAAATATTAAAATTAATATAAAATAAGAAAAAAAGAGAGGAGAAAGCAAACAATGCAGAAAAACTTGAAGAAAAATAGAAAAGAAAGAGAAAAGATTCAAAGGAGTGGCTTTCAATGTTCTTTACAACAATTATAAGTACAATTATATTTTAACTTCTCTTTTTAAAGTGGTATCACAATATTCTTTTTTCTACAATCTGTCCGCCTAATCATCAAAGCTGTAAATAACAAATAACTCTAAAAGTTCATTTTTTTTTCATTTTTATGCAAAAGGTCCAGTCCAGTTTCCAGTCACCAATAAATGTAGATGGTGCCTTTTCTCTAATCAAGTTAGTTCAGCCATCTTGGCAAAATCTGTCAATTTCACCAACCATTCCTCCATAGTAGATCTTTCCATCTCTGTGCATATAATAATCTCACCACAGTAATCATATATTGAAATAATCTTCCGTGGCTTTTGCCTGTTTATCATTATTCCTAAAAAGAAAAGTTCTGGTTTCAGCAGCATATTAATTTTTAAATTTCTCTTTATCAAAATATGTATTTGAATCCATTTTTTAGCTTTTGTATATGTCTGCCAAGCGTGATCCCTTTATGGTCATATTTCCAACATACATTTGAAGTGCTTTTATACATTCTATGTAATTTCTCTGGTGTCACATCATTTTATTTAAAAAAACCTCTTTAAGATCATAACTAAATTTCAACCCTTTTGACCATTGGTCCATTTGTATATTATTATATTCTTAGCATACTGTATCATACATTTTTCAACCTGTTCTTCCTGTTTCAAATTTCAACAAAAGTTTGTACATTTTAGCAATTACATGTTCATCATCAGTGCACATTTGTACTTCAAATTCTTACATACTTTGCTCCATACCATAAATCTTTTCATCCATTGTGAATCTTTCTGGTAACTGTAAATGGGAAACCACTGTCAACTATATCCTTCTGCTACGTATTAATTTCTGACTTGACTTAATTTTAAATTCCCATTGATGGTTTTCCAATAATCCCCAATATATCAACCATTTGTTCTTGTCTGCTGTTTTTTCTATGATAAGCTTGAGTTGGGAGCCGTAAGAGTGTTTTTGGCCACAGTCATATATGGTATTTAATTCCATATTCTCAATATGGCATGTCTGATAAAATAATTTTTAAAATCCACATTAACTTTTTAAAACCCTATATATCCATGCCATTCAAAGTTCAGCTTGTGACCTTCTGACTCTAAAAGTCTCATATTTCTCAGTGACATCCATTCTTTCATCAAACAACAAGCAGCAAAATACAATTTCAAATGCAGTAAATGCAGTCCTCCTCTTCCCTTTGCATTTTATAGCACTTTATATTTAACTTGTTTTCCCCCATGACCATGTACATTTAGATATATCGTTTTGTCATTGTATAAATGCATCATCAGTTGCAAAACAGGTATTGTCTAAAACAAAAACAATATTCTTGGCAAAACATTAATTGTTATGAGAGATTCTCCTTAACTCTGACAATTCTAATTTCTCCCATCTTAAAATGACCTTAATTTCATCCTATGTCTTAACATAATTATTTTGAAATAACATACAATTTGTCATAGTAATTCTGAAGTATTTTACTTTTTTCTCAGTTGTAAAACCAATTTTCTCCATCACTTTAGTTTGATCTAATTTCAGAATTTTATTAACATCTTTGTCTTTCTTAATCTTAAAACTGGATTTATTAATTTTAAAACTGGCTAATATACCAAAGTCCTTTAATTTTCCCATTAATGTTTCTATTCCTTCAAGTGGATTATCTAAAATTAAATAGAACTAAAATGAAAAAAAGTGGAGACAGAGGACATCCTTGAGGGATAGATATAATTGGACACCATGGTGTAGTTACAGAATTGCTATCCTTGATTACTTGTCAAAGAGCCAATGCCTCCTGGTCTGAGGCAAAATTTTAAGAATATCAAATATGGGGAAATGGGTCATTTTCTGATCACCTTCTGATTGAAATGCAAAAGGCTAGCTAAGTTCAAAGGATGTCCTGGAGGATGGAGACAAAGGTAGTCCAAGTGCATTTAGTCAAAGAACCACTCTATATTTTTGCCTAATTAAACTTTTTGCTGTGGTTTTAACCCTTGTACGCTGCCCGGGATCAATTTGGGGATAGGGGCAACCTTATAATTGTTGACTGAATGAATCCCTAAGGCTTTGACTGCGGAGATTCTCAGTCACGCAGGTCATAGTTGTCTCAAAGGTGCTTTTTCTCTTCAAAAGTCGGTTTTTTTCCTTGAAAAAGAAGAAGAAAACGAAAACGAAAAAACAATCCAGTTGCCTTTTGAAGAAAAAAAAGTACCTTTGAGATCCCTAAAGCTTTGTTTTGTTTCCTGTGAACTCCATTCTTTTAAAATGTATAGCCCTAGCTTTGTTTTCTTACAGCAGTTTTGAAGGTAATGCTGACACTTTCAAGTGGGAGATAATGTCTTGAAATGAAGGAAGCTAGAACTAACTAACCCTGTCCTTCTCTCCTCCCATCACTCCAGGCGGAAGCGCTTTGTGGCCCTCAAAGTGGTGAAAAGTGCTGTACATTATACAGAAACGGCTGTGGATGAAATCAAGCTACTGAAATGTGTAAGTTTGATGCTTCTCTGACCGCTCCAATTCTGAGTGAACTATTCCTCATGAAGGAATAGGTAACATGCTTAGGCCTTAAAACATGAAGTAGTAAAATCCAGGAATTGTTGGAAAACATGTTATTTGGCTATTCTGACCTTCCCCAATGGTACATTTTGGAAGGAAAACATTTACTATTATACACATTCAAGAAATGAGTTGTAGCAATGAACATTATTTTCTGGGCCTATACTCTCATGAGCCTCAATTCAGACTATTAATTAGGATAATGCTTCTTTAAAACATTTTTTTTACAATATCCTATATTGTAGGATAAAATAGTGGGAGAAAATAGTGGACTATATAAACATGACTGCAGCAAAAGCTAAAAAAATTTAAAGGATAATATTCTCTTGAATTACGTAACTATTACATGCAATTTGTCCACTGGAAAATGTAATTCTCTGCCCTTACTGTGGCCAAAAGACTGATATTGCAGCATTGGAAAGATAAATGTGTAGCTCCTTTTACTCAGTGGATTGAAGACCTGATTACACTGGCCACCTATGAGCAGATTGTCTATGAACGTAGATTTTATAAGGACAAATATAATGAGATATGGAACTCACTTATACAAAATACAGTAGATTAAAAATAATGATAGTTATATAAGTGTATCCAAAATAAATATATACACACTTGAATAATATTTACAAAGATAACTACATGTAAAATTGTAACTGTTAACTTATAATGATATACTTTGTTTCTTTTTTCTGTTTTACTTCTTTTCAAATATGCTTTTTTTTTCCTTTGAGAATGCATGGATTTTTATCATAATTTTCTTTGTATAGTATTCTTTTTCTGTTATTAAAGAAAATAATGTTAATAATAATAATTAGTCATTAATACTCCCATTCTCCCTACAGTCTGTTATGTGGAAGTTTGATTGTTTCCTCATTTTGCCTAATATACAGAAATCCCTTCCATCACTGTTTTGAAAGAGTTGCTTTTTGCTGTTAGTGAGAATCATCCTTTGGATTGGAGATGGGAAATAATCAAGGATCAGATACTTTGATAATGTTGTTCATCCTCTTAATACACTGACCTGGATCTTTCTGAAGTCAGAAGTTGGTAGCTACCCCTCTCTCCCCAGGTTTTGGGTCACTTAATTACAACAACAACCAGGGGCTCTTCGCCCTCCTGGCTGTGCTCTCAGCAGCCCTCCTGGGCTGCTCCTGCCTGGCGTGAGGCAACTTGGCTCAGATCTACGACCTCTGGAGCACCTCCCCGGCTGCCGGCCTTCCAGGACCCCCTTCGACAGCAGTTGCGCTGCCCTGAGTGAGCTTCATGGCGGCTCTGCAGCAGGAGGGAGAGGGAGATCGCCCCTTCTTCCTTTGCACCCCAAAACCTTCGGCTGCGAGGTTGCCTGGCACCGTGGGCAGGGCTGGGGCTAGCGAGAGTGCGCTGGAAACAGGTGCCCGGAGAGACAGAACTCCCGGCCCTCGTTGGCTCAGCTGATCCATGGGCTGCGATTAAGGGGCCGAGCAGCCATGAGGTGACCGCGCTCGCCACCTCCTGCACCTCAAAAATATTAAGACACCCCTGAAAAGAAGCCCTAGCAGTTTTGGGGGGGGGGTCAACACGGTAGTTCTCTATGACCTCAATAGGAACCAAAAAATTCAAGTACTGAATTCATAATCAAGTGGTTATTAACTTAGGCTTTATGTGACTGCACCTGATTTCACAACCTTATTTCCATGGTCATTAAGTGAATCACTGGTGGTTAAGTTAGACATCCCATGACCACAACTTGCAACCTTCCCTGCCGGCTACCCCATTGACTTTGCTTGTCAGAAGACAGCTAGGAAGGTTGCAAATGGAAATCATGTGAACTCTGCAACTGATATAAATGCATGATTGTTTTCCAAGTGCCTGAATCACAACCAGAGATGCTGTGATGGCAATAATTGTGAAGACCTTTGATGGAATGTGCACCTGGAGAAGCAGTGGGAGGGAGTTATGACAATACAGAGCTTTCCCAGAGATAGATCCAGATTAAGAGATTATACAATACTGAGCTGTATTGGGGTTGGGGGAAAGCGGTTTAGGTAGCCACACTGTAGAATCTCTCAGGATATAACTAGTGGTTAACAGGGTATAGCTTTAGTTTGGCAAGATTCTGACCATTAGATGTAGGTAAAATAAAGGATTGGATTGGATTGGATCTCACTGTGTTGCCTCTGGGCTTGGGCCTGACAGGACCAGTCATAAGTCACTTTTCTCAGTGCCTTTGTAACTTTGAACAAGTGCTAAACAAATGGTTGTAAATTGAAGACTACCTGTACTATGACCCAAACATATTTTTGTCCCAAAGGTCTATTTCAGTGCCAATCTACAAAATAGATTCTAAAACAGCTAAGCAGCATTGAAATGGATTAATACCAGATGAGAGACCATCATGTAACCGAAAGGTTAAAAAACAAATCTCCAATGTTTCCAAGAAACATTTTTTGAACATTTTTTGGAAGTATCAGGAGTCACCTTTAAGGATATTTTAGCCATTACTACAAATTCAGGCTGAGTCATCTAGGTTTGTTAGATGTGCCCGGTGGCAAGGGGAACCACAGGAACACTTGGATCTAGAAAAAAATCTGGTTTACCCTTCTGTGTCAATGTAGCCACTTGGCCTTTGTTTCCCCAGAACTATGATATTTAAGCTATCCTTATGGAGAGGGTTGTTTGGGTGTAGAAGTTTCTAGTTGCTGATCCATATCTAGAATGCTTACCCATTTTTACCTGGTACCTCTCCCTTCTTCCAGGTGCGAGATTCTGATCCTAATGATCTAAAACGGGAGAATATTGTCCAACTGATTGATGATTTCAAGATCTCAGGGATCAATGGTGTCCGTATCCTTCCTTAAAAGGTCCACAAACTCTTTCTGCTCAAATAATTGATTCTACTTTTTTCCTCCAAAGTGCCTGAGCTTTGGCTTGTAAAACCAGTTTCTGTTATATTTTTGGTGAAAATGTCTGCAGGAAAAACATAAATTGTTCCAAACTTGTACATAAGTTTTATATATATATATATAAAACTTACGTTCAAGTTTGTACATAAGTGTTATATATATATATATATATAAAACTTATATATGTGTGTGTGTGTGTGTGTGTGTGTGTGTGTGTGTGTGTTTTTCTCTGTTAAATCACCTGTTATACCCAAATATGGGAGAAAGCATACTGCTTCGTTTTGGCCTTTCGGCCCCTCCAGGGGCCATGCAGACAGTCAATTACAAACGACAGTCCGTTTCTAGATGTTATATTTTTTTAGATAA
>QLTV01002677.1:2598869-2626595 GCA_003457575.1 Thermophis baileyi
TAGAAAATAGATAGATAGATAGATAGATAGATAGATAGATAGATAGATAGATAGATAGATAGATAGATAGATAGAGAGATAGAGATAGAGATAGAGATAGATGATAGATGATAGATAGATAGATACAGATACAGATACAGATACAGATACAGATATAGATATAATTGTCTACCTCCCATTCCCTAGAGTGAAATAACAAAGGGCTGAGCTTTTTAGCTGCATCAGGTCTTTGTGGTAAACATAAATGGCTGCAGCCCCTTTTAAATGGTAAGTGAATACAAGAAATGTTGCTGGGCTGTAGGGAATTTTAGGTCCCTCTAGTAGAGCAATTGTACTTTTGTTTAGTTAGCACATCCACATTTTGTTTATTGGGGCAATGCAGTTTCAAAGAAGTCTGTTAATCCGTGGGCTTGGGGAAATATTTCTGGGTTGCTGTGCTTTGTGCTTTTCCATTCTATCACCAGCTTCCTGCTTGGCCTCTTAATAAACAAATGCACACCCACACATGTTTTCTTTATCTAATAATGACCAAGAAGACTCCCAATTGTCTGCAACAATTATTTGCTATGTAGATAAAAATAACTTTCTTCTGATCCTGGATTCATCCACTCCTTATAATAAAATCAAAGCTAAAAAGGAACAAGTGGCCAATAAGTTTTCCCCAAAAAGGCTGTTCTGCCAAATGTTACTTTTGAAAGAAGATTCCAGGAGAGTTTAAGTTGTCTCAAAAGTTGCTTGGTTTTTGTGTTATCTGGGAGACTACAGCCGGATGCCTCCAGATTCTGTTTTACACCAGCTTTCTTTCTCTGTCTTTGCTCTATATCTGATTTAAGTTATTTTATAAGTTCTTTGTATGTACCATAAGGAAAGGAGGGATTTATTTACTGGTACTTTTTTAACAACCAGTTCCCTCATTCTGGTGCCTGTTTTATCTCCTTGACTTGGTTTTCGCCCAGATGTTTGTATGGTCCTTGAGGTTTTAGGGCACCAGCTGTTGAAGTGGATTATCAAATCCAACTACCAAGGGCTTCCCATACCTTGTGTCAAGAGCATCTTATGTCAGGTAAAGGTGGATTTCTTTGCAAACAATTTTTTTTGGAGGGGGAGGGGTTTGTTAGTTTTTATAGTCAGGGTCATTCCTGACCGTTTTATTATGCCAAGCAGATGGGCTTAATTTGAACACCTGTTTTTCTGGGACTTGAGTACAGGTAGTCCTCAATTTACAACAGTTCATTTAGTGACCATTCAAAATTACAGTGGCGCTGAAAAGAAATGATTTATGACCATTTTTCACACTTGCAACCATTGCAGCATCCCCATGGTCACATGATCAGAATTTGGATGCTTGGCAACTGGTTTATATTTACTGTATGACAGTTGCAGTGTTCCAGGGTCATGCGATCAGCTTTTGCAACCATCTACCAGCAAAATCAATGGGGAGGCCAGATTCATTTAACAACTGTGATTACTAACTTAACAATTGCAATGATTCACTTAAGAATTGTGGCATGAAAGGTCGTAAAATGGGGCAAAACTCACTTAACAAATATCTCACTTAGCAACATAAATTTGGGGCTAAATTGTGGTTGTAAGTCGAGAACTACCTGCACTGCTATAGTTGTTAATAAGATCAAGACTCCAAGGCCTTGCAGCCTCTTGACCTGAATCACAAAGAGGTTCTTATCCTTGGCACAATTGCTTCCTTTTTCAGGTGCTGCAGGGCCTTGATTACCTCCACACCAAGTGCAAAATAATCCATACAGACATCAAGCCGGAGAACATCCTGCTGTGTGTAGACGAGAGTTACATACGGCGGCTGGCAGCTGAAGCCACTCTCTGGCAGCAGACTGGAGGTCCTCCTCCCTCTGGTTCTGCAGGTAAGTAATCCCATCCTGTTTGTAAGCAAGAGGGTTGATGGTTGTCTCCTTTCTCCCAAGAATGCTAAAGGGGCACGATAGAAGAGAGTGTGGGGGAAAAACCAGAATTTGCCTCTAGCAAATGAAGACCTTCATTAGATGATGCAAACATAATTAAGGGAGCAACAGCAGCATTCTTAAATGCCAAAGTGTTCAACATTCATTGAATCTAAAAGTACTAGGCAGTGGCAATGAAAGGCACAAGCTTTGCTGGTCTGTGACAGTAATAAAAATTAATTGATTGATTGATTAAAAAAAAATCCAGAAAGGTATAAGCCATAGGGACCATATTTATGTTCTAATGAATGGAATAGAAATGTTTTGAAAAGGGCAGGAACAGAAACCAAATCACTCCAAAGAGCCGCGGTGGTGCAGTGGTTAGAGTGCAGCACTGCAGGCTACTTCTGCTAACTGCCGGCTGCCTGCAGTTTGGCAGTTCGAATCTCAGCAGGCTCGAGGTTGACTCAGCCTTCCATCCTTCCGAGGTGGGTAAAATGAGGACCCAGATCGTTGGGGGCAATATGCTGACTCTGTAAACCGCTTAGAGAGGGCTGTAAAGCACTGTGAAGCAGTATATAAGTCTAAGTGCTAATGCTAATACAGTGATAACTAGAAAACTGCAACTTCATCCCAAAGAATCCATGACGGAGCTTAAGTGCACAGAGTAAAACAAAAAAGAAAACCTGTTTAATAAAGTAAGATTGGTAATGAAAGTGAGCAAGTTGAACTTTTTAAAGTGGATCCCCTGGATTGCCATTGTTTTTTCGCATGCTTGGTCATTTCCTTGGCAAACCAAAAGCCCATTTGGCACCTGTGGAAGAGAGTGATTTGGCCTTGGGGATTCCAGGTAATGATCAGAAGGCTTCATTAGGAGAACGGGCTTCCCCATTAGCAAGTGATAGGCTGGTTTAATCAACATGGAGGAAGACATTAAAATAGAGGAGGAGGAAGAAAAGTTAAGATTATCCGTCTTTCCTCCATTCGCGGATACAGCAAAGCAGTTTTCCCTGCCACTGTCAGAATTCAAGGATACTTCTCATTCTAATCTGGTTTGTTTGTACGTGTGTGTCTATGATCTGGGATAGTCAGTATAAGAGTGCCTTTCCCAACTGGATGCCTTCCAGGGGACTTATTACTATTATTTATGGTTTTGTTTTCCACCATCTCTCTGGGAACTCCAGGCAGCATACAAGAGCTTCCTCTCATTTTATCCCCTCTGCCACAAATGGGCAACGTAGGATGGGTAGAAAGGCAGTGAGTGACTGGCTTCTAGTTACCAGCCAACCAAATTGTTGAGTGGTTGAATTAGAACTGGACTCTTGGTCCCAATCTGACCCTTACACTGGCCAAACTGGCTGTCTGCAGATTAAGGGTTTTGGTCCCAACACTTCTGGAAAATATCAGGTTACAGAAGATTAGTATAAGGCCTTAACAACTAGGACAGGAGTGGCTGCTCCATTTTTCCCCCTCCCCTCTGAGCCTCCATAACCATAGTCCCAAAATTTAGCCATATGAGTGCTTTTGCTCATCATTCATCAAATAATCTTAAAATGGGAATGCTGTGGTTTTTGTTTTTGTTTTAAATGAAGTGCACACACTCTTTGCAGACTTCATTCCTGCTCCTTTCAGTGCTGTTCTGTGTCACTACCATATCCCAGCAACACTCCTTTATTTTTTTAAGGTGAATTCCTTCCTACTCACAGAACAATTGTTTGCCTTTAGAAGTGGAGAAATTCACTAATGGAGAGGTGTGGCTCCAAATTAAAGCAAAGGCCGTGAAAGCCTTGTACCCAAACAAACACAGGCTTCCCTTCCCAAAAACCACTTCAACAAAATAATAGCTCTGCACCTTATGCTTCCAATTGAAATAGATTTCCATTTTTCTATTTTTTGTATCTGGTTCTCTTTCAGTTCATCATTGGGAGTGATAAAACACTAAGTATGAGTCATGAAATCCTTTTCTACCAATCATTGGGATTCTTATTACCTTCCTCCCTCTCCAGCTCTGGCTTCAGAAATCATGACATAAGTAGCCCCTAAGCCTAAGGGCTAGGAACCTGGCCTATTTTTAGATTAAAAGCTAAGAACCTATAAGAAAGCCCAGCAGGGAAAAAAAACTAGACATTGGATATGGCTCCTAGGGATCACTGTTATTGGACACATGTACAGTTGAGATCTGGTAGCAAATCCAGGATTCTGCCATTGACCAGGCTCAAATTCCATTTAGAACTTTCAGACCGGAGTTCTGCATTCAGAATGGCCATAAGAATAGAACTGAGGGCTAAAGCGATGATGGAACCAGATTCTGCCTCTCCCTGGTTTTATAACATTAATCCTAGCTTTAGGGCAGAATGATCCTAATGGTGTGGGAGACTCTGGCCTTCCACATCCTCATCCTCCTCATCCTCCTTTACAACATTACTGTACTGATTGATTGATTGATGTTTGTTTGCTTTGGATTTCCTGGCTGATTCTGGGAATCATTTCTGTCTCTTTCTCTCTCCCCCTTTTCTCGTCTCACTCCACCTGTGCACCTCTTCCCTCAGTCAGCTCTGCACCCCAGGAAAGCCTGGTAAGTCCCCCACCCCGTCCAGGGCTGTGATGGGGGGAAGGAATGAAGTTTTAGAGTGCCTGCTTTGGATGTCACTTGCTCTGTGAAACTCATGGACTGTTGATACCCACCATCTCCATTGCCCTTGTGTGGATGGCTCCTCCGTGTTTGGCAAGTTGCATCTAAGGCTCATGTTGCATCTGTAATTTGTCTGTCAATGTTACCATGGACACATTTTGCATATAGTGAGATGATGTTTGCAGTCTTTGTTAGCTCCAGGAGAGGTTGTATGCTTCAGCCATTTTGGCAGTCAAAGAAAAGAAGGGGGGGGGGAAATATACTAGGTTGGACCGTTGCCATCTAAGCTAGTTTATGTCTTCTCTGGTTTGTGGCTGCAGTCTCGTGGCACAGAGACTCCTTCTTATCACCCATGTAACAGGAGATACCTGAACTTATTTCTCTCTATGCTCAAAGAGGGCTAAGAGCTCATCCCCTTAAGCCAGGGGTATCCCAAGAAACATGAGTCTAATTTGGATATAGAGCTCCTTCTCATGACTCAACAACCTTGTGCTGTCGTTCCCATTCACTTCAGTAAGGCTGTCTCATGCTGGAGAGCTTACTGGTTGATTTTTTTCCCCATGGGTCAAATTCTGTATTTGGTCTGCATCTGGCAACTAAACTTAAAATCCATGGCTCAGTTGAGCCTTCTCCTTTTCCTGTTGTGTGGCTGGTCTCTTGAAGCAGGAGAGAGAGAGAAAAGAGAATGGCTGTCTTGAGATTAGAATCCTCAGTTTGTGCCTCTGAATACATTTTTTTTTATTATTGTAGATGTGTCATTTCACTGACTTGCAAAAAGTAGAGATGATTTTGATCGTGGAATGTTTTGTTAAGGATCAAAAATAGCAAAGGGAAGTGAAAGAGTTTTCAATGGGAAGCACAGGGACCAGAAGAGAGTTGTCGTCACTTTGTGACATATCCAAGGCTTTCTCCATGATTGCCTTCCATCACTTTGGGCAACTTGTGAACCTCCAGATGTTGCTGAACTACAGCTTTCCCACTATTGGATGTGCTGGCTTGGACTGCTGGAAGTTGCTGTTCATCAATATCTGGTGGGCTATAGAGTGCTCACCCAGAGTTGGGTGTTTCTGGATTGGACAGGCAGCAAAGATGCCACAGCTCATGGAACATTGTTTGTTTCTTCCACTTTAAATCTGGCTCTTGGTTTGTTTACCAGGTCATTGTATGCACTGAATGATTTTGCTTCTTAAGGTTGTGTGTAAAAAAGGCTGTCTTAAATGGAGTGATAGCTGTCCCTTAAAAGTGGATACCATGACACCATCAGCAAGTTCATGGGCATTGCCTCACCCTTCTCTGTGATAAGTTATTGCATTGGTTCAAATGCATTAATTATCATTCTGGATATTAAAGTTTTCTTAATCAGAACCAGAAGGTGGTTCACACATCCTGGCTAAGAATTAGTTGGTTAGTAAACCATTATTAATACCTGGGGCTGAGGTAGTTCAATTTGTGCATAATAGGAGAAACATTAACAGTCTTGTTCCTGCTCCCAGTTTTAAAATTATGGTAAAGAAACTGACAGCTTTATATCTAAACTAGCCCAAGGTGCTGGATTCTGTAACATGCCCTTGTGTTCTTTACTGAGATGCCCTTGTGTTCTTTACTGAGATGCCAATAATACACCAGGTGTGTTATGTTTTTGTAAATTTCCATTTATCTTTCCCCATATGTTTCTCTGTATGCCTGTTTCTTTGCAAGTTTCTCAAGCAGAAGAGCTGATTTATTGCAACTTGTGACCTAAAAACATTGGTGCAGGCCTCAGAGGGAAGGGGAGCATCACTTGGTGCTGCTTTACATTCAGGAGATCCACAGTTTCTGCCTCTAACATCTCTGGTTGAAGAGGATCAGTTGGCAAGCTTGCATAAAGAAAACGAAGCCCTCCTCACCTCTTTCTGACTGGGCCCTGTGGATAAAAAGCCTAAGCTGATGGATTCCTGGGTTTAATAGCAGTGTTTGTGTGGCTTAAATTGTATCACTTGAAAGGAGAGGGGGAAAGCCCCTTTTTGAACCTAACCATATTAAATATGGGTAAGGATAGATAAGAGGAATCCTGGACATTATGCACTTGAGAGAACTCCACCTGGATTGCTTATTTGAATGGTAGAAATGTTTTTATTTGTTTATTTATTCATTAAACTTGTTTGCCACCACCACCACCCATCTCGTCTTAACTGATGAGATGTTGATTGAACACTAGGGCTAAAGAAGCAGTGGGAGCAATGCCCAGAGTATACATGGCTGTGGCACGAGCCCAGAGAGGTGGTTGTCATTTTGGGTCTATTAACAAAAAATTAGAAGCTGTGTACCATGATGTCCTAGGACCCAGTTTCTTAAGAACTAGATGCCTTGTAACATTTAGACAACACTACTGAAGGACATACTGGTTGGGAGTTACCATTGTAGTCTGGCACACCTGGTATGTGCCAAAGAGAAAAGGCTGTGCTGGAAGCCTGCTTTGTGTATTTTCCACACTTAAAACATACATGTACAACTCCCAACAGCCAAGGAGATAATGGTATCCATAAAGATATGGGATAATTGGTTTGATTTTAGGTTAACTGTTGTGATCTCTTAACCATGACCTATGCTTTTGTGTCTGTGGTATAGGCATAACTCCGGAGTTGATTTTCTACCCTGCCTTGATTTTGAAATACAATCTCTTTTGAATTTGCTGGTGAAAACCACCACGATTCATTTGTTCTCTGAATAGGATCCAAAGGGTATACTAGAAGTGGGAAATACCTAGAATATCCCTCTTCTGATGCCTGGAAGGAAGGCCAAGTTCCTTGTTTTCCCTGGTTAGGGTTAGGCCGCTTTTTATTGGATTCTGTTAAGTAAATTCCAATTTCAGAAAAGAAATAAACTACTCATAGGAAACAGGCATATCAGGAAAAGGCTGTGGTCTTACTTTCTCCTTTGCATGTTAGTTCTTTGAATCTTTGGAGGGGTTTTTTTTGTATGGAATAGGATTTGGTCATATGAACTGGCCCTTCTGCCTTAAGTGGAACTGCAGAAAATCAATATCTAATCTGCCATGTGTTGATCATCTCTGTGTGAAGTCTGCTGTAAAACCCTTGGTTTGCCTGCAGAATATCCAAGAAGCATTTATTTATGTTTTAATGTAGATATATTTTTAATGATTGTTAGCCGCCCAGAGTTATCTTATGGTGAGACGGGCAGCCAATAAAATTTATAAATAAATAAAGCCGCCCACAGGTGCCTTTTGTCTGAAACTGTGGAGACCAGACTAGAGATGTAAAATTTCCGGAAATTTTGAAGCTCGGAAAAAACCCCGGTTTTTTTCCGGGTTTTTTTGGGAAAAAATGGAAATTTTCGGAAAAATTGAAAAAACTGCTACATTAGCACTTTTTTGTCTTTTTAAGATTGAAAGTCATTCTGTTACTTTAGGAACATAAAATATGACTATGGACAATTTGACTTGGCATAAAATTATCACAACTAGCATATTAAAAATATAGTGTAGCCAAACAATTATCACAAACAGAATTTACTTTTTTATAATATGTATTTTTAACAAAGGTAGCAACAATCTCCTTAACTGCTTACTATTTTATGTGTAACATCCAAAAAGCCTCCACAAAACAATTTTCAAAACCAAAAGTAACAATCATCATGTTAAAATAAAATATTCCACAATTTTTTTTTCTTTTTTCAATTTTTCCACTTTTTTAGAAAAAAACAAAAAAGCCTTCAGGAAAAAAACGGAAAAAACCCGAATTTTTCCGTTTTTTTCCGGGAAATTAGAATAATCTGATATCATACATTTTTTTTTTTAGAAATGATTTGGAAAATATTTGAACACTCTGTCTTAAAATATTTTATTCATCATGTTAAAATAAAATATTCCACAATGTTTTTTTTTTTCTTTTTTAAATTTTTACAATTTTTTGAAAAAAAACAAAAAAGCCTTCAGGAAAAAAAAGGGAAAAATCCGGGTTTTTTCTGAATTTTTCTGGTTTTTTTCCATGCCTTCACATCTCTAGACCAGACCCAGAGATGGGCAGCCTGTAACCTTTCAAATGTTTTTGGGACTGAAGTCTCCATAATTCCTCAAGCCTGCAGATGCTGGCTAGGGAAGCGATTGGCCACATCTGGGCTTGCTTCCCCCCCCCCCAGATCCTAGCAGACCAAAAGAAACATCATTAAGACCCAGTTTTCTACTTGTTTTGCTCTAGGCTGGAGAGCAACAACTAGCTAACCTCAGCAGTTCCCAAAAAGCCCCAACAGCATTGCACCTGATGAGTATTTGGAGGGAGGAACTGCCAGGAAATACTAATGATGTACTGTAGATATGAGGGGGGGGGGGAGTTCTAGAAAGCAGCTCTAGCAAACTCTTTCTGTACTGCTCCCAAGAAAAACTACATAGATGTTTCTATGAAGTCACCAAGATTGGCTTTGCTTTTTGCTGTAGGGGTAGCTTTTTATAAAAGTCTTGCTTATACTGTACGTCTGTACTACCCAGAGGTGGGTTCCTCCCAATTCAGACCGGTTCCCCCGAAACCGGTAGCGCCCCGCTGATGATGTCACTGAACTGGATCGGTCGGTGCCAGTCCGTGGGCCGCCATCTTTTTTTTTTTTTTTTTTTTTTTTTTTGGAAGTTTTTTCCTGTTTTGCTGCTTGAAAGTGGGGCCCCCCCCCCGCCCCTGGGTTTATACTGACCTTTATTCCTTCTTCCGAAGCCCAGCTGATCAGCTCCTCAGCTGTGTTTCGGGCTGATTTTCAACTACTGAGCATGCGCTGAAGCAAAATTGCACGAGGGGACGCGCGCGCTTCCCCTCGCGCGCGCTTCCCCTCATGCAAAAACGTGCACTTCCCGGTGGGGAAGGTAAGTAGAACCCACCCCTGGTACTACCCCATGTAACAAAGTCATGCTAGTGAGCAGTGCTTCAGGTTACTACTGCTCCTCCCTTGCTTTTGTTAGAACCACCTGTTTGTCTGATCTTTTTATGCTTGACTTGTGCATCGGTTTCCATTCAGATAAATAAACTGATTCAGCTGAAATATTCTGAGTTCAGTAAAGACTAAATTAGTTGAATGTGGGCATTTTGAAAGTAAAGAGACAGGTTTAAAATTGTTTGCTTCCCCCCCCCCCCTGAAGAAATCAGCAGGGCTTAGTTTCCACAGCCAAAAAGTCTAGATACAGCCCACTGGATTTGGCAAGATCAGGGAATATATGTCTTATTCAGACATGAATGAAATTGTATCACCAGGTGTGTGAATTAGCCGGAAAGGTTCCCGTTTTGGAACTTGCTTCAGGTATTGGTGTCAATCTGTGTAATTAGTCCAAGCCTTCTCTTGTACTAGGGCTAGATCAGAGGTGGGTTCCTACCGGTTCAGACCGGTTCTATAGAATAGGTAGTAATTTGGCGGCCTGGGTCGCTGGAACCGGCAGCGACCCAGGCCTGCCATGCCCCCAAGCTGTTTTTCTCGGCCATCTTGTTTTTTTGCTTCTGCACATGCGCAAAAGCTTTTTTTTTGTACTGTGCATGCACGCGCACACCTGCAACCCGCCCGCACGGCACGTCCCTGAGCAAACCGGCAGTAGGAAAATCCGGAACCCACCCCTGGGCTAGATCACACGGACCAACTGCTTGTTTTAGCATGGAAAACCTTTTTTGCCTGTCCATATGTAGTTTATGTTGGATGGCTTAGCACATGCCTGGAAGAGATACAGTTTTCTCTTTCAGAAGAGAAGTGTAAATACAGCCAGCCATCAGAGATACAGTACTGCATATAATTTCACTTTCCTGAGAGCTTACTTTTTACTTCTGGATTCAAACTAGGCTGGCCAACCACATTTTAGCTTAGCATATTATACAGAGCCTAAAAATAGGATAATGAAGTAAACCGCAGTCCAGTTAATCACATATTATGCGAGGGAGTGATAAAAAAGAATGAAGAAAGGCCAAAATCAGCAATGGAAACAGTATTGGAGAAACTTGACTTAACCATCTTTACTGCAGTGTGGCCAATTTATGGGATACATATAGCCTTGCCCCCCCCTTTTTTTCCTCTCTCTCTCTCTCTTCATCAGAAGCCCTAAGATTGCACTGAGACAACTAAACCACAATGTTAGGCTTTTGCGACAATTTTTGGAGCAAAGTGGAATTGGCATATTAAGGAAAGTAAATAGAAAATCCCACCATCAGGTGAAGTACTTAATATTAGATCCCACCCACTCTGGCCTCAGCACTCCATCATTCTAAAGTCTAATTCTTCGCCCTAAAGGAGGTTATCCACAATTTTCCAGGAAATTTGGGACTGTTACTTAATTCTCTACAGTGATGAATGAGTTGGCTTTTGGAACTGCTGTAGTTAATCCTTCTGTATTCTGTTTCTTGCCATGATTCAGTAGTGGAGGCCTGGTCTCTTAAACTAAAGCCATGCTGTGAATTCTGGCTTCTGACCACTGCTTTGAGTCAGACCGAGCACTGGCCAGTACTCTTTCCTCCCCCTAGTGGCAATTCTGGGCTATACTTGGCCTCTTGGTTGCTTTTAGCTTAAACTCATAACCTAGTTTTTAACCACATAGCTAAAGTGTGTGGTCACCAACTTTGTACAGCAAGCTGTCTGTATGAGAGCTTGTCTGGCCAACTAAAGCCTTGTCAAGCTAAACTCCATGATTATGAGGTTGGGAACTCTGTAATTTCTTGCATGGGAGATCTATAGTTGAAAATTCCATGGTGGGTCACCCTTCTGAAACCATCTTACTGAGCTCTCCTGCAATTTGTCCTTTCTAGTTGCAGCAACATTTCTGGTACAATGTACAACCTTGGAACATGTGTTAAATTTACATTTTACCGACAAAGAAATAAAGGGAGATTAGTATAGATCTATTTCAAGCTATATAGCTCTCATCAGCTAGCCATACCCTCCGTCCCATAATTGGATAGACCAGGTTGCTCTGATAGACGGGTCTCACCGGAGAAAAAACCTTGGAACATGTTTCGGTGAAGCTAGAAAAATGAAACGCTCCCTTTTATGCTTCCCTTTAACCACATCTCTTCTATAAAGCCAGAGGTGGGTAGACTTGCAAGATCCTTTTTTTTTTTTTACTAGAAACCCAAATCCTCTAACCAGAACCAAGGCTGAAATGGTGGCTCAAGACCAGGAGTCAGTATATTTTTAGAATTAAGGAACATGCTTAGTTAGCCAAGGAATTTGTTTTCAATACCAGAGCTGAGTTCACATTCCTGTGACCCAGAAATTCATTCCCACTTCTTCTGACCCAAGCTTTTTGCTCTCTCAGTAATCCCAAGGGTCTTTTCACCTATAAAGGCTGTGCCAATCGGAAATCCTATATAGCTCTCATCAGCTAGCCATACCCTCCGTCCCATAATTGGATAGACCAGGTTGCTCTGATAGACGGGTCTCACCGGAGAAAAAACCTTGGAACATGTTTCGGTGAAGCTAGAAAAATGAAACGCTCCCTTTTATGCTTCCCTTTAACCACATCTCTTCTATAAAGCCAGAGGTGGGTAGACTTGCAAGATCCTTTTTTTTTTTTTACTAGAAACCCAAATCCTCTAACCAGAACCAAGGCTGAAATGGTGGCTCAAGACCAGGAGTCAGTATATTTTTAGAATTAAGGAACATGCTTAGTTAGCCAAGGAATTTGTTTTCAATACCAGAGCTGAGTTCACATTCCTGTGACCCAGAAATTCATTCCCACTTCTTCTGACCCAAGCTTTTTGCTCTCTCAGTAATCCCAAGGGTCTTTTCACCTATAAAGGCTGTGCCAATCGGAAATCTGCAGTGCCCTCCATATTCTCACACATTTGTGGGTGTCTCAGTAAGATGTTAATCAGCTCAGCAATTGCTCCAAAGGAAACAACAAAGATAAATGTGTTGCTTTGCATGTGTAGCTGGGGAGCAGGTGATTCCCATTGTCAGGAACATCCTTCTTATCTAGGCTCCTGGGATTTTCCTTCCTTTTCTGAATGGAAAGTGTATAGTCATTATCTGTTGCTTTCCAGTGGCTCTTGGAAATCGCTTGGGTATGTTGTTGTTTCATTGGTTTACTTTTTTCCTTACTGTAAAAAGCAGACATGGTGAGTGTAGATCCAATGGCTGTAAGGACAGGCACTAAACTAGAAAGGAGAAAGCTTTTGGTTCTATGTATTGAGAATCAAATAGATTGTGGTGAGTTCTCTTTGCGTGGTGGTACCGAGACTGGGAGAGAAAAGGCTTCCATGCAAAGGGGAGGGTTGTGAGGAAAAATTACGAAATAAAGATTTCTTTGCAAAAAACCTATTTTATCTCTGTTTTTGTTTGCTTTCTAATTCCTACTTCCTGTCATACCTTAAACTATTATTTATTTTTATTGGTTTCTTTTATTTAGCTGGGGCTCTATAATTGATGATCCTGTATCTTAATAGTTTTCAATTCTGGATCATAGAGTTTTTTATTCTGTAGTCTTTCCTGCTCTGGTTTCTCTTCCTTTTATAGAGCCGGTACTATACTGTATTTTATTTTTACCTTTAATTTTTCCTTAGTCTGGCCCTTGTATACTTGGGCCTTTAAGATAACAGTGCCTGACCCTTCCTAGACCATGCAACCTTCACAGTCACCTATGTGCCCTTCTGAAGATAAGTGGATACTTGGTGGAAGGTTGAACCTGCTTGATCTAGGCTAGCCCTTGAAGGCTACAACTACCGTTCAGGGGCTTCAAACAAAGGCAGGCACCCTGGTGCCAGGGCCACTCGTTTAAAAAATAAGGAGGGGTATCTAAGGCCAAACCAAGACTGATCTAAAAGAAGATGTGAGTTATTTGTTGATTTTGCACCTTCCTGATTCAGAAGATTAGCATTCCTGGAAACAAACTTGGCTGGTGTTTTCTTAGAAGTAAAACCAGCTTGTTTATCTCATTCCTGCCAAATTGCAAATTGTGCCAGAATCTGATAAAAATCCACTCTAGCAAGTTCTGTTATTGCACATTCTGCTAGATTTATAGCAAGGGAAGTGCAGGTGTGTCTCACCTGGATACCTTTTTGCTTAGCAAAAGGCCAGTAATTGTGCTTCCACATGCACAGTTTAGAGTGAAACAATGCACAAGTTCTGTCCAGTTTTTTTCACTTGGGCGTAGATCAAGTGACGCGCATCTTCATTTGCACTTAGCCAAACTGGGTGTTGGGGAGGGCACACTAATATATGGGGCCAGGACAGAAAGTGAATTTGATTCAATTTAAGCATTTTCCCTATATTTCCTCTTTCTATCCTATTAAAAGTTGTATGGATTTGATGGGCTCTGGTTATATATGATCCTGGAGTGACACAGCTTTCCTTTTAGAGACCCAGATATAAGTTCCTGCTATGAATGCCCCCTCCCCCCCCCCCGTTGCTGTCTCTGTTGCTCCTTTGTATGAGAGGTGGGCAGTGAAGTCTTCTCTTGCACTTTGCCAGAAACCCAGAGGGTCATCCATTGTTTCTTACTTTCCCTTTCCACTTTCAGCAACTACCTGTGTAATGCCAGTATTCCCTCTTGCCCATGTAAAACGCGAGATTGCCCTCTTTGTCACCTCTTCTGTTTTATTTTTATTTTTCATTCCCATTTGTGCGCTCTTCATGCCTTGTGCTCCCCAGAGTTCACACCTTTGTGCCAAGTATATCCTTGTTTCTGTCTGTCAGGTTTTTGTCTGTTGCTGTGACCCACTTTTTTCTGTGGCCTGGCAAGGGATGACCCATTTGACATCATGGAACGGCAGCTTTTTGCTTTGTATAGTTGCCCCAGACCCTTTGTTGAACCAGAAAGGGCACTAGAGCTCATTGTTAGAATGTGCACCGCTTTGTTGCCGTTGTTAAATATATCGTTGCTGGTTCCTGCAGTTGAGCCACCCTTAGACTCCGCTAGTTTCAATAGGCCCGACACATGCATGGCTCCCTTCTTCTCACTCTGAACTCTCTTTGCTTTGTTGCTTCACACCAGCCTCTCTCTCCTGGCAGGATGTCTGCAGTTTAGGCCGAGAGCACTGTGCGGTAGTAAGTCCATCTTCTTCAGGCTGTCCCATTTCAAATTGCAGGTGGTGGTAAGTGTACTGCCGAATTGTCCCCCTGGAGATTGAGTAAATGAATTAATCCATCGTATTAAAAAAATCTACACGTCAGAAAGTAGGACTTAGCTTAAGTTTCTTCCTTGAAGCAGTTTGGGGGCTTAGGAATTTTTTTTTTCTTCAATTATGCAAGTAACATCCCCTCCAGCAGTTTGAAGTGGAACAGCCTGAATTTGATCATTTCCCATTGAACTTGGCTTTACTTTCCAGCCATTTGCTTGTGACAGTCCTATCTGCTTCTTGGAGAACTGTCATGTCTTCTTGTTTCCACATACCTTCAGCTTTTCTCTTGCATGTGGTGTGTTTGGGAGTGCAACTTACATTGCCCACTGACAAACGTATTAGGTTCCACGTGATTCCCTGGACTGTTTCTTCTCCTCCTTTCCCTGCCTGCCCCAGACATAATGGGCAGGCGTCCATCTTGTTTGCCTGTTTCCCCGTCTGCTCCATTCTTATGCAGCCCTGGAGTTATGAGTGATGGGGCTGTGACATGGGGCCCTCTCATCTCCCAGAATGGGAAGCTTTCAAAGAACAAGCGGAAGAAGCTGAAGAGGAAGCAGAAACGGCAGAGTCAGCTCCTGGCTGAACGACTTCGGGACCTTCAGCAGCTGGAGGACCTGGCAGCTACAAATGCAGGGACCAGCAAGTCCACAGAGACCACAGGTAAGATGTCTATGGAGATTCTCGGTCATCCAGGTCATGGTTGTCCCAAAGGTGCTTTTTCAAGAGGCAACTGGACTTTCTGGGTTTTTCTTTGAAGACGTTTCGCTTCTCATCCAAGAAGCTTCTTGAGCTGAAGAAGCTTCTTGGATGAGAAGCGAAACGTCTTCAAAGAAAAACCCAGAAAGTCCAGTTGCCTCTTGAAAAAGCACCTTTGGGACATAGGTAAGATGTCAGGGCCCTTGAGATCATTCCCACAAGCTTGACAGAAATATATGGCAGATTTACACCTGGACCGTATTTTCTTGGAAAAAGCAGAGTACCAAAAGGATTTTAAAAATCATTTTGGTTTATAATTTTGCTATACAAAAGAAAATTCAGAGAAAACCAAGAAAACTTTACAAAAATGCATATTTTGATCAAAGTACCTAAAATCAAACACTATAAGTAAATTTATTTATTTTTTAAAACTCATTTTTTTTCACATGAATGTGGAAGATTGCACTGCAGTACAGTTTGTACTGTAAAGTTAAATGACCAAAATAAAGGAAAAAAGTGAGTTTTTGAAAAATAAAATCTGAAGGACAGTTTTCTGAAATAAAGGATTGTCGCTTTATAATAAAGGGCATATGGTCATTATATGGATATATATCCATTAAATGGATACTAGGCAACATAGTCCTATTCACGAGAGGGGGGGGGGAGGAAGAGAAAGAGAGAGAACACTTTGTTAGGCAGCCTGTTTTACTCTTGTATGTTTGTTTTTGTATGTTCCACAGATTATTGTCCGCTTTGTTTAGTAATCACTTAGAGCAGTGGTTCTCAACCTTCCTAATGCCGCGACCCCACCCCGCTGCCGCGACCCCCTCCCCGCGCGCGATGAGGTGACAAAGGGGGCGTGGCGGGCTAGCGCGCGCTTAGGCGACCCCTGTGGTCGTTCGACCCCCAAAGGGGTCGCGACCTACAGGTTGAGAACCGCTGACTTAGAGTCTGGACTGAAACTATATTTAAGCCCAAGTTGTAAATACAGGCATCCTGCCATATAACTAGTATTTTTTCCCCCGGAGGGAGGAATAAATGTCTAACTAGGCAAGTTTATAAACTATTTCACAGCTATTATATGTATGCAGTTCTTGATTCATTTACCAGCAAAACTGCAGAAACTCTTAAGTCAGGCATGTCCAACCTCCAGGCTACATGCTGCCCTGGACAGCTAGTAATGCAAGATCATACTTTTAATACTATTATGGCATTTATATATGTTAACTATATATTTTTATACGGCCCAAGACAATTCCTCTTCATTCATTGTGGCCCAGGCAAGCCAAGAGGCTGGGCAACCATGCTTTAGGTCAGTGTTTTCTAAACTGGTCCTAGGGCCTTAATTGCTGTTCCCTACCAATTAACCTTGAGTTACATCCTGCCTTTGAGGCTGGACATACAGGCAGCTGCCGGGCGACTAATGGTCATTAGGAGTTTACAATCCAGAATTAGTTTGTCTAATTTCCTTTTAAGATTGGTGGCCTTTACCATACTTTATAGAACTGAATTCCATACTTTAATGAAGTTACATTACCAAGAAGTACGGTAGGTTTATTTCTCTGTCCGAATCGTTTTGTGTTGGATGATTCAAGTTTTATGAAAAGGGAAATAAAAACAAGATTCTGATTTTGGATCCTTGCTTCTGAGACTTTGAATAAGACATAGGGGTTTTTGTCAGACATCCCTTTTTGATGTGCTTTTACTTCACTCCAAAGCATGTCTCTGTCTTTTCCCCTTGGTTAATAATGTTTTCCTTCCTCTTGCTGGGATATCTTGACCTTCCATCATCTTCCGCAGAAGGGCATTGCAGTTGCCCCATCTCAGTCTCTGGAGGGGGAGAGCCCTCGGGGGGATCTCTGGCCTGCAGCCCCCAAAGCCTGACGTCATCCTCTGGCTTCTACACACACAACGCCTACGACAGCTGCAATGGGCATTCCCCACCTGGAACCGCCAGCCATCATGTCAGCCCTGACTCTGCCACCTCCGGCTTCTCAGGATCGCTCTTCTCTGGATCAGCCCTCTCAGGCGTTTCTAACCAGCGGGAGCATGGTGGGCTTCTCTCACCCAGCAGTGAGTACTTACTCCAACTTTGGGTGGAGGCAAAGAGAAGCAAGCCAAGCATTGTTAAACATCCCAGCTTCCCACCTTGGAAATTACATGCCACAATCCGTCAGCCATTCCATCCCCTCCCTTCTTAACCAGACTTTCTTAAAGTTGTGGTAGCACATTATCCCTGAATTAAAACTGCTCCTTAGCTCTGATTTCCATATTATGGTGACCCTCCCCCCCAAATGATGCTAGAGCAGCATTTCCATTCTAGAGAGGAGGTACGTGTGCTTTGTTTGCGATTCCTCACAATGGTTCTTGTTTGTTATCTCTGTTCTTTTCTACCATGTCTGGGCAGCTTTTGGCACTTCTGAATTCTTGGTGAACCCTTTAGAACCCCAAAATGCAGACAAGATCAGAGTGAAGATTGCAGATCTGGGCAATGCTTGTTGGGTGGTGAGTAATTCGTGCAGATCTCTTCCCCCTCCCCAATAATGGTGGCTGCCTGTAAGGAATGGAAAAATAGGGTTGTGTTGCAAAGGGTATCTGGCTTGTTTAGGAAGTCACAAAATGGAAAGTCATGAAAATTCCTATAGGAAGAATAAGGAAAACTTTTACACTGAAGGGAAGAAATGGTGTTAACAGAGTAACAGAATAACAGAGTTGGAAGGGACCTTGGAATCCTAACCCTGTGCTCAGGCAGGAAACCCTATGCCATTTCAGACAAATGGTTGTCCAATCTCTTCTTTAAAATTTCCAGTGTTGGAGAACCCACAACTTCTGGAGGCAAGTCGTTCCACTGATTAATTGTTCTCACTGTCAGGAATTTTTTCCTTATTTCTGGGTTGCTTTTCTTCTTGATTTGTTATGTGAAGGGAAATACTTGGAGGCATAGAGTTGAATTTCTATCTTTTCTCTAGGCAAGAAATTACTGTATACAACAGAAACAACACAGTGGAAAGTTACATATTTGCAGAGTCCAGAAATTCATGATTTTATTAACTATATATTGTACCCTTATTCTAATAAGATCAGGGTGATGTATATGAAAATACAGATAGATCTCGGTTAACAACTACTCGTTTAGTGACAGTTTGAAGTTCCAATGGTGCTGAATGAGTGGTAGTTATGACTGGTTCACAAAGTTCCGACTGTCCCAGCAACCCCATGATCACATGATTGTGATCTGGGCACTTGGCAACCAGCTTGCACTTAGCAATGGTTGCAGTGTCCCGCGATCACATGATCACAGCTTGCGATCTTCTCTGCTGAATTCCCACAAGCAAAGACAATGGGGAGGCTGGCAAGGAAGGTCACGAATTGCTTGGGTAAGTCTCCCCCACCCCACGCATCCTGCCCCAGCCCTTTTGCACTCACGCTGCACCTCCCTGGCCACCTGCATGCAAGCCTCACTGCACTCATATTGCACCTCCCTGGCCATTCGTGCACCCTCTTCCTCCTGGCATCAGCAGTCTCAAACCCTACTGCGCTCATGCTGCTCCTTCATCACCACTTGCACATTCTCACACCGCCCTCCCCCAGCTCCTCTTCATTTGCACCATGCCCCCTTCAAGCCACTCGCGCGCACACAGCCATTCGCACACAACCTGGCAGCAGCCACCCCAAGCCCCACTGCACCTCCCCTTCTTGCTTCATCACACCTGCACTTGCACCCAGACTCCCCTGCCTACCCACATACCCTTGCACGCCTTGAGACTCACTGCAGTTGTGCCATGTCTCCCCATCCATTCTGACACCCTGTCCCATCTGGCAGCAGCCATTCCAAGTCCCACCACATTCGTGCCACACCTGCCCAACCATGCAACCCCCCCCCTTTGCTCCTTCTCCCGCTCAGCAACAGCCATTTCCCTGCCTGCCAGCCTGCTTATGAGCCGCCTGGCACTTGCAATATCTTGCCCGTTTCCCCACTGACTTTGTTTGTTGGAAGCCAGCAGGAAGTTGTGAGGGGGTGCTTCCTTAACAACCCACTATCCTTGCTTAACAGCGGCAATGGAGACTACAGAGATTGCCATCACTAAGCATTGTGGTCATGTGACATACATTACGACCACATTGCTTAGCAACAGAAATTCCTGGTCCCAATTGCCGTAGTAACAATCACGATCTTATATTCCTTGAGAATGAGAAAGGGAGAGGATTTATTTATGCTAATATTAATAGCTGCAGTATCTGAAATATTTTTGCACATTTCTGCTTTACTTAGTTCATTTTACCTCATTGGCATTTAAAATGCTATTTTTTAAAAAAATCCTTCTAAAATAGGTGATGCAAACGTTGCACAGTGGTTGTAGTTCAGAAGCCATCCTTATATCTAGTTAACTGTTCGATCTCTTTATCTCATTTGCTAAGTTTGTATAATATTCAAAATATTGAAGTAGCCACACTGGCTGGCTTTGCGCAACGTAGAAGGTTTGTTTGTGGTTGGCTAGTTTGTAGTTCAGTACGTCGTATGAATGTATATTTGACCACTTTTTGGACTCCCAGAATTTTCAGCAGTCTGAGAAATTCAGGGAATTTAAGTCATATAGCTGGAGGTGTCCTGGTTGGGGAAGACTGACATAAGAAAGTTGACTTTATGATCCAGATTTGAGCGAAGAGTTTTTTGGCTCACATTCATGGAGCAGAGGTATTCATGAACTTGCTGAATGCTTTTCACAAATTCTGCTTTTGCCAAGATAATGTAAGCTGTGAGGCAATGTTGCTTTTAGCTTCATTTCCAATTTTCTAAAACAAATGCCTTTGCAAGGTGGTTTTGTTTGTTTGTTTGTTTTGCTAACTTCCACTTTCTAATTATATTGCCAGGATACGCTAAACCACAATGTAACCAACCACATTGGAGCCTAATCTGTGATTAGTTGATTATATGAACTTAGCCCAAGTGATAGATTTATGGTTTGCTATCTCTTGGAAGCCAGACAGTTGGGTTAAGTAAACCGCAGTTCAATTAGCTGTGAATAATTGTTGTGTCAGCCCAGCCCTTGAGTCTATCTTACTAAAAAAGAACAGGGAGACAGAGAATTGTTGCAGAACAGTGCCTGCAGATGGAATAAAAGCTTATTGAAAAGAGAAATTTTCTGCCTCAGCATCCAAGTCAAATTCAAATTGGGAACTAGACCCTGTCTTTTCCTCATAAAGAGCTGTCTTCTATTTTGAGACTAAATGGGATTTGTCTGGGGTTTTTTTTTTTTCTCATTATGCTGTGGAGGAAATTTCATGACGAATCACAGTTTTCCCCTACCCTTAATCACTCCATGCCTTGTTTTGCTGAAAAGACCCTAAACGTTTCTATTTTCTTTAGTCCCTCAAACTTCAGGTGGAAGGTGGTAGATGTAACATATTAATGCACTGATAGTCCAGAGTGCAAGAATTACATGAAAGCCATTTGATACCATGAACAAGGTGGGCTATGTTCCTGGGAGAGTTACTTTGGGGGTGTACACTAGGGTGGGTAAGCTAAAAATCTTGTAGGAGGAATTAGACATGGCAGGAAGAATATTTGGGTCATTGTTTGAAAGACTGTTTGTCCAAAGAGTTGAAGACGAGGATATATGCTATGCACACACCAGAGAGAATGGATGGCTCTTCATTCTCTGCTTAATTCCTTTAGCACAAACATTTTACAGAAGACATTCAGACTCGCCAGTATCGGGCTTTGGAGGTCCTGATTGGTGCTGTCTATAACACTCCAGCTGATATCTGGAGCACTGCATGTATGGTAAGTTCTCTGAGAAGTTTCTTCTTTGGCTTCTTTGTAACTTTTATGCTGAATCCTGCTGACAGTTGCTTTTATGCGGAATAGATTTTTAATTCCAACACATCTTTCAGTGCAATTTTCAGCTAACCCATCGGCTGACATATTTTTCAAGTTCTGCTGTGAATTCCCCTAAACAGCTAGCTCACAGTTTCTTCACCTCCCTGTGGTGGTTGCGATAATGAGCAAACTTGTTTCAAACTGAGTATGTAAATGTTAGGTTGTTGCTTGTTTGTATTTATAAGGTAATAACTTTGCATTTAAAGCAGTAAAACAGAACAAAAGCCCTTACCAAATCCTAAATAAATTATTTTAGAAGTCTTTAACCACCCAAAACCAGTAGGTAGGTTTTCCCTATACTTCAGAGACAGATTGATAACCTTAAACACACAGTAAACAATTTCGAAAGATTCTTGTGATGCTTTTAAATGATGATTAAACGATGTGTGTGAACTGTATGTTTAGGAGTCACAACCCAGATTAATCACCTGAAATCTTTTGTCAGTAGTCTGAGGGGGTGATATACCACCTTCTGCTGCCAATGAGTAGCATGTTGCTGATCCCAGCCTTAAGCTAACCATGTAATCACATTTGCTGAAGCTAATTTTAAATGAGTAATACGTAAAATCCAGCCCGCAAATAATGCCAGTGCAGTCCTTTCCCTTGTAGACTTGTGATCTGATTTTTAGGGTGTGATGAAATAAACATTTAAGCACTGCTTACTCATAGCTCTCAACAAAGAATTGGTTGAGAATTGGAATCCTGAAAAATGATTCATTTGGAATATCATGGGTTCTGGGGAAGGGGAGTTTTCTTTTAGCTCCACTGTACTGTTATCTCCATACACAAGATAAATTTCCTCCCTCTTTTATTCCGCAGGCTTTTGAGTTGGCAACTGGCGACTATCTCTTTGAACCTCACTCTGGAGAAGATTATACAAGGGACGAAGGTAGGGAACACCGGCCGGTTGAACTGAGGAGGGTGATGGGTGTGGAGTAGTGTTTCTCAATCTTGGCATCTTTTAAGTCCTTAATGGACTTAAGGGGAATTCTGGGAGTTGAAATTCACACATCTTCAAATTGCTAAAGTTGGGGTGATGCTGCAGATTTTCGTGAAGCAAGCTGGAGCACTGGAGGGTTATGCTGGGAAAGCGACTGGACTGCCTTTTTTTTTTTTTAATCATGGTCATGACAGGGAATGCTGAGGAAACAATTTCAGTGTGGAAAGGGAAAACCCATATTGCTTTGAATTGGCCAGGTAAAGAATTCTAGGGACACGTTGGTCCAAGATCACTCCACATTACTTATCCTTTACCATCTTCTTGGGTGACCCAGATCTCCTAGGAGTAAGTAGATGGCAGCCATGGCTAAAAGGACCTATGCATACCTTCAGGTTATGTGCCAGTTGCACCCATTCCTGCACTGGGAGGCTCTGCTCACTGTCACTCATGACCTCTGGACTACTGCAATGTGCTCTGTATGGGGTTGCCCTTGAGGAGTTTGGAAGCTTCAGCTGGTACAAAAAACGGTTGGATGGGTTGTAAATGGTATCAGTTATTCGGCACATGCAACACTACTGCTTTGGAGGCTGCATTGGTTGGCAGTGAGTTTCTGGGTGCAATTCAAGGTGTTGGTTGTCACATTTAAAGCCCTTCATAGTTTGGGACCAGATTGCCTGAGGGAACATTTTTTTCCAGTTGTTTCTATTGTCCAATCTGGTCCAGCAGGATGGGCATGCTTTGGGTCCTGTCAGCCAAGGAATGCCAGGTGGCGGGAACCAAGAGTGGTGCCTTTTCTGTCGTAGCATCTGCCCTCTGGAACACCCTCCTTCCTGAGATCAGGATGGCCCCAGCCAACCCTCCTGGCCTTTTGGAAGGCCTTGAAGACCTGGCTATGTGCCTGGGTTGGGAGCCACAAATGTGCAAAGGGCACCATTTCCTGGCTATGTTGACACCGATGGATTATAATATCTCTTGGCTGCTATTTGTATTTATTTTTTGGTATTGTATTTTAACCGTTCCAATTTTTTTTTATCATTGTTCACTTCCCACTGGTTTGAGATGAGAGGCTATACAAATTGAATGAATAAATACTTCCTATTGCTACCAAAGAGAAAGTTCTTTACCTGACATTCTTTTCTTCCATTTTGAATACCCAGCCAGTTACTCAAAGATGTAAAAATAGAAGGCCATCTCTCGGGCTTATAAATCCCAGAATCCCCTGTATTCATAGCTTGTAGCAGAGTTGAGCGGCCCCTCCAAACGGGGGCTCACAACACTAATGCTTTCCTTCTTTCAGATCATATTGCCCACATTGTTGAATTACTTGGTGATATCCCTCCGCACTTTGCTCTTTCGGGGCGGTACTCGCGTGAGTACTTCAACCGGCGAGGTGAGTTGGAAAATGTAGCATTTGGAGGGTGACCTTTTAGAGGAAACGTTGCTCGAATGCATGGGTGTTCAAAGTTTGTTTAAAGGAAGAGAGTTGAGAAAGGTCAAGTTCTCCTGAACAAAAAACCAGGCACAGGGTGAAGGTTGGAAAGACTTAAGCTTTCTGGTGAACCAGTACAATTAGTGGTCTACCCGCTTGCAGTGAATTGCATGAAGGTTGCAATGTTTACTGCGATGAGATTCAGAATGAAGTTGCTTTCATGCAGAAGCAGCTTGTAAACCTTTATATCATGGCTGTATATCAGTGTCTCCATTGATGTTCTCTTGTATCTACCTTGTACACGTATGGCCTTGTGAACTTAAACATGTTAGGTTTGCTGCTGATCACTGTCATCACAGTATCAGCTGAGACCTTTCCAACTTTCCCATTTGTTTGCCTGTCTTGCTAGGGGAACTACGTCACATAAAGAACCTGAAGCACTGGGGACTATACGAGGTCTTGGTGGAGAAATATGAGTGGCCTCTCGAACAAGCAGCCCAGTTCACGGACTTCCTGTTGCCCATGATGGAATACATCCCAGAAGACCGTGCTACAGCTGCCCAGTGCCTCGAGCACCCATGGCTAAACTCTTAGGGACAAACCTTGCTAAAACAAACTGATTGATGAAATAAGGGAATTCTGGCCCACGTGGAGTTTCCTGGCTCGTGGTGTAGCCCGCTTTGCCCATTCTTTGTGGGGAAGAATGTTTACTCCTCTTAGTTCCAAGATTGGAGACTCTGGCTGATTAAGCTAGAGTTCGTATGGCTGGACTGGAATCCCACACATCAATTTATGGCTACTTCTGAAGCACAAATGAAAGATGACCAGGATTTCTTGCCCTTTTTGCTTTTTCTTTTGTTAGCATATGCCTTCTTGGTTGACAGTGGCCATCTTCTCAAGGTGCCATTGGGATAATGCTGTTTGACTGTTTTTAACCAGTTGTGAGATTTCTTGCAGGTTTTTTTCTCTCTCTCCCTTTTAAGGTATGTGTTTAAAGGTTCCCACCCTTAAAAACCAAACAAGTGTGACAGAAAAGTAATTTGAGAGGAATGGGTACGTGCAAGGTGGATGGTGAGTGGAATGTACCTGAGAGTTGGAGCAAGAAGCTGGAAAGAGCTGCCAACTTTTTGTTGTTGTTGGAAGAAAATATATCCCCTCCCCTGCCTAAACTTCTGTTTTAACTCCAGGAAAATGTGGCCTTTTTTTGAGCAACAATTTATACAGGTGAATGAAATTTTGTAGAGTTACATGATATTGATGTAGAAATTCAACAGTGGAAGCATGTAGCGGTATGAGAAAACTCATGGAAAAAGAAATAGAACTACATCAATAGCAAAGTGGGAGAGGAAAGATTCTTATTCCAGTGGGTTCTGAATACTTTGATAAAGTTTTCTGGCATTTTCTGGGAAGATTCTCTAAAGTTGTGATCAGCAGCTGAATAAACAGAAGGATATAATAGTATCCCTCCTCCTTCCATGAGCATTTATGGCCCCTTTCCATATTATTAGACTATAGCCCCCAATATGCATGCTTTTCACTAATCAGGGGTTGCATATCTGCTCATCATTTGATATCTTGAGAAACTCAATTCAAAAAATAGTTGTGGTTGGAAAAAGTTTTGAAAGGTATGTACGGTAGTAAGTATTTTTTTAGCAGCCTGATTTTTCTAATATACCTTGTGATGTCCAATGTTGTTTTTACTTCTGTGCTCTTTCATTTCCTTTAGCCCGTTTTTTTATCCAACTTTTGAGATGGTTGGGAATAGAGAATAATCCCCGTTATCATTTGCAGGATTGGGGGGGGGGGGGAAATCAAGCTAGCTGTATGTGTGCGGTTAGTGTGTTTTCTTGGCAGATGTTTGGGGTTGTTCACATTGTTGCCATCTTGGGCTGCTGTTGCAACTCCTATTCTGATTTTCAACACATGCTACTTGCGATTAGCATTTTTTTTTTAAAAAAAAAGAAAGAACAGCTGCTCATAAAAGCTTGACCCGGATGAGCAAAATTATTCAAGCTACTTTGTGCCTTTACAATGGAGTCTACCTATTGTTTGCTGGATGCACTGAATAGGGAAGGAAAGAAAAGAAAAGAAAAGAGAGCTCTTACATACAAGCCTTTCCCCCCCCCCCCCACCTTCCACTCCCAGATGTCCTAGGAAAGGAATGCAAAAGAAATAAAGACCTGAACCAGGAGTAAAGCCAACATCTTTTCCTTTTCCTAGAGATACTCTGTTGGAGCTAAGTTGGGAGTTCCTGTTTCTGTGGAAACTAGATTCATCTGTCTTGAATCTGGAATCTCTGGTGTGAAGCTGGAACCAAAAGATGTGGTTCTGATTCTCCTGAACACTCCAGTCTCAACCTGGGGCAGTGAGTGGGGTACATCTGGGTGAAAATACTGTTTATACCAGAGGTCTTCAAACTTGGCAACTTTAAGACTTGTGGACTTCAAGTCCCAAAATTCTCCAGCCAGCTGGCTGGAGAATTCTGGGAGTTGAAGTCCACAAGTCTTAAAGTTGCCAAGTTTGGGGACCCCTGGTTTATACAAAGTTGTGTTGCCCCAGAACCAAACCCAATGAAAACGAGACAACTCTGTTTTCTTGCACTGTTATCTCCCCAATGAGAAGCCATGGCCTTGATTTAGAGGTGCCCCATGTGTGCCGGTGTTGGGGGGGGGGAAGTATGCGTGGAAGTGTTTTGAATGCTGTGCTGTTACAGGGATTGAATTCCAAAAAAATTTTTTTTTTCATTAAAATATTTGCAATAACTTTTGAATCTTCCTTTCTTGTGGACAAACTGTAACAGGAATGGGAACAGAAACGGGCCAGTTTGCACAGAAGTTGAAGCTAGCAGTTTTGATGCACTTTCAAACTGGTCCTGCTCAACTACCCCAAATCTATTTTAAAAATCCATGCTTTCTGCAGCAGGGATATTACTTTCCTTTTAAATGGGAACAGCTCATTGCATCAAAATTGAGACAGTAAGACTCGGAGTACCATGGCTCCTTTGAATCTCCATTCTGCCAATAGCACAAGAGGTAGGCAAATTAGAAAATCTATATTATTCATACGTTGGGGGGGGGATGCATTGTAAGTGTGAGCTTTTATTTTCTAAAACAAAATAATTATAGTTTTCGTGTAGATGATTGTATAAAAACCAACAAAGGGCACTCGGTCAACATTCATAGATTCAAAGATAACAGCAGCAATGCCATTTTTGCAATGTTGCTCACAACATTCCCCATTCTCAACTGAATAGCCAGTCCTGGTTCAAAGTAGGTGATCTGGCTACTGTTCTCCGGACCTTGATTTTCAGGATACTTCAGCATTCATTTTTATTCCAAGTCACTCCATTTTATTTTTATTGTTATGATTTTCTGTCAACCAGACTAAAAATAAGAGTCCAGAAAACATCTCTGTTTACATTTATTATCTCCAGTTCAGGGAGCTGGGTGAGAAACATTAACTTACACACTATATACAGAAGAAGGATACTTGAATAGTTTGAAATGAAAAGGTCTGCACCATTCATAAGAGATGCTCCTTTGCTTTTACTGAAGAAAAAGAATGGGTATCTGCTGTAGCTGTAGCTGGGATAGCTTCAGTCTTCAGCTCCATTTACTATTAAACAAAAAGCAAATGTAATATTATTATTAGATAGAATCTTTCAGGACTAGGTCGCTAAATTGCTACACTGCAAAAGACAAAAGTCTAGGGCAGGGGTCTGCAACCTGCGGCTCCGGAGCCGCATGCGGCTCTTTGGGCCCTCTGCCTGCTCCCTGTCTCCCTGTCGTGGCAGAGGAATGAAAGAGCCATCATCCTGTCACGGCAGTGGCATGGCCGGAGCCTTAGTGCGGGAGCGAAGCACCCCTCTACTTGCCTTTACGCGGCAACAGCATTCCGCCTTCATTGTGGTACATTTGCTGTTGCCACCAGCAAAGAGACTGGGAGAGAATGGCGGGGGCGGATCTTGCAAGGTGGGGGCCATCCCCCAAGCCTGGGCTTCCTCCTCCATTGTCGGTAGGGCCAAGAGAAAGAAGGGGGCGGCGTGGGGAAGCGTTCCCCTCCCCCGCCGAGCACCGAGCACAACAGCCCGGTGGGAGGGAGAGATGGCCCGGCAGAAGCACCCCCATTGGCCAGTTGGACAGCAGAGAGGTGTGGCCTGGCT